>CP135556.1:3827702-3907281 GCA_032402905.1 Khaya senegalensis | reverse complement strand
ATTGTTTCTTGAGCATCGTGTAAAACAGTAACCCTAAATTATATTTATATATTATATCAATCTCAGCTATCCGTCGCCATCAAGTGCTTCAGAAGGCAAGCACAGACTTGGTATACGTGTACGGAGCAGCGTAGCATTGTCGGTTTCTTGTGTTCTGTAAACTACTACATGTTACGATCATGGACAGAGACAGCAGCATATGGTTGTTTTCAAAAGCAAAATTCTGAGGCAGAGGGAATTGATATGATTTTTCTGTTGCAGATATTGGTTTTTGGTTGATTCCCATGCATGCACGTATGCAAGTCGAAGATTTTAAGTCGTTCACGTTTACTTTGTGGATATTTATAAAATGTGTGGAGGTCATTAATTGGGAAGATTTAAAAATTCATCTACTGTTTGACAACAATGGGGCATGAAGTTTGCCGATGGGCATTTCTAATTGTGATCTTTCATGTCAATTGATTGAGGATATCATTGTTTTCTAGTAGTTGGCATTATATATTATTAATCGGAATAAATGTATTTGTGGTATTTTGGGCATGAAAAATGACTTGTGAATTAATCATTTATTGATCAACTCACCTACCTTCAACTATCCTTATTGTATTATTAGTGGAGGGGATTTTAAGCCACAAGAGTTTAGATATATTTTTAAAATATTATTTTTATTAAATTTAATATTAAATTAAAAAATAAATAATAATATATAATTAATTTAAAATTTTAATTTTAAATTAAAATAATAAAAAAATTGATAATAATATATAATTAATTTTAAATTTTGAATTAGGTATTCAACCAACTAGCTACATGGTATGTCTCCTTCTTCACAGCTGTCATTGATCATTGTCATATATTTTACAAGTTAATTTATATAAATTATTATAAATTAGACGATATAATTTTAATTATTATTTTGTATTCATAATTGTTGATCGTCAGCCGCGGATCAAAATCATAGGGAGGGTTGAGGTTGGGGTCACATACTGAATGCATTCACATGGTGCACATAAAGTGTTGTAGCATTATGCATCTCGAGGCATATCGATCAATGAAATTGTAATTGTAATTGCAATTGCATACCCACTACATATTTCACCTCATCTTCCACTCGAAACAAATTTATGAAGTGGAGAACAAAGATGTGGTCACACACACAGTGCCAATTTTATTTTTTTATTTTAATTAATTAATTATTGATATTATTGCTATTATTATCATTATTATTATTATTATTATTATAATTTTTGTGGGTTGCACATCAAACAAAAACAATGTTATCATCTTTGTGGAATTGTGGTCCTTACCATATTTACGCAATTAAATAATAAGAATAAGAATTAAATTCAATTTCAAAATTAAAAAAATCAATTAAAAATAGTTATATTTCGGAAAAATATTAAGTTAAATTGCTTTAATCATGCTATTTCTATGTGTTGATATGTCGAATCATGCACCCTTGATTTTGTATTTTTATCAGCCAAAATGCCCTTTGCCTTTTCAATCAAACTAAGACAAAAGATTCTTTAATTATTTATTTATTTATTTGGTAGATGTGATAAGTGAGGAAAGTGATTTTAGAATAAGTGCTTTTGTTTAGAGGAGGGAGCTTAATTTGTTTTTAAAAAAAAAAAAATTGAAGGGCGAATTGAGTTAATTAATATAATTGAAAATCTGATGACTCTTTTTGTTGACCATGAAAATGTGTAAAGAATCAGCAAATATGTAGGGATATGAAAGAGAGTAGTAATTGCTCAAAGTGCTTTTTTTTTTTCATTCAAGTTGAACATAAAATAAGTGCTTTTTGCTAAAAGTGCTCAATTTGAAAGCAGGAAGCTGCAAGCAAAAAATATCTTTTGAGTGCAAAGCACGTCAGTTTTAGCTAAAAAGAAACTCATTCATTACTCCAAATAAAATTTTGAGGCTTAAAGGGGAAGAATTAAATTGCTTTTTTCAATCGATTAAATTTAAATTTAAAATTTATTAATTTTGTAATGGACAATTTTTAAAAAATATTATATCAATATAATTAAAAATTATTAAAAATTAAAAAATTTTTAAAAACCATTGCGTTGAATTGTCTACAAAGCATTTGGGGTCAATTTAGTTATGATTTTGGCTTGCATTTAATCACCCATCAATTAATAGATTAATTATGTACATAATGACAATGTTCTCTTTTCCTTAAGTACTAACAATCTATTCATTAATCCCCTTTTGCATTATTAATGCAAGCTTTGGGAACTCCAAGAATTTAGGTAAAAATTAATATGTGACTCAACTTTGGGAGTACCCTTTTTTTACAAGTTGAGAATTAATTGATTTTATAATCAAGTTTCTCAATGGCTTACTTAAAAGCCAACAAGGGTTTAATATTACAAATTATTGTTCTTATTGTTTATTCAACAATGCCTTATTTTTTTTAATTAAAAATAATATATAATATAAAATATAAACATTAAAAATGATAACTTTAAAAAATTATAATTTAAATAATAATAATAATAAAATATAACATAATTAAAGAATCATTATTTTTAATAAGATCTGTTAAACTATTACAAATTTTATACAATTATGTGAATTCATATTAATATTAAAAGATACGATTATTAAATATATAATATAATATAATATAATTAATGATCGTAGTTTAAATTTAAAATTTTTAATATGTAAATTTAATTATGATATAATTAATTATTTAAAAAATTATAATATATTAATTAATTTATTTTAAATATTCGTAGAACTAAATATTACCTCGTGAACTTGGATTTAGAATTGGGGTAGGTAAATTTTTTGCCTTTAAAGTCTAAAGGAAGAGGAGTTGTTAAGAATAGCGAGCAAATTTAAGTGGGTCGTGGTCACATGTATGAGTGAGCATGAGGTCGTGTTGAATGCTTATGATTTATTGGCAATTAGGAAGGTTTTCAAACTCATTCATGGCGCCTGGCCCAAGTGGGTGAGCTCATGTCGCCATGAAAATGCCAACACGGAGGTACAATAATAACACTTGAATTGGATTTTGAGTGGACGATAATCCATGCCAGAGTCAAGAGTTGTTAATTTTACCTGTCTTGTCTTGTCGTGTCGTGTCGTGTCGTGTGGTATTAATTTAATTTATAAAATTTAAATTTATTTATATTTAATTTTTTTAAAAATAAATCAATATTATTCACAAATTCATTATGTTTTTATTGTATTGCATCATGTTAGTTTATATATATTTTTTATTTTTTAATTATTTAAAATTATTAAAATATTATTATAATTTATTTTTATAAAAATATTATTATTATTAGGGTATTGTTAATTTTTTTTTAGTTTTTAAATTAATTATAAAATTGTAATTACTTTTTTAAGTTTTACTCGGCTTTTTCTGGGCCAAGGCCCAGTTTACTTTCAAGATTCTGCATGGGCCATGACATTACATTGAAGGGTGATTCTAAAAGAACTTCCCCAATTTCCGATTGCACCCCTTTCTGTCGAATGAGGTGCAACCCTTGCATCGGATGCAAATAGGGCTAAATGGGCCTTTTCAGCATAATGAAGTTTGGGCCCAATTTGTCCCGACACACTCATTTCCCTGTCCCCGTCCTAGAAAATAATTAATTAGCCTTAAAGGTAATTAATTTTACCTTAACCTGTAATTATGGCAGTTCCATTAATGAGTAATCTTGATTAACCTCCAACGTACAACATTATTTAATTAATATATAAATTAATCAAGTACATCTCAGTGCAAGTACTTCCAAATGGAGGAATTAGCTTTTATTTAATCACACACTGCCAAACAATCAACCGCACGCTTGGTGGGGAGAATTAACTAAGCCTAGTTGTCCGGCACGTGCGGCCTCATAATTAACTACGTGATTATTATAATCACAATTATAAATACTAACCATTACAATAATTACAACTTGCATGAATTTCACTTTAATCCCTAACGTTGTATGAAATTATACTTTGCTCGACATATTTGACACCATATTACAAATATTCTTGACATTTCATCCTTTGCTCACTTTAGTCCCTCAAACCAAATTAAACATAACTTATCTCATATGAGAAGGGGAAGGTTAGTGAAGTAATTTCAAAAGATTTAATAAATGACACGTTTTGTCTAAATTGTATTATAAAATAAAATTATTTTATACTATCAGATATCATTGTCATTGGCGTGACATAATTAACTTATATTAATATCATAAATTCTAAATATTTTAGTATACAAGACGGTAGAGTTATATTTGACAAAAGAAAATTTAAATAAAAAAATATTTTGATAAAATATATATATATAATTTTTCTATTAAATTTAAAGAATTTGACGAAAGAAGTGTATTTGTAATATAATATCATATTTATTCACCAAAGTATAATTTTGTTAAAATTTAGGGACTAAAATAAAATTCTATCGAACTTCAACTATTGTATGTGCATATTTATATGTAGGAAAGAAAATGCCAAATTGCGTACATTTTAAAATATTTTTGTCCTTGATTAACGATTTCTTGTTCTCATTCAAGAAGGCAGAAACCCTAATCCCTTCATCATTAAATGCATAAAGAACCCAAAGTTTGGTTGCCAAGAAAATGATATAATTTATAGAAGGTAGAGCTCTTAGTCAAAGCAAACAAGTATCATAAAGTTAACAAATAACAAGTAGTAAGTGGTGTGGGTGGCCGACATTTCTTTGTTTGCAGGGGAACAAGGATAGAGACTAAACTCAAGAAAAATAAATATATGAAGAAAGCCAGCTCGGGTTCCCCCCACAAGTTTTAAAGAAAAGGAAAAAGAGATGATCTTTTTGCAGTGTTGCATTTGACTAATACTTGGTTGAATAATAATTTTAAAACGTAGCCTTTTCAAGGAATGCCATCTGCTTCCTGATTTTCTTTTCAAGAAAAAGTATGTAAACTTGTGTGTACAAGGGAACGGGTACTAAGTTTGCTTGAAATTTTAGGTGATTTTAGATGAATTTAGTATCTATTAAATTAAAAAAATAATATATTTAAAATTTATTTTTAAATTAAATTTTAAAAATTTTAACCAATCGTATTTCACCTATTCTTAAGACCATTAATGTATTCGCCTATTCTTAGGACCACTAATGTATTGCATATGATTGTAACATCAATGATTTGAACCCGAGTGTATTACTTTGCTGTCAATGGGAAAGATCAATTTGAAAATAGTTCTTGACAACAATTCCATAATATTTTCAATATGTATATAGCATACATACAGGAATGCTGAATGTACACGCATTCTGTAAGTTTACTCGAAGGGGTCAATTGTTTGAATGCAATGTGGGTTAATCCAAGAGATTGTTAGTTCGCAAAACATACAGTAAACATAATTCCCTTTTGCATGGATGGATTTAAAATGAATATGTCATGTTCTTATCTGACGAGCAAATTAATTATTTGGATTAAACTAATGATCAGTTTTATGAGTAAATAATTTGGCACTTGGATTATGTATAAGCAAATGATATCCAAAGATGCCCACGTGATATCACTCGATCGATCATCAGCTTGTTTAGACAAGAGCTAGCAAGTAATCGATTAATTAGCAATAAAACAGTCAAAGAATTGGTCAAAGTTGAAGGCAAAGTTGGTGGTGGTGAGCGCCGAAAGGCACAAAGAACACAAGACAGTCATCATCCTAAGAGGAATCCATCGACATATATAACATAGAAGAGACAAGAAAAGACAGTAAAAAAAAATAAAAATAAAATAAAAATTCCAGTTGAATCTTACCTAGCTCCAAAAAGCAAGTATGGTTTTTGTTTCTTGTCCGAATTAATGTACATTATTAGCATTATTATTTCAAAGTTTGTTGCCACTACATTCCATTGATCCATACTTTTGGCCTCTCCCTTTTTCAGTCAAAGTTGTGGCCCTCTCTTAATCAAGAGTTTGGACTGCCTTTCTTTTTTTTTTTTTTTTTTTTTTTTTTTTGGGACAACTTATTACTTTATGCCCCAATCCAAATCATTACATATATATATATATATATATATATATATGCACACACAAGTTTAATTATTTTGATTTTGTTGGGGATAGTTTGTGATCATCTATAGACAAGTACATTCTTAATTATAATCGAATATTAATCATGGATGTTACTGTCCATATCTCAAGTTATAGAATTAGTAATATTAATATTTCTTGCACATGTTTATAAGTTGATAATAATTACAAAAATTTCATATAAAAAATTAAGAATAAATTTGTTTTAGTGGGTCAGAATTAAATTGTAAGATAAAATAATTTAAATTATTTATATAAATCATTTATATAAATTAATGCGTAGAATAATATTTAGTTTATATTATTATTATTATTTTTATTATTATTATTATATTAATTGGATTTGAGATCATATGTGTAGACACAGCCGTATGTAGGCTCAAAATTTAAGAAAGAAAGAAAAAGAGGAAATGCACCAAGTTCACATTTAACACGAGCGAGCAAACCCTAATTTTCCATTTCACACTCCGTGTTGGAAAATTTTAAGATAACCTCAAATGGACAGTCAACAAAGGAGGCACCAGCCACCATGCAACGTCACACCGGGTGTCCCATTTGAAAATAATGTAATTGCAGTTTCACGTTTTGTTTTTCTTGTATACACAATATTCATCCAAGCCAAAGGGAAAGGTTTAGTTTCATCAAAGTTTTATTAAACCCTTGCTCTGTCCGCTTAATTTCGTTACTTGCCTTGAATGGAATAATCTGACGTGACTACGTTGTTAGTTTTCTAACAATTAAATCTGAAACCAGATGAGAAGATGGATTACAAAAGTGAAATCTTTTTCATTTATGCGTACCCTTGCGAATCATTGTCAGTGAGGAAGAAAAAGCGAAAAGAAAATGAGAAAAAGCAAAAACCATGGCCATAACAAAAGAAGTTGAGTTAGTGCAGTCAGCTACTATTGTGAATGCTTTGTCAGTCGACTTCATCATCATCTATTTTCGGTAAACAAGTTGACCACTGGTATCTTCTGCATGTATGCTATCTAATACCAAAAGCCAACTAAATATTGTCCCAATCGATCCCTGTCACGTTGCACTGATTCTCATTTCATCCCATTCCTCTTGTGAGCTCGTTTCATTCCATGCCAAAAATTGGTGTCTGAAACACTGATAGATTGGGCTTTGCAGGGTGGAAAGAATGCAAAGTTGGTGAAATCCAGCTGCCATAACCAGATGAACTTTCATAATTGTTACTGCTACTATTCAAGGCAATGGGTGTAGCAAATGGGATTGAACTTGTAGTTGAGGTTGCAGTAGTAGTGGTGGTTGTAGCTGTAGCAGTAACAGTACTAACACCACTCTGTTGCTGAATATAATTACCCACATTGAATAAGCCATTGTTTCCTTCATTGACTGATGAATTTGCAGAGAAATCCATATGGAAAGATGGAGGACTCTGAAAAGCAGAAGACCCATTTGCGCCAGACTGATGAAATAAAGTTGGTGTCATGTTGAGGTTTTTGGCATTGTTTATTGTAGTAGTAGTACTGTTTTGGTATCCAAAGATATTAGACCAATAATCAGATGGGTCTTGTTTGATGGGTAATGCAAAGCTTAGAGTTGAGTTTGGAGGATTAGATGCAAATGCCAGAGACGATGCCGAAGTGATATCCCGATCGTCGGATCGGATTCCGTCGATGCTCTTGCTATCGGAAGCTGATTCTGAGGAATTTTTGGGCTTGCCGGTGATTCCTCCGATAGGAAGATTGCTATTGGCAATGCTCTTTACATCGTATCGACTCATATCAAAGTTGGTTACCGCATTTAGGCCTCGGAATTTGATTGCGGCAATGTCATAAGCCTCAGCTGCTTCTTCTTGGGTGCCTATTTGAGTTTTAAAACAAGAAACAAAATAATGATCCATTCTTACAAGAAAAGAACAATCAGGAACGTTTTGGGAAGATAAGAGATCAAAATTTAAATACTCACTGAAGGTGCCAAGATAAAGATCCTTGTTGCCTGCAACTCTTCCTATTCTTGCTTGCCATCGACCATGTTGATGGTGCCTAAAGTAAAGAATTAATGTTGCCCATTTTCAGAAAATTCAGCCACATATACCAAAAACACAAAATAAAACTAGATAAAGTAAAGGAAATGTAAAGTTGAAAACAACAAACCTTGTGACTCCTCTGTAAATTGAAGCTCCTCGAGAGAAGCCACTACTTTTCCTACGAGAAACAGACATTTACATGCATGATTTATTTCGATGATTCAATTTCAACAACCCAAAACCCAGAATTAAATATGGAAAATGGCAATTGTACCTTCGAAGAGAAGCAACAAATTCTTGTCTGGTCATGTTCTTCATCTCTTCCAATTCCTTCTCATAGTTGGAAACCTTCAAAACCAAATTAATTTAATTATAAATCAGATATTAAAAAATAATAACAAATCTTTTCCGGCGAAAAAAAAAAGGCTCACCGGAAAGTTTGTAGTGGTGTTCGGACCCCAGTACTTGAGAGCTGCGAGATCATAAGCTCTTGCTGCTTTCTCTTCTTTATCATAGCCACCTACAGAAAAGCAAAAAACAAAATGAGTATCTAATCAAAGGAAAAAATAAACACATACAGATAAGTAATTAAATGATTAACTGTCTGGTCACAGTGACCAAAATCTAGAGTGGAATCTGAAGTTTCTGAGATTAACATGATGCATCGATCAATTCATTGCATGGAAGGAAGAAAAATTTGCTTACAGTGAAAACCAAATGATGATGATCACAGTAATCTAAAAGTCGCAAAGCAGAAACTCACCCAAATAAACTGAAAAATAAAGTATGCATAGATCCATCCACGGCAGCAATCATTCGTCGTTCACATGCCACATAAAGAAGAAACAAAAGCACATTAGAATCTTTTGAAAAAAACGAAAGCTTGTATAAATCATTCATTCATAAATGCGCACGATCGGACGATGGATATAGAGTAGAATAATCAAAACCAGCGGCAACCAAAATCTAATGCGCCAACAGTGTTCAAAACGACAAGATCTAAGCCATTGAAAAATCCTAGGGATTTGCACTGTTTACACATTCTCTTTTTCAACTCGTATTTATTCCGATCACACGCACTCTGACCATCGTCCTCTACGGACCATATTTTAAAACAGCAGCTGGCTCTCTCGGGAAACTCAGATCTCAGTGGACCCATTCTCAAACTTACGCATCTCAGGCGCAAGTTAGAAAAAACAAAAAACCTAAAATATTAAGAAAACAAGCACTCTAATTACCTTGTCTTCCCTTTCTGCTTTGTCCTTCTCTTCTGCAGCTATTATCCCACAAGTGAGCTTCATATCTACCAGTCCATCTGTGACTAGAATGATGAAAACAACAAATATTTAATAATAAAAATTGGAATGTTTTTGGAAATTTTTTTACAAGATTAATTAATATTCACCGGGTGACTCCTCGATAGACGGAAGTGCGTTGGCCGAAGCTATCGACGGATTTCTTAGGCTTAGAGTCGGCGGCGACAAGCGGCAGTACTTGCTGTTGCTTTTGGGAATCTGTTTGTTCGGTGGAGAAACCGCGAAGGAAGCTGGCGGCTATTGTTTTGAGCTCTGAGTCATAAATCTCGTGAGTGTTAGTCGAGACAGACAACGGCATCGTCCCAATAGAAAACTGAGCAAGTTGTTGTTGTGGCGGTGCAGTAGTTCCAGTAGCGCAAGAACCGCCGAGAAAATCCTCGAGTTTGGGACTTCCAGTGAATATCGAGAGGCCGGTTGCACCAGCTATCGCAGTTGCATCCTCACCCCTTCGTGCATCGACAACATTACCTGTAATATAAACTAAACATTAAGAACTTTGCTTAACCAGGAAGAGACACACACACACACACACACACAAAGAAGAGAAGAAATATATACTTGAGGAGATGGCGGTGGTAGCGGTGGCGGCGGTGGTGAAAGCTTCGAAAAGGCAAAGGTGAGAGGAATCATTAGAGGAAGATTGCAAGCTGATATCCTTGTTGGAAAGGGAGAAACCAAGCCAAGAAGAATCCATATGGTTGGTTAAGTTGATATTGTCATTCATATTATTCATGCTTCCGCGTTGTGTTGGTGAGACGTAAAGGAAACAAAGAAAGATGAAAGAAGTGTGTTTGTTTCTTAGGAAACAGTGGAAGGAAAGGGGAGAGAAAGAAAGGAACAAAGATTGAATTTTTCTTGATCTTTAGTTATGAAATTTAAGATGGAAGGAAGAGAGAGTAATGAAGACACAGATATAGAGGAAGGGAAAGAAAGAGAGATGAGTATGAAGTGAGAGAGAAATAATATTCTGGCTCCATTGCACGAGCATCGAGGTTTTATTATTTGAGAGATTATGAAGAAAATAATGAACAATAAATATTAAATGAAGGAAAGATTGAGGTATAGAAGAGGAGACACCGCCCAATCATCCTCTAAAAGGCTTCCACTTGCTTTGGATTTCTCTTACTTGATTCATTGTGGTTTGGTCAAGATTCAAGAATGGAATAGAGACATAGAAAGAACTAGGGGAGGGGATTTGCCACTATTTGCCTATCTAGGTTAATTTAACCTCTATTTCAATGCTAGTTTGGATGTATGCTTATTAATTTCAAAAGCAAAAGCGTCATGGGTTGATATAAAAAGGGTTGTTTTTGACTCTTTTGAGATGTTAATAGCATTGTCATTGGGAGATATAAAGACTAAAACCATGAATAAAGATTAATGTAATGTTGCTTTACATCATTTTACTTTGAAAATATATTACACGTTTTAAATAGTTATTAAATAAGGTTTGAAATTAATGTTGGTGTACATGAATGGAAGTCCATGATACCTTCTAATTTAGGAACCAAGAAATTTGAATATTAATTATTATTTTTTTATTACTAATAAATTAATAATTAACTTATAGTCTAAATTTACATATTTTTAATATAATAAAATATTTTTTATCTTATAAAATACATTTAAACTAGTAATTTATTTAGATCGAGTTAACATCATAGACAAAATTATGAAATAATATGCACCCATAGTAACATAAATAATGTTATACAAAATTATGTTAATGAATAAAAAAAATTATTCCTTCATATTTAAAGGTAGAATGTGTATTATTAAGATTCATATAAGTAAACAAGTGACAATAAGACAATATCATGTAAAAATGTCGGACAACATATAGCAATGTCGCCCACTACAATATACGAGAGATGTTAGAAATTTGTACGTATATACGTAGGTGGTATTTTGGTAAATGTGTATGTTTGGGGAGGGGGAGGTGAGAGACGGACGCGGTGACCAAATTGGTAGAGAAAATGAATGATTACAATTGGTCCCAAATGTTTGCCGCGTGTCATAACTTTGTCTCTCTAAAGATTCTTAATTTTCTATTTTGACTTGACTGACTCCCCACTCAAAGACAACTCGCGCCTCTCGGGCGCCCACTTTTTGATTTGATTTTATCCCTCAAGCTTTGGTCCCCGGTTGGTTGCACTCTATTTTGGTGCAACCCGTCGTATGCAAATAGCGGTATGACTTTGCATAACACAAATTATTTGTTAAAATAATATTAAATAATATCCAAGGCATGGAGGCATGGAGCAGGATAGATAAGCTCTGCTTCTGTGTGCTAAATCTAATGGCATCCACATGCTTGCATGACACCAGCACGACACGTGCTAACAAATTTTGTTTTTTCTATCTTACTTATTAATATCGTGTACATGTGTCAACTCATGGCACAAAGATGGTACAGTGGTTTCATGCATGTAGTGTTAATATAAATATATACCTTCTGAAGGAAGGGATAGTGAGACCTAGAGTATGCCAGAAACTGGAGTTTAGAAAATATTTTCATGAATAAAATAAAATAAAAATTATGACCATTGCTTATGAGTTGCAGGGCTGAGACCGCGAAGGGCGATCTTGTCCATGTGAGAGTTGAATATGTTTAATTAGATAATGTTGGGGGACTTTAGTGAATATTAAGGGTGATCAATTTCTAATTTCTATTAAGTAACAAGTAGTTCCTTTAATTATTAAAGAAACATAATGGTTTGTCAACATATGAGGACAGGATTAGCGAGTGTTATTTTCAAATTATCCCAACACCTTTCTATTTTCATGAACTCAAATCAGAAATCAAATCATTCATCTGGAATTTCTGTTCATGCTTTTATAATGATATTGGATGTATTATCATAAACCACTATTATTGTCAGATTATGCTTCCGTATATGAATTTCTTACGTAACCAAATCAGACAAAATGGGAACAAAAATGAATATAATACAAACAAATGGACAAAAAGATAGCAGTTATGAACAAATTTGCATAACATCAAATCCAAGTTTGGTTTCAACAGAATAATGTATTCTATTAGCTAGGGTTAGGTGAAAACTAAGATCACATCCCCCACAATCGACTCCTCCACTTCCGGCCCTTGCGCCTACATGTCCCAAGTTTTAACGCAAGAATAACGTGTCTTATTACAAGCCAAGACCCTCAAAACCTGGATATAATGTTTGCTAGATTTAATTAATCAATCTTCACTAAGCAGACAATGAAAAATGTCAATGAGATTTGGGCATGAGTGTTTTGTGCATTTTTGACTCTCTTGGCACAGAGCATGCATATGGGAAACATACTTTTTTGTAGTTAAACCACATGGTATATACTTTTTTAAAAGGAATTTTAAGTAGAGTACTTGTATTATACTTTAAAAAAGTTATTTAGTAGTGATTAAGAAGAGAAGATTATATACTTTGTATTCAATTTAAACCTGCAATTAAAAATTATAAAATAAGTAAAACAACAACTTCTAATTCTATTCAAAACAATTTCAAAATACAATTTTCAATTTAAAGTGTTAATAAAGTAAAACTAAAATATTAAAAGGTAATTCTACGGCATTATCGGGCTGGGTTGCATAATTGGCAATTAAAATAGAAACTAAAATACAGTAAGAAATCAGCTGTCACTGTGTTATATGATAGCGGTCAAACTAAGTTTAAAAAGTAACGTGAGTTTGGGCTCGGGGTCAGGGAAACGAATCATTCCTCACGTTCACAACTCTAGTTTTTTATTTCTATTTTATTTATATATTATTATTATTGTTATTATTATAACTTGATGATTGCTCCTCACATGACACACTTTCTAACACTTCAATTAATATTGCTGATTATCTTTTCTGGTTAGATACAATTACTGTCTCTGTGTGTATTTTTTATTTGTTTCAACATTCTGTGCATTGGACGGACTATCAGATACTGGTCCAACTAAGTCTGCATTGATTCTCCACCATCTGATGCATAGACCTTTTGGTTATAAGGTAGTCAAAAACTTGGGGGGAGATTGCTTGTTAGGATTCTAATTCAGAACCCTAATTCTAATACCTGTGTTAGGGTAAGGTGTTTTATTCACTCAACTAAAAGTTAATTTGTATCCAACAAAATAAATGAAAATTGTTTTGTTGTTACAGCATGCCAACATATTGTTTTATGAAAGTGTCTGGATCTGTAACAATGACAAGTTGGAATGCAACAATCAAAGCAAGGTTATGGAGCTTACAAGATAAATCTAAGTTGCTAGGCTAAAATTCTAGAGAGAGATCAGATCAAAGATGGAAAATACGTACTAGGGGAGAAGTGGTTGCAGCTGAAGATGTCATGCATTCACGGCTGATTTATAGTGACAGTCGTCCGCTGCGTAAACAAGGCTATGATGTTTCATTAAGAGATTCTAAACCTTCCCTGTCAAAGGCCCCAAAAAATAGAAACCAAGGTTATGATGTTTGATTTTGAGGCAAATTAGTCTGAGAGAGAGAGGGAGGGAGACATGAGATTACCCATGGAAAGATTTAGTTGTTGAGCAATCACATTACGATGTGCTCCATTGTTATTTGCACCGAAAGCAGGGAATACACCAATGTACCAATATACGTAGATTAGCTGATGGATTAAGAAATGAATCAAAAACTGTAAAAGACTGAAACACAGGCAAGGCGAAGGAGCAAATAAAATAAAATTTATCACATAATGTCAAAGTTCACAAACTTGTACACAAGGATTAGTAGAACGAATTCACATATTTGCTAATGATCAAAGATGGCAACATATCTCTTATCTATGGTCATCTAAAAAGCAACGCTCTAACATTTCTCACCTAGTTAATCATACAACAACTTCCTGGAAAATGGGTCATGTGGGGATAAACTTTCTAAGAGGTGCATTGGAAAAAGTCCAAGAAAGAAAAAATTAGCATATAGCAAATTCACAGATGAAGATAAATTTTCTCAAGGAGTAGTGTTAGAAAAATTAGGTTCTATTGACAATCTTATCACCTTATTGTGGGTTAAACTTAAAAACACACAAAGAATAGTGTTATACAGGGATAAAGAAATCAAGACTTTCACTAACTATTTATGATGTTCTACCCTTATTTGATAGTTTTATTCCACAGGCCAATCCTTATAGTAAAATTGTCATCATACAGATTATGGTAGATAACCATATTACAATTCAAATCACCTCACTCAACCTCAATCTAAAATTTTACTTTCAGAATTGAAAATGATAAAAATTGAAAAGAAAATTACCTTGTTCATCCCAGGTGATAAGAAATCATTAATTGAATCAGCAGACACTCGTAGAGTGTGGTGTTAGATTTATTGTGGCAATCATCAAAATAAACTGGCTTCAAGCAAAGAAAATAGAAAAAAGAAAAGGGAACAGGAATCAAAATCCCAACATTTGCAAACTATGAACAAGACTTTCAAAACAAACAAATGTCTAACATAACTTACACAAACTCAGGTCTCCCCAAGCTATTTAAGACCATCTGATCAACGCTCTTTCCTTCACCAATGCCGTGCGGGCCAGGGAATCGGGAAATGAAAGAAACTTAAAAAGATCGCAAAACAAACCAAACAACAACTTAGAAAAAACATATTAGGCACTCTAGATCCTGGGTTAAATGCAATAGTATTGTTTGAACTTGTCGTCTGAGGTTGCCCCCACCCTGTATTGGAATCATTCAAATACCATCAGAAGAAGAGCATGATCAACGTTTTGAAAGGTGTACAAATATCCACATCTATATTAATTATAACGTCATGCGAAAAAAGCCAGAGCACCACTTGGATTAATACCTGTAGCCTGGTGTTCTAGAATTGGACAAATATACAATCGATGAAATGACTTGTAATCTCATTAAAGTCAATGACAGGCCTAAAAACCACACCAAAATAAAAGTTAAACCTCTGAAGTAGAACTGCAGCATAGGTGAACAGGAAGCATAAAAAATCTGTCAGAGCAAGAATGAAATAATGAGCAACAAAACAACCACCATAGGGGATTTTTCACTGTCTCGAAAATACCAGCCCTCATCATTTAACAAGTGCACTGACTATAAAGTGGTAAATCTGGTACACAACTTACTCGGCTGGTGGGTGCAGTAAGAATAGAACACAACACTAGAAAAATATCACCAATCATAAAAAGATTACAAATAGTGATCAAGTTGAAGGGAAACATCAAAGTTTCTGTAATCATTATTTTCACATATGCAACATCTATCAGAGTCTGCCAGCAGATAATTTGCTCACATAAAATGCAGCTGCTGACCACAACAATACTCTGAGAACTGGGTGCTACATGGTTTAACCATGCAACACGACTGGGGATTTAATATTACATTACCTAGAACACACTTGGACAATATTGAAGCTCAACAAAGGAAACTTCCACACATTGAAGAAAATTTAATAATGAACAACATATAAAGAATATTAGGGCGTACATTTCATGAATTGAATAAAACCAATAAACAACAGTACACTACAGGAGCTCAAAGATGGAAAGGAAGCAAAAAAGGAATACATACACTTACCCTGTACTTTAGGACACACATATCGTATCTTCGCCAGAACCCTTTTGCGATGCTTAATCATCTTATAGTTTTTAATTGTTGTAAATTACCAACATAAGTAGTCAAGTTACCCTAACGTAGCTCATTGACAATATGGTTGACTCTTTTAAATTTTATTCCACCATGTTTTCTTAACTTACCATTTGTTAAGTTCAATTGAAGTTGAAAAAAGCATACTTATTTGAAATAATTGTCTCTCTTTCTCTTGATATTTTCCTGTATTATACGATCATCTCCCATGAACAAAGGCAAAAAGTTAAATTGAATAAAATTATCTCCAACAACCTTACCTACATCATAACCATAACTTGCCAGTCCCAAAAATTAGCATCAACCATCTCCATCTTCTTCTCAGCACCTTTCTATCTCTGTAAAGAAAAAATTTAAATGGTCACTACAGCTTCACTTTTATCACATTTTGTGTCTTATTCTCTGTTTTGATCCACAATTACAAAAGATTATATCAATCCACATTTCCTTTATATTCTCCCACAGTCCCTTCCTTCTTTTAATTCCTTCTCTCCTCAAAGAGAGAGAAAACCACCACAAGCAATTTACAACCAAAAGCCTAACCAAACTACTGTAAAATCGTATTTGTGTTCAACATAAAGAAAGTCAAGGTTTTCAAAGAAGAGGTTGATAGAATGCGAAGAACTGGGTTAGGATGATGTTTGGATGGGCTTAATAAGGCAGCAATATAGCTGTTTGAAGCCTTGTCGGAAGACTACCGCGCATAGGGCTGAACCATCCTCTCACTGACAACAGGAATGGAGAAATAATTATATGAATTAGGTTGTATCTAACAATTCAATGCTAGTTTGTCTTCCCATTTTAAATATATGTGAATTTATGTAAGGTTTTCATAAGAAAAAATAAAATTGGAATGGCCTTTCAGAAAGAATGTGAAAGGATTATGTTTGAAGAAAAAATAAGGGTACAAGTAGTTGGGATAGGAGTTCGTATTGTCAAGGCCCTACTCAGCTGCTCCCCCTCAAAAAGAGTAAAAGACAACAATAAAAATAAAAGATTCCAGGAAGTTATAAATAGCCCAAACTATAAGAGATAAGGGGCATTTATAAGGCATTTGTATTGTCAACCCACCACCACCACCATCATAATAATAAATAAAACAAGAACAGAGAAAAAAATAAAGTCAGAAAACATTATATAACAAAAGTAAAGTTGAATCCGTACCGAAGGCAGTATGCGTTTAAGCTCCTTTTATCCTGGAGAGGTTTCAAGCGTCCATAAACACATACATTCCTTGCCTAACAGGAAAAAAAAAAGGAGGAAGCATTACAAGCAGAATTAAAGACAGGCACCATAAATCACATCAGTGCACAATCACCGATTATTCCAGTTGACATAGAAGTTCAAAAGCCCTGAATTGCACTAAATTGCAGATTAATCAGTGGATATTGAAGGAAAGCTATGATCGTTACAGCAGCCATTTCAATTTTCAAGTACAGCACCATAAATTTTCCAAGTTCGCTGAAAGAAAACAAAAAAAAAAAAAAAATCCTTGTGCATTCCTAACAACAGACCAAATAGTTTGGCTACAATCACAATATGATGCAAATATTGCGTGGAAAAATAGAAATGGAAAGGCAACCAAATAAATGAGATAAACGGCATACCATTATATTCAAACAAATATTAGAAGATGGTACCAAAATTATAATATTGCTGAATGTTTAAGAAATAACAAGACGCAATGCAACTGCAGAAAGATAGACATACGAGATTTGATTCAATTCAATGAACTCCATCCGTTCATGGGCCCTACAAACACAGGAATGGAATCAAGATGGCAAACAACAAAGGTGATCCGACTAAATTTCAATAAAAAAAGGGGGAAAAGATGCAAGAAAACTCACCATCTACAGCATTCAATCTCTCCCGTGCCATCATCAATTACAAAAAGACAAATTGAGGTTCTTTATCTTGCATACTACGTACCAGTAAACAAACTGTAAACTATAAAAAAATTCAAAATCAAAAGCACACAAGAAAACATAAAACAAAAAAATTGAATGCAAGCGAAGTTGCCATAAAACATACAGTGTTGACATCAACACAATCAATGGTAGCACTCGATTCATCATTACTTGATATTTCACTTATTTGCTTTCCAGTCATCGGAAGCAAGGTCCAAACATTACAATTCAGCCAAAAAATAAAAATAAAGAAAGTAAATGCGCGTACATATACACTCACAACGCCCTAGATAACATGTGTAGCTGACAAAAGTAGTCCGAAGAAAGAGGAAATGTTAAGAAGCATTCTAAATTTTGGAATTTTCTTTCTAGTTCTAACTTTTTCCCCTACTTTCCAAAAATTTGGTGTATAAATTAGCAAATCGCTATGCCGCTCGAATTATCTTCGTCCAATTTCTCAGCAGCAAAACAGAGTACTCCTCTGTTTCAGCGCCGAGAAAATTCAGGAAATCTAATTTCTGGTACACTGTTTGAATACATGCCGAATACACTAAAATAGTGTCAACATAATTACATTCTTCGATTGAACAAAATATATATAGAGCAAAAACTAAAATATAACAAAGAAAATTTTCAAAAAGAAAAATTAAAGAGAGAATAGAGTTACTTTGGAGTAAGAAGTGAAGGATCCGGGCCAGAGTCGCTTGAGATGGCATGAATCCGCCGCCGGAGAAGGTTGCAGTTCCGTCGAACTCGCCTGAATACACTTTTCTTGCTCTTCGGCTTCTTCGATTCCTATCCGATAATCATCGGTCTTATTACTCTCCTTTCATTATGGAAATTTCATGAATTTGGTTTCCCGCCATTTGCTTTTCAATTTTAATTTTAATTTTCATTTGGAAAATGCATTGTTAAAATAATTTGTAAAATATAGAACGATTATGAAATGAAATAGCGGTTAGTAAATATAAATGATAAATAATAAACAAAAATTAATTATAATTTAAAAAAATTATTTATTTGTTAAACATTTCAAATAACGAGCATGTAAAAGCAATCCTTTTGCTTCATCAAAGATCAAAAACAACTACATGCAGCACGCCCTAAACCGCAGCACGCCGCGGTGTGCCCTTCCGTCTCTGCCGCCTTTTCCCCACCGGAATATCGACAACTTCCTCGACCTCGACTGCATCTCGACGATCTTCTCTTTCAAGAGAAGCAAATTCACGATCTTTCATTTCTTCTTTCTACGCTGTCTTGCCGTTTATAACATCTGTTTTTGGTCTGCCTCTTGTCCTTGTTCGTCGATTCTTCATATTAGAGTTCTCTTCTTTCTCTGCTTCCATATGCAGCAGTTGGCTTAGGCAATGTCTTCTCGTGGGCACCATATTTATATAATCGAGCAGCGGGGAGGAACATGTTATTAGTGTAGCCACAAAAATGGTTGTGATCAACCTGCAAACGAAAAGCAAACTTCAATAGCCAATAAGGGAAAGAGATCGATGGAGTTTTCCTTCAGCAGTTGGGAATTCATGTGCTTATTAGCTCGAACGTAATGAATCAGTTAATGGGTATCTGATTTCTGATTAATACTCCAGCTATCTTGTTAGTATGGGTAGATGGAAGCATATATGAAGATGCACTCGTAACTTGGTAGATGAAAACATTATACGCAGCCAGTTCACACTGTTCAATGCTAATGGCACTGCACAGATCAAACCTAAAGAAGAAATTATTGCATATGATGCTATCTTCTTAATTTCGATGGTGTGAATGATCGTAATTGTTGATGTGATAAGAGTAGTAGTGAATGGGTCAAAGAAATCACTTTGCATTGATAAGATATCAATTTGATGTTGCAAGGCACAAAAAAATTTTAGTAGCCAATAACGATAGAAGGAATTGGGTTGATTGTATCTAATGATTACCATAAAATTGTACTAGTTTAATGAATTTCCTTCATCTTTGGAAGGCAATCCCTCTAATATAATTGTTCTTCTTGCTATGCAAATATGTATTAACTTGTAATCACTATTCCGAATTAATCTCCAATTTTCTACTCAATATAGAAGAGAGATCAAGCTATACCATTCAGACTCAAATCCCCATCTTTAATTGTAATAAATCCCTCTTTATTTCATCAAGGAGGCTATAATATCAGCCATTGAGGCCGAAATTTCGGACTCTTTGCACAGCCAGAAAGCTTGGTTTTATACAAACATAATATCAAAGAATGAGCCTGCACGTAAGAACGTATAGTAGTTACAAAGTTTCTTACATGTTATCACAATATGGATCGATAAAGCAAAAGATGCATAATATACTTAGCTACAAGTAATAAGGGCATAATTAACAGCAGTTAAACTGCCCAATTCATAATCTTTCGAGCCAGGCGTTTAAGTTTTGATGATGACCGCACATCTGCAGGGTCATCGGAATAATTATGCGACGATGGCGAAGACGAAGAGCTTGAGTTACTCGTTGATGGCCTGAAATCAGCGTCGTCGGAATTCGAAAACTTGAAACTTTCAGAATTATCAAACACTAGTCGACTTCCATCTGCATCTTCATGGACGTGATCCTTTTTCTCTTGGCGAATTTTCTTGCCTCTCTTCCATATATTCTTCCTCCAAAAGCATGAATTTGGCAGGTTTGATCTTCCTTTCCTCGACGATATCTTCGGCTTCGGCATCCTACTGCTTTCCACGACCGGCGGTGGCCTGACTGGTCTGATATTAATCTCTTCTTCCGCTGCTGCTGCATTAAATTCTTCATCAGTCTCTTCCCTCGACAGACTATTCCTCGGCGTTCCGGGAATCGTCTCCCATTGAAAAGGAACCTCTCCGATGCTCCGGTAGTGTTTAGAAACACGACCCACAGAAGAATTTCTAGAAAGAATTTTTCTCAAGAACTTTTCATCACCTTGCAGCACAGAAGAAGCTGGTTTGTCTATCTTCTCTCTTTTGCCATGCATTTTTCAAAGGATTTTGGGTACAAGCAAATTGCATAAAGGAGAATTAGATCTATATAATGGCAATATATTCATAATTGGAAAGTTAAAACAAATCAAATCAATAATCAACTTCGATAATTATGGGAAGTAATCACAACAATACCAAATTTTATACTGACCAAAATCAAATTCCTTGATTGATTGATACCCACTTCCTAGTCAAGAAAAATGTGTTTGATGTTCAAAGGTTTTCACATTTTTTATGCAAGTTCGTATTAATAATTCCATCACATGTAATTAATTCGTTCTTCATATTTAAATGTATAAATATCGTTCTTAAGTTAGGTAATAAGGGATCCACTACTCTTCACATACATTGAATATTGGTGTATGTTAGTGATCATTGTGTTTGATTTGCTTTTCTGTGCAAAGTAATTTTTATTATTTTCGCAAATGACCAAAATCAATAATTAAAATTTTTAACATTATTTATATATCATTAAATTAATTTTATTTAAATAATTAAGATTTTATTTTTTATGTATATTAATTATAATGTATTCGTTATACATGTTAGGTTTAATATTAAATATTAAAAATATATTAATTTAATAATTAAAAAATTAATATAAATATTATATTATAATTTAAATTTTCATTCCTAAAAAATAGAAAAATAAATAAATGACCTCTAATTGATAAATAAATAACCTCTGAGGATCACAAATGGATTTGCCCTCAAATTTTGTCTACTATAACAAATAACAGAGAGGTCGGCCTAGGATTTGATTTTTTAAGGATCTTCTGATAGGAATCTAAAATGGACTTGCCCTAAAATGTTGTATGCTTTAAACCAATGACAAAAAATCATAAAAATATCACAAAGATCTTTTACTAACCAAGTTGAAACTTTCAAAGATCTTGTGCTAAAGATCTCAAATGAATTTGCCCAAATTGCCCTCAAATATTGTATGCTTTAACCAATAAAGGCAAAAATCTTTAAAAAATTTAAAGAGAGTTAGGATTAGGATTAAAATAGCCGTTTGTTTATTATTTTTCTTATATTTAAATATGAGTATTAAATTATTTATTTATTTTTAACAAAAAAAATCTAAAAATTAATATTTTTACATTTTAACCCTTTATAAATTTAAATTTTAAATATCACATAAATAATAAAATATCTTAAAAAAATAATTTCACAATATATACAAACGGTGAAGAGTCGATCAACACAAATAGGTATGTATTTGTATAAAGAAAAGGCAGTAGATGAAATCATTCAAAGCTCAAGAGAGCTCAAACTAGGAGAATATCATTACCCATTCTTGACATTTTCTTTAGAAGACTACATTAACACAATTTACATAATGTTAGGTTTAGGTGGCAAATTCAACTTACTGCTAAAGGGCTTTCATCAAATAAGCATCAATGATGATACATAATGGATGTGCTAATTTATTTGACAGAGACTATCAATGTTACGAAAACACAACAACTTAAACAAGTCTATGCATAATTCATGAACAAACTTCAGTTGTATCAACTTCTCCTCCCAACACGAACAAAAATTGAAGTAACATTCCAAGGACTGCAACCATAAATCCCATTTTCCTTTTCCCTAGCTGGACTTTCAATTCTCGACGACTCCATGGAATGAGAGTTAGAGAAAGAGGAAGAGGACGACGAGGAGATTGAATTAAGCGACGACGCCGTAAATTCTTCGGCATCAGAACTGTCAAACTCGGAGACTACAAAATTTTCTGAATTATATTCATTGACGTTATTTTCCTTGGACACCTTTATGATTTCCTGGTTTTTATTGTTTTGCTTCCAGAACATGAACTTCAATCTCATCGAAGCCTTAGGCTCTTCGATACTGATGCATGGTTTCGGTAACCCCAGACTGAGTACAGCCGGCGGTGGACTGAGCGGCGGGATAATATCTTCCTTCGGCGGATCTTTCGGCGTTCCCGGCTGCATTTCCCATTTAAATGGAACCCCTTCAGCGCTTCTGTAGTAAAATATGCGAGAAGAGGATCCCACTGAAGAATCTCTGGACAGAACTTTGTTGAAGAAAAACTCTTCTCCTTCGAGCAATGAAACGTAATCCATTTTTGTTTTGATTTGATAGTTTCTGTTGCTAATTTTTCAGAGAATCCATGAAGAAATGACTGTGATGATATACAGATTATGTGTCGAAGCTGATTATTGAAGCAGTGTATATATAGAGGAGTCTATCCTCCGAATTTACAGGTGGATGATGGAGATTTAGGGTGCAGGATCCCTTTGTTTTGACAATTTCAGAGCTAACTGTCGTTTGATTTATTGTTTTCATTTTTCATATTTTACATTGGGATAATAACATTCCAGTCCTTGAGGTTTTATCTTTATTTCAAATAAACGCATAGATTGTTCATTTGTATTTAGAGTCCGTTTGATAGAGTTTTTTAGATAGAATTTCTTGCTGTCGATCTTTTATTAGTAGACCTTTTAGCAAAAATAAATTATTTCAAACGAGTTAACCTTTTAAAAATAATTTAAAAATCTTTATTTACTAAAATTCGACCAGTGAAGAAGTTATACCAAATATACATTTAATAAATTATATTTCTTATTGAAATAATTAAATCACCTATATAAGATTGAATTTTGACTGGCAATGTCAGAGTATGTAACTAAGGAGTTACTAGATAGGGACCTATTTGATACAAAAGAATAAATTATATCACAAATTCAAAAATAATAAAAATCAGGGACTTGATTTTACTATTTCTTTTCACATTCTATGTGTTACTTCTCCTTCGGGTGACTTGAATTATCTTTTGTTAAGGTTATGGGCAAACAAACCTTAGACAAAAAGAAGTTAGAGTTTTCATCTTTGCCCTTAAGTTTACGTTAAAATTTGATTTGTTAGATGTGTTAGGCGGTTTCTATTGCACGTGGAAATTACCAAACCCTAAAGCTATGGCCATCTCTTTTCTTGCTAGTTACCTCAGTTATTTTCAATACTTCGATTCACTTAGCCACTTGTCATCATACAATTGGAAGCCTAACAAAGTGAAATCCCAAATGTGCCCCTTACCTTCTAGCTTTGATGACAAGAATGGCACCCAACCTAGTTGTAACATAACATGCCATCAAATTTCTGGCTACAGCTATGTGTGTAGCTAATTGGGGTTTCTTCCTCGTAGAAAAGGAAGCAAGATTGCCCAACTTGGAGAAAGCTAAAGATTGGTTCAATGAATTTACTTATAGTTGACTTGTTCTTGTGATTTCACTAACAATAACGAGGGGAAATGATTATATTTAGTTAGAGAAGAACGTGGGGAGGATTAAGAGGGTGGTTAACCAAATCATTTTTGTATTTAAAGTGTCGAAATCAGAAGCACTGCAACTAGAAGTGCTTTTTCGTATGCAAATACAACAATTATTCCAACCCATCTTAACTCTCAAGAAATATGCCACGATTGGATAAGGCCTAATAAAGGTCTTTGTCTTTGTTAATAGAACAACTATGTCGTGTGAAAGTTTCAATGAATTTAAAATCATTCCCCACACATTGCTTGCACCAAAAACCCTTCATGTTAATCATATCTAGTACTAAATTTTCATGAATCCAGAACCCCTTGTACCACTCTTAAGAGACCTTACCGGTTCAATCAATACTCTTTAAGTTTTTGTTCTCATACACATAAACTGAAGGAGAATTGTTTAGCATAATGACATATGCGATTGAAGAAATCTCACTGAGCTCAACTGTAGCATAGAGATGAGTTTCTGATACTAAATTATGCTAACATTACAGCTAAAAGGTAAACCTATCATAGTTTTGGGGCAATACAGATGAATCAGACTACTACATACTCTGGTTAGGAACAGTAAACAACGGTTTACCTGCTTGCTCACTGCCATCCATCTTGAATTATGGTCGACATCAACGAATCTTGAGGCAGAAACTTTACAGAATCATCAAGCTTCCTAACTTCATACCCCCTGAACATTTACAAGGCACATTAAGTCCAACACCGCAAACAATGTGAAACTTCATATTTGGTAACACAAAGTTTGATTCTTTTGTGAGCCAAGATGTGAATATTTATTCACCTCTGTCTATTTTTCTCTCTAACATTAGACACTTCGCTGGGTATCAGACTCATAAAATTGTTGAACATTTAGTTAAATGCAAAACAAATGAAAGTTTCTGAATAAAATTCATATAAAAACTGAGTTTGTGTGCAAAAGAGAGAAATTATGAACAAACAAAAAAAATCAAAACAAGGAATATAAAAAGGTTCAACTCTAGTTACAGTGTTAATATTCCTAGTTTTAGATTCATTATGAACTGGCAAAAAGCAGCAATTACTGTGGATAACAATCTCACGAAAATAGTCTCTTTTTGTACCTCAGCTGATGATGATATGATTGATTCCCTGTCAGAATTAAAATGAGGTACTCAGTCTCCATGCATGTACGTATGTAAGCATTTATATATCTGCACTCCAGTAAAAGAGAGAGTATGTAAGTTGAATACCTTGGCCTTTCAGACTTAGCTAGATGTTTCGACATTATGGATGCCTGCAGTAACACCCAACAATAGATGTTACTTATCTTTAAACCAACAAACAAAGAACACATAAAAGTCAATAATAAATATGCTGCCACTAGATATTAGAAGTTCACATGGTTAATCAAATTGCATAGATCTGCAAATAAGATAAAAATACAGTTTTAACTTGAGACTTTTTAAATTTCATCATTTCCACAAAAAGAAAGCATGTTTGCTAAAAATTTTGAGCATAAAAGAATAAATTCTTGAAAAGTGGATGGCCTAATGCAACAATGACAACCAAAATAATAAAGTTCTCAGACTTAACAAATTCAAAGAGTACACAGACAAAGCAGATATACCAACATTAAATCACTGATTGGTTTCACTAAAAACACTATTCATGCCACTGCAATTTGCATAAGGTTATTGTCATGAGGAGAGCCCCTTGCTTGAAAGCTTAGATCTATATCCAAATTTTACAGTTCAAAGGCTGTCGATGCACATGCTATACCCACCTTTCTTTCCAATGGTCAATACTAGCAATGCAGTTCGTCCAGCCAACAATAAACTTAAACCCAATTATATAGCTAAAAGATGATCAAACATGAATCATAACAAACTTTGAATCACTCTAGTCTCCAACAGAGAAATAGAGTACCTGCTCTTGAATTATGCTCCTTGCCTCAACAAGTTGAGCTTCGAGTTCAAGCTCTCTCTCAGTTGCTTCAGAAGTAACTTCTGCTCCTTTCTGTGCATCTTGTAACTGAACCATCCGCTCCTTCAAGTTTAAGTGGCATCAACAAAAAAAAAAAAAAAAAAAACAGTTCAGCTACAAGACCCATTAGATGAACAATGGCAAATGATATTGAAGACATTTACTTTTATGGAAGCCATTTTGTTTCAAAGACTTTCTTCTATTTGATCTCTAGCCATGCGGAAAGGCAAGTCAAAGACATCCTGAAAATGAAAACCATTGAAGCTTACAACGTTTAATCAACTATAAATAAACAAATTGGCAATAAAAGAGTGCCACCATACCGTCCTTCCACCCAATGGAGACTGTGAGGGATCAGCTTCAAGCCTTTCATTGACAGTCATAGATTGCTTTGATGACCCATTTGGAGCATTCAAGAAATCACGCATATCCACCTGCAAAGAGGCATGCCTATTAAAATCATAATGCATAGCCACATAAACAAAAGAGAAATATTCTTACACATATAGCTATGGACAGAAGTATTAAATAGTATAATATCAAAAGTCATTAATATATATATATATAAAAAAAAAAAAAAAAAAAAAAGATAAACTACAAAGGAATTCCATTTCGAAAGCTCAGAGTCTTCACAAGAATAAATATTATACAAGTGTAGATTTGCATATCCATACACTTAAACAGGTAAATTATAACTAAGAAAGATTGAATTTCCAAAATTGCTCATTTGGATTTCCGAAATATAATATTTGCAGAAAAATGACAGCTGAAAAATACAAGCTGCTTCGCTGATTTATCATTCCTCAACAAACTTTTACTGGTACTCAACATGGTAGCCTTATGTAAAAAGATTATCCGTTAACAGGCAAATAAAAGTAAAAGGCAAATGGAAAATGGTGGGGGCCTAAGCATGTACAACATAAAGCTGGTCACACAACAAACACAAGCAAAAATGAGTTCATCTTTCTTAAGACAAAAGTCCAGTAATGCAAATTGTCTTTAGCTTGCAAGTGCAAAAGCATGGCTTCAAGTCATCAGACACCTTTCATAGCTAATTATATTGAACGATAGGACCATATCTAGGTTGACCCATGAAAATCTGCTTTGCCCTGCATTAGGTTATCATAAGGGGCATATGCATTGCTCATCACATTTGAGTTTTGTATGCCAAAAGTAAATGTTTAGCCACATGCTCACAACACAAATTTAATTCCATTTATTATCAATATTCAACCAATTAAGCAAGTATTTTGTTAACCCATTCAAGAGTTTCTAGCATGTAAAGCATAAGTTGTCTCAGTTTTCAAACATTTATTATTTGTAAAGACAGACAAATTTAACATACATGCTAAGATACCAAGAAATACAGAAACAAGCTATTTAAGCTAATACAATCAAGTTTACTCAGATTTCAAGTGAACTCTCGGATTAATTCAATCTTTAGGTTATAGTACACACACAACTTGGGGACCCAAAAGCTCCTTGATTTAGAAATTCAAAAGGAAAGTCCTAGGGAGTAATGAACCATTAAAAGTTTGCTTTAAAAATAACAACAATAATAACAAACTTAAAACATGGAAAAAAAAAGAGGGGGGCACGGCCATGAACTATCAAGAGTTAATGACTATCATCATATGAAGCACACTTTTAATATTGAAACACAGCTGATAGCATGATGTACTCCTAAGCAAGCTAGATCAACTAGGCCCACACTGCAACTAAATTAATCATAAAGTTGAAGTGACATGAGACAACCTGTGGAAAGTAGAAAATATGACTAATAGCATCATAAACTTCAAATGAACCAAATGAATTCATGTGACCATCTTATTTAGCACAAGAAACTGTTTGATTGGAAACATAATACTCTAATGAAAATATCTCATGGATCTGTTCTGATGAAACTATATGCTATATCAGCAAAATTTATGTGCTACTTCTATTAGATAGATGTCGGTTGGTCTAAAGGAAATCTACCAAGTTTATTCATGGTTAAACTAAAAACCAAGCACTCAAAAGTCAAACCTATATTTACAGTTACCAATAAACTATAATTTCTACCCAAACTTTTATTCTACCATTTCATTAAAGAAGAATAAGCACAATATGTTGTAGTCCATGTTCAAACTAAAAAAGCAGTTCAATGCAACTGCATTACTGTATAGTACTCACAACAAAAATAGAGGCTAAGTGTAATATCCAAGCCCAAGCTGTTTTCTTTTATTTTTTTCTTTTTTTCCTTTTTCTCCTCCTTTCTTTTTGTTCTTCTTTATCTCCTCTCTTCCCGGTTCCCCTAGTTTCTTCTTCTTGGTTCTAGATTTAACAATAAATTTCTTATTTACACATACTTAAATATGTAAATGCATGGGTCAAAATGTATGGACCAAAAGAATGGACTTAATTTGGCATTTAGACTTAAAGAAAATAATTTGGGCTTGGATATTACAATTTTTGAATTTGTACTAATACCTTTTGGGCTAAAAAACGCTCTTACAGCATTTATGAACTTGATGCATCAAATCTTCTACCTTTATCTTGATAAATTCGTAATAACATTTATAGATGATATTTTGATTTACTTAAAGAAACTAAAAGAGCATGAACAACACTTGAGTATTCCCTTACAAGTGTTAAGGGAGCATCAACTATATGCAAAATGGAGTAAATGTGAGTTTTGGATAATTAAAGTAAAATTTCTAAGACATGTAGTGTCTGAAAAAGGTATTTTTGTTAACCTTGTTAAAGCGAAAGCAGTGTTAAATTGGAATAGGCTAAAAAGTGTAACAGAAATTAAAAGTTTTCTTGGGTTAACAAAATATTATCAAAGAGTCGTAAAATATTTTTCTCGAATTAGACATAGTTAACAAAAAAAAAAGAAGGAAACTTGAGTCGTGTGATGAATGTGAGCAAGGCTTTGTAAAATTGAAAGAAGAATGAACTTCTACTCCAATTTTAATTATTCCTAAGCATTGTGTAAGGTATACTGTTTATTGTGATGTTTCAAGAGTGGACCTTGATTGTACTTTAATACAACTCGAGAAAATAATAGCGTATGGCTCACATCAATTAAAGACATATGGGCAAAATTACCTTACTCATGATTTAAAACTTAATGCTATTGTTTTTGCATTAAAAATATGGAGGCATTACTTGTATGGAGAAAAGTTTAAAGTATTTCCTGATCACAAAAACCTTCGACATTTATTCATCCAAAAATAACTGAACTTAAAATAAATTAAATAGATGAAATTCTTGGAAGTTTATGATTTTATTTTACATTACCATCCTGGTAAAACTAATGTAGTGGCAAATGCATTAAATAGAAAATCTCAAGGTATGTTAGCTAGTTCCTTCTATCATAGATGAAAAATCTATAAAGATTTAAAGGAGTTTGATTTGAGAATTGATAAAGCAAAAAATTAGCCTTGTTTATTTAATTTAGCAGCTTAACCTACTATTATCCAAAAGGTGATCAAAGTTCAACAAGATAACCCAAAAGTGCAAGCAATATGCATTAAATTGGGGAATGGCGAATAATGGATAGATAGTCAATTGATTCATTTGGACGTTTAAGGTTTGCAAGCAGACAGTTTGTGCCAACTGTAAAGTCACTTAAAGACAATATTCTATGTGAAGTTCATAAATTCAAGTTTACTATTCATCCTAGAGCTACAAAATGTATCAAATTTTATGTAAACAGCTTTGGTGGAAAGAAACAAAAAAGAGTGTGGACGAGTTTATGACCAAATGTTAAATATGTCAGCACGTAAAGGTAGAACATCAAAATCCATCTGGATTACATTAGCCTCTCTGGGTGTTTGGGTGGAAATGGGAGCATGTGACGATGAATTTTGTGAGAGAACTCCCTAGGACTTAAAAGAGTTATGATGATATATAGGTTATTATGGATAGATTAACAAAATTTGCTTACTTTTACCTATTAAAAATACAAATTCTCTTGATACCTTGAGTAAATTATATGTTCAAAAGATAGTCAGATTACCTAAAGTACCTCTATTTATTATTTTAGATAGGAACCCACGATTTACATCTAGTTTTTGGAGGAGTTTACAAAAAGTTATGGAGACCAAGTAAAATTTTAGTACAACATATCATCCATAAATGAATAAACAATCTAAAAGAGTTGTACAAATAATGGAAAACATGCTTAAATCTTTTTTTTTGAATTTTCAATATTCATGAGCTAAACATTTACATTTTATAAAGTTTGTATACAATAACAATTATTAGTCTAGCCTTAGAATGGCATTATTTGAGGCATTGCCTGGATGGCTTTGTAAATTAAGCCTCTAATTAATATTACTAAATTTAGAAAAGGCAAAAAACTTACTTCAAATGTCATTGGTCCTTTTGAAATATTAGAACAAGTTGGTGAAGTATCTTATAGATTAGCATTATCATCTCAATTATCGAATATTCATCATGTCTTTCATTTCTCAACGCTAAAAAAATATCAATCAAACTCTTGTTATGTTTATCTTGCCCTGACTGAGGATGTTTCTTTTGAGAAGAGCCCGATTAAGGTTATCAATTGTAAAAAAAGATACTTCACAAAAGAATTATTCCGTTAGTAAAAGTCTTGTGGCAACATCACAGTAGAGAAAAAGTCACTTGGGTACTTGAATCCGAATTATTAAGAAAATAACCTCATTTATTCCATAACTAAAGGTACACTTATTAAAATTTTGAGAAAAAAATTTCTTTAAAAGGGGAGGGTTCTAATATCTAAGCCTAAGTTATTTTCTTTAAACCCAAATGCCAAATTAAACCCATTATTTTTGGTCCATACATTTTGACCCATGCACTTACATATTTAAATATGTGTAAATAACAAATTTTTTGTTAAATCTAGAATCAAGAAGAAAAAACGAAAGGAATCAGGAAGAGAGGAGAAAAAGAAGAAGAAGAAAGAGAAGAAAAAGAAAGAAAGGAAAAAAGAAAAAAAATAAAGACAAAAAAAAGAATTGAGGCTGAAGAAAAAAAAAAAGAAAGATAAGTAGTTTAGAAAATAAAAAGGAAAAAAGAAATTTTCAGGTAAAATCCTTTTCTAGCTTTATTTTGGAAAGAAAAATATTTATGTTTTAATATGATAAAATGATAAAATTGGATGAAATATTTAAGTTTTATTTTGGTAGGTCAGAAGTTCGAATTTCTATCATTTTAAGTTCTTGAATTCATAATCAATAAGTTTTTTGAATTGAATTTGATAATTTCACCAAAAAAAATTTAAAAAATTATTGAAAAATTGGACGAATATAGTTTAGATTTTCGATAGGGGTAAAAATGCAAAATTTGCACAATTTTGTTTTATTCTATAAATTATAAAGACTTATTTGTAAATAGTTAAAATATTTTTGGGTCATAATAAAATTTCTTATATTTTAGAGTTAAATTGTAAAATATGAAATTTTAGGCTTTGATCGTAAATATTTTAGAGTACTTTTATAATTACTCATATTTTAATAATTTTCTGTAATTTTTTATTATCAATAATTTTTATTTTAAAGGTCCAAAATTTTAAAATTTTCTAGACTGAATTTTGATTTGGTTTTAGGTTGGAGATTAATTTATATTTTGATATAAGCGATATAAGTTAACAGTTTATTTTAATAATCATGCATTGATTTTATAAAGTGACATTAGATGGTGATAGTGGGACGAAAAAGAAGTCAATGGAACCATAGCAGAACCGACTTTATTTTGATTCAAGTAAATAATTTACATATAATTGAATAGTTTAATATTTTAAAAAACTGAAAAATAAAATTTTACACTTAATTATTATTATAAATATAAAATAAATTTATTTAAAGCATGTAGACCTTTTATTTTGAAATAAATGTTAAAAAGTAAAGCATACTTACATTTTTGAAATATTAATATTTTATTTTGAAAATATGATTTTGGTGACTAATATTCAAAAAATATATTACTATTTTGTTATATTTTGTATAAATTTTCAAAGGACTTAAATCATGATATTATGATTAATTATACTTTCGATGTTTATGAAATATTATTAAAATACATAGATCAATTGTTTTATTATAACTGTGTATGTCTAGATTATGAAATAACATAAGCCATTTTATTTAGTACCGGTGATTATGAACATGATTTCAATCCTACAGTGAAAACCCATAAATTTGAAATAATAGATGCGGTCCCTAAATATAAAACCCATAAATTTGAAATAATAGATGCGGTCCCTAAATATAAAACCCTAAGAGTACACAAGTTACACATTCCTTAGGCAGCAGTTCCCAATAATAATGTCCCAAAACCATGTGTGATACATAATAATAACTAAATTGCATTGTTATTTCGTTATAATTATTATTGTCTATGCTTATTCATAAGAGAAATAATTGGAGGCTTAACAATTAAAATTTTTACGTTAGAAAACCTCTTTATACATAATTATCTACTAAATTTTGACCCATAACTTACTTTTCAAGTCTTCTTTTTGGGACTACTAAAGTTTAGAAGGATATGGAAGCAACTTTATTCTCTAACTAGATATATTTTGGAAGAAATTGAAAAATATTTTATTACGTATATTGTACTTAAAAAAAGGTTGTAATTATATTAAAGATTGTACATATTTAGTTGGAATAACATATTAAATTTTGATATTATGGATGCTTTAAGCTCCTATTTTGATGAACTTGTTGTTATGGTAGTTTGGGTTTTATGAAGAATATTGGAAGTGTTATAGTAGTTTGAAATTTCGCAAGCCTGAATTTTGAGAGTGTCTATGATGTAGAGGAAACTCTTTCAAAATTTCTAGAACCACATATCTTTAGTTTTTAAATTATTTTATAAAACCTTAAATCACATACCCTAATTTGTGGACATGACACAAATCGACTCTCAAGAAACTTAATGAAAAGAACAATAATAGAATGTTTAACTTGTACCTGCATCGAACGTAACAATGCCCTTAAGTCAGTATTCTCTGCCATTAATTCTTGGTTTTTTGCTTCGTATGCATCCACCTGCCAATACCATATTGTCAATCATATGTTCACCATTGAGAACAAAACTCTAAAAAGCAATTCAGTGATCCTCCATACAATCTTTTTATAAAAATCATTATCGGTCTTCTTCCCATTCCATGTCCCACGCTGCCGACCTTCTTTCTGTTCACACATTTACACAAATCATTAAACTTATCAAAATGAAAAAGAAAATTAAAATTATCCAGTAATATTACTAGAACAGGGACAATCAATACCTGCAGTAGATTCATGATTTCCATGCCTGATCTAGACTCCTTCTTTTTCTCCATCAACACTTGGTTCAACCTCTCCTGCAAGTAAAACATAATCAATCCCCTATTCTCTTTCTATCATCTTGTCCGCTCATGCATTTCATGTCCAGTAATCTTAATTTGGGAGCTTAATCAACCACTTCAAAAGTTTGAACATATTGAAGATTAGATGTAACCTGCAACTTTATATACTCCTTTTCCTTTTTCTTCATCTCATGTATTTGTTGAGTCCTCACTTGCTGTTACAGCATCAATAAATCACATTAGATCTGAATTTAAAATTGACAAGATAAGCTACTGATAAAGGCAGGCCTGATAAATCAAATTGTTCTAACCTGATTACCGATGACCATCCTTTGAAATTCATCTCGTTCCTGCTGTAGTTTTTCAATTTGGGCCTTAAAAGAAGCTGTAGCTTTGGCTTCCTAATTATACCAAATCCCTTTTTAAGTATCAACAAATTTATCAAGCCAACATTGTTTTCACCCTAATGAAACTTCAATGTCACTTACCGTTCGGGTAATTGTTGCTATCTCCCTATCTTTGGCTTGCAACTGTGCCTCAAGCCTCTCAACTTTGGCCTCTAGTCTTGATATGTCCGACAATAGTCTACAATATGACAAAAAAAAAAAGATTCTTACTCCATTCACTGAAAATTCCAAAATTCCTTTCTAACTCGATGCTAATAAAATATGAACAAAGGCTAACATATCAACCTTTTGCCATTGTGCTTGCTCATTCATAAACAAACATGTACACAAGAATGCGCATTCAACTCAATCTTAAATTGCTAAAGGAAGCGAATTCCCAGATCTTGAAACAAGTTTTGTAATAAAACAAGCACAAAATATCCCCAATTAGTTAATTAAACAAATTCAAAGAATTTATAGATCGTATTCTTACTAAAGAAGCACAAATTGAAGTCCCCAAAACAAACACATTAACTACCTCTGTCTCTGATCATTAGCAGACTCTCTAAATTCAACATCACGCTGCCTCTGCTGCAGCAAAGAGTATATACAGTTGCAAGTCCTCGCAATAGAAACCTACTCAAAAACAACACAGCCAAAGGAAAAAAAAAAAGGACAATTAAGAAAAACCTCACATTGCAACAAAATGTCAAAAACAGAAGCTACCGAAAAAGAAAATGCTTAGAAAGAGCAAAAACGCACCGGATCATTGTTAAAGAGATCGAGAGAAGCCGGGAATCCGAAGGAAACAAGACTCTGGTTCAAGTACTTGGCACAGTGTTCCAGGTTTCCCACATCGGCAAATGTGTAGTCTCTAAAACCGCCAAATCAAAAAATCCTAAACATCAACATTTCCACATACTCGCACATTTCAAATGCAAAAAGAGAAAAAACAGAAATAACTCACCCGATGAAAGACGAAGACTGAGTCGGCGACTGCTAAGAAGAAGAAGAAGTACGAGAAAATGAGAAACTGTCGACTGAAAACTGAAATGCGCTGACTGAATTAGGGTTTAAGAGATTAAAGAGATAACGAAGCTTACTCTGAGATCGAAGTCCGTATCAGTGGCTGGCATTGTCAAAGAGAAAAAGGAGAGAAAACCGAAAGAACAAAAAAAAATTGAGTCTCTTTGTTCGTTTGCTTGTTGTATGTGGGAAATGGGAATTAGAACGGATGCATGTACGGGCCGATCTGGCTACTGCAGTTTTCTTTTGAGAAATTTAAATTTGGGAGCTTTAATCCAGTACGGTAATGTCTAGTTTTTCGTGAAAATGAATCGGCCTTTTTGTTGACGTGGCGAGTTATCTGCGTTTTCGTTGTTACTTTCGTTTGAATGGAAAGACGATAAACGGCGCCATGCCCCTGCCCAGCGCCGTTGAAGAAATTTTAGAAGCACGCGGTAATGTTTTAGTTAAATTAATAACAAATTACTTGCAGCTTTGATCATGTCATGTCCCGTTATTTATATTCCTTTCACGTCAACTAAATTAGATTGTCAATTACCGCTTCAATCATTGACCATTGGACCTTGCTTGGCAAACAAAAAATCTGTTGGAATTTTATAATAATTCTTTTTTCTGATATAAATTGTAAAATATTTGTGAATCATCAATCCGGCGTCGTACTGAGATTGCTCGTGAGTGATGAAGGAGGGGCCCCTTGGCACGTTAGATCCGTTCAATTTAATCCATCACATGATTTCCGCTGGCCGGCTGTGGGGATGGATGCTCTTATAATCCAGTATAGGACGCCGCTTCATGTACTGTTTGATTGTCACGTGCGCACGTGGTGTCTTTAATATGATAATTACCCGCAATATCTGGATTTTATTGGTTGGCCAATTTTATAATTATAGTTTTTTCTTAAAAAAAAAACAAAAATTTAGGGGATGTATTTTAGATGAACGTGAGAATAGGTTTAATAACTTTTGATGATTGGATGATTATTTGGGCCCTTTCTCGGCCCATTGGGCCATTCATCAAGCCCAGCTGCTTCCAGAGTCTACATTTCGTCAAATGTAGACTATTCATCTGTCCCATCAATATTGGGCTGAAATTGTAATAAAATAATGACCTTGGTTCCTTGGTTTTGGGCCCTGTGTCGAATTGTCGACAATTAATAGGCACCCATACATCACTCCCACTCATAGTCAATTTGACACCATTATTCATTGATTCCATCGGTAAGGCTTTCTATAAATACCCGAACAGTTCATCAAATAAAGGATATTCGTTTACACTCAATTGCTCCAAAATTAAGAGTATTCATTTGTACGAAAGTATAATAATTAAAATATTTAATAAATACTAAATTTTAATAAAAAATTATTTTTTTATTTACTTTTATTAAACATATAGTAATTTATCCTGCGATTTTAGAGTTACAATAACTAAATTTCAAACAAAATCTTAACATGACTTAAATTTTGATTGAAATTAACTTATTAAAATCTAGTCAATATTATAGGACAAAAAAATAATATATAATTTTGCCCAAAGAAATTGGGTTGGATTTTTGATAGTACATTTTAAAATATTGAAAATTATAACATTATTTTTTATTTTAAAAAATAATAAAATGATAATAATTGAATTTTTTGAACATTTACACATTTGATCTCTTTTTATATAAAAGCAACCCCTAATCTCTATTAAAATAATTAAATTATCTTTAAAATATTTAATTAGTTGATTATATTGTTATGATTGCAAATGAGCCAAGTTCATATGGACTTGTAGGTCAAGTTAGATTTGTATTTAAAAAAAAAAAAAAATTGATCTAACCCACGCGAGCCCGGATCTAAGTTGACCCATGAGTCCGAATGAATCTTTCTTAAAATTAAAAACAATTTAAATAATAAAAAATTAGCGGATCAGCTCGAGCCTAAGTCTTTGACAAATTTTTACTCTTTTAGCTCAATCCAAGTCCATCACAGGCCCAATTTGAGTCAGACCGGGCCGGCCTTTTGCCATTTCTATATGTAACTCAACACTATATTATTTTATCTACGGTTTAAGTACTAGGGACCTATTTGCTATGAAAATAACATCTAAATACACTAAAGATGAGGGGTTCGGATGTTATTGTTCTAAAACAAATTTCGAGAAAGATAGGAAATATCTGGGGAGCAGTGTAAAGTTGATCACTGCTGCACACGTGACAAAGGCAGCACTGGGCTCCCACGTTAATATATTTCATTGTCATAAAATTACCGTGGGGTACGCAACGCGTTACACGTGGCCCGCTTTAGGCCACCTTTCAATTTCTAGTTTAGTAAAATAAAATTTTTTGGTTATACTATAAATGAAAATTTCGTTTGTCAGACGAGATTGTTGGCAATTGAACAAGTAAGGAAGTTAAAAAAGCCCAAATCATGCCTAAATTGGTAATTTAATTGAAAAAATAATTATAAATACTTACAATTCATGTTACTCATAAAATTTAAAGATTAAAAATAAAATAAAAAATTCAAAATTCGAAATAAAGGTACAAAATTTTCAATAATATACAGATTATTTTTTAATAAATTCATTTAAAAGGTTCAAATTAATTATTTATTATAGATATGAAATAAATCTCTTTTATTTTGAATTTTTTAATTATAAATAAATAATAAAAATAATAAATAATAAAATTAGTATATATCTTTCATTTTAACAAGAGTAAATAAAAATATATATAATATTTTTATGTTAATTTATATGAATAAAATTTAAATTTTTAACGTATTTTTTATTAAATAATATATATCCAATCATTCTCTATTAATAATCTTATAAGCACACGTCACATGGGCAATTTAAATACTACATAATTTAATATAAGATTATTTTATTAGGTATTGTTCAATTCATCCACCCAACTAATACTTAAACTAATGGACAGATGACACAAGCGTGTGAGACCAAGTTATATACAAACAAAAAATGCAAAATCATTTTTCTAATAATTATTCAGCCATAGATTTTTGACTGGATTTTACTATTTAATTAAAATTAAAATATATATATATGGGAATTTACCAATTATAAATTATACTAATTTAGGCCATTTTCTACTTAGTGCCAATGACAAATTCAAATGTGCTACAAATCTTTCATTAAATATATTTTACCTATTATTTATCGTTGTACATTTGCATATTGTATGGTTTATTTATAACTATTTACATTGAATAGTTAGATCAAAATTCACCGTCGCTATGAGAATTTAAAAATATATTATTCACGATAAATTATTTATTATATTATTAAAATTTTAAATAAGATAATTTTTTATGAAATTATTTAATAAAATGATGGTAGGTGTTTTATTTTTATTTCTTTTTATATATAATATGCGAGTATTTTTAGGTAAATTATATTGAAATATTTTGACGTTTTAATTAAATTATTTTTATTTAAGTTCTAATATACATTTTACTTCTGCAACATTATAGGTTGGTAAAATCTACGCTCAATTTTGCAACAATTTTTCTAATATGATATTTGAAGCGATAACATGTGGTATTTATAACATAATAAACAATGACACTAATGGTGGTTGCTTATTAATTAAGCATAATTAGATGGTTTAATTTAATGCACTTTACTATAATGCAATAAATGTTATGTTTATATTTATTAAAAAAAAATCAAAAAAAAATAAAAAAATAAGAGAGACTTTTTTTATATAAATTTTTAATAATTATTAATTAATAATAGTTATCGATCACAAAATCATATGATATTTTGGATAGTACCCACAATTGAAACCATATCAATAATTTTCTAATGTAAATACTAAATAGGTCCCTAACATCTATTGAAATTAAGGAAATACCCCTTTTAGTTAAATTATTTACAATTATATTATGATGATTAAAGTTCTAAATTATTAAAATTAAGAATTTATTTAAGGATAATGAATATATTATATTATAATATTTTTTATTTAAGAAAAACGAAAATTCACGAATCTTATTGTTATTATATTTGTTTATTTTTTTTGTACATACCTATAAATTCAAACTTAAAGCAAACATTTATCTTGACAAGACCTTTGAAAATTTACCGATCATACAAAGTTTGGTTGGCAAATAATGATATTAAATATGTAATAAATGAAGCTTTCATTTTAGTTAAAAGTCATAATCAACACCAGTAACTCTCAAAATCGGCTACCAATTTAGGCCAAAATTGGGCACAAACCCACCTACAAAACGACATCAAAACTCTTGTCTTGTTCTTGTTTTTCAGATTTTGGTCCCGTTTAAGACAGCGCTGTCTTCGATGTAGCCACGACGACTAGGACAAACGTGGGCACCCGTCGGGCCACAAATTATTGGCTCCCTTCCATCAATTTTTAGAGAACGTCTCGCGGGATCTTCCTCGACGTTAACTTTATTGTAATCATTTAATAATTATAATATATATGAATGTGAACGTAAAATCTTTTAAAAAAATTGAAATAATTTAAATGTGAGAATTTTTTAAAATTCAAACATTTAAATTTCACAATTTAGATGTTTTAACTATAATTATATATATATATATGTGTGTGTGTGTATAGGTATGCTAGGATTAGGAGTCTTAATTTTTTATATAATTTTTTATACTATTAAATTAATTATATTTAAATATTTAAAATTATATTTTACACACATATGAATTATTATGCATTAATTATATTTTTAAAATTTAATATTAATTATTAAAAGTAGGCGTGAGCACATCTAAATGATCCAAACTTGATAATTTAGATTAGTTTAAAATTTTATTAAATTTATTGAACTTGATTTAAATCGACTAAATCGGTCAAATTTAATAAATGTAAAAAAATTTAAAATTTAATACTTTAGAATATAAAAATATAATTTTAAATTAATTGTTCAATTATATTATTTTTGAGTGTAATGATAAATGTAATTTGATGTAAACCTTACAATTAGATTTATTTTTTAAGTATAAAAATAAATATAATTTGATAAAATAATTAGATCTTGCAATTATGACAATGTTTTGAATTTAAATCTAAATCAATAATTCTTGATTTGATTTTGATCCTATTATCAAACCGAATCAAATTAAAATCAATAATTTTTTATTTAAATTTTAAATACAAATCAATTTAAATCAAATTTACATGTCCGTAATTAAAAGTATATTAAAAATTGTATAAAATTTGAGTGACTCCTAATCTTTCTTTTATTTATATATATACACACCTAGTGTGACTAATTTAATTTAAGATTTCTTTCAAATTTAACCATATATTTAGTAAATGTTACAATATTAATATAATACAATTTATTTTATATTTTAAATTACAAATTTCAGCACTTATTTGATATTATATTTTTTAAGGGTTATTTTTCTTTGCAGCATTTTAATTAACACATTACCGACTGCAATTTTTTTCTTAATTTAATAATATAAAAAATAAGACATTATCTTTATTTTTTAAAATAAATATTAAAAAATCACATTTTATGTTCTAAATTATAAAACTTATATTTTAAATTATAAAAATTTAAAATCGAATATTCCCAAATCCCATAACTAACAAACATTTCGATTCCTCTAAATAAAAGCATCTAACATATTTAAATAAAAAAATTATAGAAAAAGGGAAACACGAAATCTAAGTGGATGGGTTTCCCCTGCGTATCCAACTGCTTGGAACTTTTCATTACATGTCCTTTTCGAACGTTGTTGTCTCAAATGCCAAATCTTGGGTTTTGTTAAAACGCCATAATTTAAAATAAAGAAATAAACTTGTTGAATTTTTCAAATCATTAATTATTTAATTTATTAAATGTCAATTTTTTTTCAATAAATGAATAGGAAATAGCAGGCATGATTCATGGTATCTTATGAAATTTACCTTGTTGGTATTTTTATTCATGAATGTGTGACGTGAGATTTTTTTTTTTTTAATTTTAATAATACTGAATTAGTTGGCTTATCGGTCATTACATTGAAAATTAATTAATTAATAATAAAATATTTATTATTGTATTTGTAATATAATAAGAAAGTAAATATCATTATAATTAAGTAGGATAATTCATGTTGTTTAGTCATTGTGTTATGTTATAAGTGGATCATATTTATATTGTGATACGATACGATACAGTTAAATAAATTTAATTAAATAAATTAAATTCGTATTATAATATAAATAAATATAACATGATTAGATATGATTAATTTATTTAATAAAACTAGATATAAATTCACTTAGTTTAATTTTAATACAAAATTTTTAAACACGACTTAAGTGGATTTATATTAATAATAATATAATATTCTTATTTGTTTAATTAATCGTGTTATAAATAAATTAACAAGTTATAATTTTAAACACAAATACAACTCATTTATTAAATAAGTAAAATGAATACTACTCATTTATTACTTATGTTAATTTTTTTAAAATCAAATTTATCAATCTTTATTAAATTTGCATTGTATAATTGTACCACAATTCAAAATATGATCCCTAACTATAATATTTTATTTCCAAACTCAATAGTCTTTAAAAAAATATTTTGATAAAATTATATTTTATGCAAAAGATTCAAAATTAAACCTCGAAGAAGCATAGACGCAATAGGAAGCATCTTTTAGGAAACATAAAAAATTATTTTAAATATTAAATATTTATTTTTAATATATTTTTAAAAATAAATAAATTTAAAAGTTATGGCTTTTTCTACTAAAAAAAATACTTTTAAAATTAGACAGTCCAAATTGTTTTTTAGACCAACACTAAAGGATTTTTTTTATTTTAGGCGTACTTCTAAATACTTTTGAAAAGCATGCTTTTACTCAAAATCATTCTCCTTTTTGGAAAAATATTTTCAATCACAGTCTTCTAAGTAAATAAATTGACAAGTAATTCAATAATTTAAAACACAGCAATAGAAATGCATGGAATTATCACATTCAACACTTAAAAGTAAAAGCTTTTAGAAATTAAATATTTATATAAAATATTATTTCTTAGTAACAAAGTGTTAACTCAAAGGAAGCGCGTGCACCTTCCAGCCTTTGACAACATTTTTTTTTTTAAAAGAAATATATTTCTTTAAATAAAATTATCTGTTGCATTTACATAAAAATACACGCAATGGCATTTTCACCTGCCGGCTCTCCTAGAAAGAAAGGACAAAGAAGGGTATTTCAGACCTTTCATTATTACTGTTACGGTTAAATTTCATCCAAGTACTGCATGTTGGACTTAAATGCAATTAACTATTAAAATATTTCATAAATTATCACATTCGACCTATGGGATGGTTTTTGAAGGGTTGCCGTTTAGAAGCTAAAATGTACCGACAAGGGTTGCCAAATTCGTTTTGAATCTGTTTAGATTCTAAATTGAATCGATTAAAATTAACAATATTAGTTCGAGTTTAAGTAAAAAATATTAAATATTATATTAAATTAATTCGATTTAGATATGTTCACCCTTATGTATTGTGAATTTTTTGAGTTTAACATCGGAAGAAATTAATATGTGTATTTAAAAATATTTGTTTGAGACTAATATGTAAAAAAAAATAAATTAATATTTAATTTTTTTATCTATAATTGTTATAAAATATAATCATTAATATTGAATAAAGAATTAAATTTGTTTACATTAATTGTCAATTTTTATTAGATCAAAGTATAGTCATATGTTGTAAAAAATACTCTAATGTGTAAATTTTGTATTTGAGTAAGAGGTTCAAAAATTAAAACACATTAGCCAATTTTTAAAAATTATCTTTAATTGATATTTTGTAGATAAAAAAAGAGGGTGTAGAAGTAAAAAATACATTTAATTTTGTTTAAGACTGTAATAATTTTTATGTGCTTTGAAAGTAAAGTAAAAAAAAAGAGTATTAATATTAATTTTAATTAAATTTATTTATTTTTTATTTAATATTTAATATTTAGTAGATTTATCTGAAACTATTACTAGTACAAAAATGACTGCATCTCAACAGAAGTCGAGAGGTAACTATTGGAATAGAAATGTATTTAAGTCAAAGCAATGAGAATTATGTGTATTTACAGTAAATACAGTGGACTTAAGGATAATTGTCCCTTGTTATTATTTTATTTCGTGTAATTAAAGTATTACGCAACCAGTTTGAACGCCGGTGTGTTAATGCCGTCTTAACCATGGTTAAGTCCGGTGTTAGGTGGGTTTGACGTACGACCAGTCCGGTTTGGTGGGCGTTGGTACAATCACCATATAACTATAACTGCCCCGCTCCGCCTACTCTCTCTCTCTCAGGAGCCTCTCACCTACACCACCAAATTCACCACCAAATTTGAAAAAAAAAAAAAATTCAAGCTAAGCAAGAAGAGAGAGAGAGAGAGAGAGAGAGCAAGAGAGATCTTCTCCGGTTCCGAGCATTGTCCTTCATACAATTCATACAGTTGCTCCGTCGCAAGTCATGCAATTGTCGTCATCGGCATCATCATCTTCCAGCACGATGAAGGTATCCCCGTTCGATTTGATGTCCGCTATCATTAAAGGCAAAATGGATCCGTCCAACGTGTCGTCGTCCGGTTCTGGTATGGAAGTGGCGTCTATAGTTCTTGAGAATAAGGAGTTTGTTATGATTTTGACTACCTCTATCGCCGTCTTGATCGGCTGCGTTGTCATTTTGATATGGCGGCGATCCAGCAGCCAGAAACCGAAGAAGGTGGAGCCGCTTAAGCCTTTGATCGTTAAAGAGCCAGAAGTGGAGGTTGACGATGGAAAGCAAAAGGTTACCATCTTCTTCGGCACTCAAACCGGCACAGCTGAAGGTTTCGCTAAGGCTTTGGCTGACGAGGCTAAAGCGCGATATGAGAAGGCCATTTTTAAAGTTATTGATTTGGTATGATAAAATTTTTTGAACTGGATTTTTGAAATTATTATTTATTTATTTGTTTATGTTTAATTTTCTTTTATTCCACGAAAAATAGGATGATTACGCCGCGGATGATGATGAATATGAGGAGAAACTGAAGAAAGAGTCTGTAGCATTTTTCTTCTTGGCTACGTATGTATTAATCATAGTTTTGTAGTTTTTGATAAATATTTTTTTTTCAAAGTAAAAAGTAATTTCTAATTTGAACCGCAGATATGGTGATGGTGAGCCAACCGACAATGCTGCTAGGTTCTATAAATGGTTCACGGAGGTAAACTTGCATTTCGATTTTATATTTAAATTCGTTAGAGCAGAATTTGGTTAGTTTATTGTTGTACGGCGATGGTTTTGTGTACAGGGAAAAGATAGAGGGGAGTGGTTACAGAACCTTAAGTATGGAGTGTTTGGTCTCGGAAACAGGCAATACGAGCATTTCAATAAGGTTCGGATTGAAATGCATTTCATCTAGCTTAAGTTTTGAGTTGTTTGCCTATGAATTATACATTCTTTTTGTGTGCTGATTTATTTTGGTTGTACAAAACAGATTGCAAAGGTGGTGGATGACGTTCTTGCTGATCAGGGTATGCTACATATTATTTTCTATTTCAGCTTTCTAAGTTTTTTTTTGGGGGAATTTGAGGATGTGCAGCGATTCTTCCTGTGCAGACAGGATCTTAGAGATGAAAAATGTTGTTTGATGCTTCAGAAATTGCCAATAGCATAATGTTTTGTTTAGTTTTGGACTCAAAAACCCTACATCTGTACGTAGAAAAACCATAGCTTGCTTGTGTGAATGGTTGGTGCTAAGATCAATATGCTTGGATAACCTTTTTGTATTCTTCATATCAGGAATCCACGGTGGCATGGTACATTTGAACCCTTTTTCCTTGGGAGTACAAATACAGTTACAGTATTATGAACATTTAACGAGTCCCTTGTGAAAATAACTGATTAGGTGTCGTTTCACTCCAAAAATATGGTCTGGTCTGAGGTTTTGCCTTTAAGTACCACATCTGAGTTGTTTACTTCTGATTATGGCTGTATTTAACAATTACATGTTTTGGTTGCATGCTAATGCTTATTTTACTGCATTCACTATCAAATAGGTTTATAATTTGAATGAGCTCATTTGCTTAACTATCTAAATCTCAGCGATTATGAGCAGCACAACATGTTCTGTACACCTAAAGGAATCTTATTTGTGAAATTTACTGCATCCATGACCAATTCCTCCATTTGAAAATTAGGGTGCCACACTGCCCATCAATTAGTTTCTCTTTTCACTATGCTGGTTTTCCTGTCAGCCAGTTCCACAATTTTCTTCCTTCCATTTGCAGGTGGGAAACGCATTGTCCCTGTAGGTCTTGGAGATGATGATCAATGCATTGAAGATGACTTTACTGCATGGTATTGATCATTAGAATTATATTTGAATTGACAGTTTCAGAACTCTTTTATCCTGCTACTTAATAAATCTTTTGGTTGTTGCTATGCTAGGCGAGAGATGGTGTGGCCTGAGCTGGATAAGTTACTCCGGGATGAGGATGATCCGACAACTGTTTCTACACCTTACACTGCTGCCATTCCAGAATATCGGGTTTTATTTTATGACAGTGCAGATGCATCATTGGGAGAGAAGAGCTGGAGCAGTGCAAATGGCCATGCTGTTTATGATGCTCAACATCCCTGCAGGTACAATAACATAATACTTTCTTGTTATTCAAATTGTGTTTCTGTTCATGATTATCCTGTAGTCAGTCTAAAACACTTTTTGTTGGCTCTGAAGGTCTAATGTGGCCATAAGGAAGGAGCTTCATACTTCATTATCAGATCGCTCTTGCACCCATCTAGAATTTGACATCGCTGGCACAGGACTGACGTAATTTTACTTTCTATTTTTCTACTTGGCTATTAGGTTTTGTTGCTGAATTATTATTATTATTATTTTATTTTTCTTGTCTGAAAAGAGGTTTTGTAGTTTAGAATAATGTATTGACAACGAAAAGTATTTCTTTTTTTCTTCCTCAGGTATGAAACTGGGGATCATGTCGGTGTTTACTGTGAGAATCTAACTGAGACTGTGGAGGAGGCATTGTCGTTGTTGGGCTTATCGCCTGACACTTTCTTCTCCATCCATACCGATAAAGAGGATGGCACACCACTTGGTGGAAGTTCCTTGCCTCCTCCTTTCCCACCATGCTCTTTAAGAACAGCATTGGCTCAATATGCTGATCTTTTGAGCTCCCCAAAGAAGGTTAGTTTATTCTTGCTGTAGTGAATCATGCCATTTATTTTTTTCTTTTTGTATTTTATTTAATCTTCAATGTTATGTTTCAACCAATTGATTGTCTAATTGTGTTTCTTTGTCAGTCTGCATTACTTGCTTTAGCAGCTCATGCATCTGACTCCACTGAAGCTGATCGTTTGAGACATCTTGCATCACCTGCTGGAAAGGTTGTAAAATTTATAGCATGAATTTAGCCTCTTTATTCTACTTCTTAATCTATGTGAATATGACTTTGTGTTTGCACTTTTCCAGGATGAATATGCACAATGGATTGTTGCAAATCAGAGAAGCCTCTTGGAGGTAATGACTGAATTTCCCTCTGCCAAGCCCCCACTTGGTGTCTTCTTTGCAGCAGTTGTCCCACGGTTGCAACCAAGATATTATTCAATATCATCTTCCCCAAGGTGAATATTGCTTTTTTAATAATTTTTTGGGATTCTAATACAATTCCGTGTGTGATAATGAGTATATAAATTTTGTAGGAGTCTGACTCAACATTTCCTTTTTCTTTTAAGAAAAGAAATTTGTGGATTCTTGTAACAATTATTCCACATGAGGTTATATGTAATTTGTATACTTGAAATTATGTTCTGCAGGGTGGCACCATCTCGAATTCATGTTACCTGTGCACTAGTTTATGAGAAAACACCGACAGGACGCATTCACAAAGGAGTGTGCTCCACTTGGATGAAGGTAATTGAGTTTATATGTTTCCTTGCCCACATTTTTATTTGGCAAAGTTAAACAGCAAAGGGCTTGTTGCAAGGGAATAAAGTTTTCTCTATTTTCCCGGGCTTTGTGAATATCACTAATACCTGGATAACCCACTTATGGTAAAGAAGATATTTTGTGTCTGCGCTTGTGTTTGTGGTGTGTACATCTTCTGTTTGTGCACACATGAGCTGGGCTAGGAGCCTATATAATCTGATTTGAAGTGGCTCTGCCTAGTGTTGGGACAAGTTCACCCCGTTGCATCAGTTGTTCGACATTGTTTTTCATGCTATTTACAATTTCTTGTTGATTTCTTTTTGGTAGAATTGTGTGCCTCTGGAGAAAAGCAATGACTGCAGCTGGGCACCCATTTATGTTAGGCAATCAAACTTCAGACTCCCAGCTGATACAAAAGTACCTGTCATTATGATTGGCCCTGGCACTGGATTGGCTCCTTTCAGAGGTTTCCTGCAGGTTGTAATTGGTGGACTAGATCTTCAGTCACGTTCTGGTCACTCTTGGCATTGCATATAGCTTCTTAATTTAATTATGTGTATTTATCTACTTTTAAATCTTTTTCAGGAACGATTTGCTCTGAAAGAAGCTGGAGCAGAACTGGGACCATCCATATTATTTTTCGGATGCCGGAATTGTCAGATGGTAAGTGTTGGCCTTATCAGTTGGATTGCTGCTGTGGTCTAGCTGGGTGTGGCAATTCAGAAACTTTATTTGATTTTGCTTAATTTGCAGGATTACATTTATGAGGATGAGCTTAACAACTTCGTTCAAAGTGGTGCTCTCTCGGAGTTGATTGTTGCCTTCTCACGTCAGGGACCTACCAAGGAATATGTGCAGCATAAAATGATGGAGAAGGTATTGCACCTCTTTCACCTACCACAAATTGTAGGATGGAAGCTTTTAAGCATGAGTTGAAGTTATTTGTTAATGTGAAGCTAAAAGTTTTTGTTTTCTGTGGGTCTAGGCTGCAGATATCTGGAACATGTTATCTCAGGGAGGTTACTTGTATGTTTGTGGTGATGCCAAAGGCATGGCTAGAGATGTTCACCGAACTCTGCACACCATTGCACAAGAGCAGGTATGTTGATGAAAATAATAGTCATTTTAGCTAGAATTTTATGGATTTGATGCATGTAGTTGTAGTTGCCGCCCACTCAATAAGAAGCGGATGTGCTTGAAAAGTTACAAGCACCACAGGTTCTCCTGCCCTTTTTTTCCAGAGAATAATTTAAAAAGAAAAAAAAAATTGAAATTATAGAATCATGTTGCTCTAAAGTGGGAGCACACTGGGAGACATTTCTTCTTGGATGACAACAACTGTGATTTAAATGTTCTCCTGTGACAAATACTGCCTATGGCCTATTCTTCAAAGGTTTATGGGCAAATATCCAAATATGTTTATTTTTCCGTTTTGGCTTCTATGGGTGACTAACCCATGTTATGACAGGGAAAGTTCACTTTCTTGTGGCTTCTAGTTGGTCCCCTCTCTGACAATGTGTTATAGTGAATCTCTTTTTGTTGCAACATGTTAACTTGTATGCATCTCTTTAGATTTCTTGCGTATCTCAGTTTGCGCTGTCTCTCTGACCCCAAATGCCATCTTGTCAATTTCAGGGATCTCTGGACAGCTCTAAGGCTGAGAGCATGGTGAAAAATTTGCAAATGACTGGCAGGTATCTACGTGATGTATGGTGATGATTCCCCGGGAGACTTGTGTTCCAAGTAAAATATGAAAATATGAAGGCAATTGCATAATTTAAATATATATAACATCTCGAGGCAACTTATTTCGGATAAAAGATATTTACTGAAGGTTTATATGTGATTCTTTTTTACCCTTTGCCCTATTATGGATTTTTTTTGTTCCTGTAATTTATTTATATTATATATAAATTTGATAATTATCGTTAGGCAGTATAGTGTTTATGAACTCAGATTTTCCATGTACGAACCAAAACCGGTTCAAATGATTGATAAATGCTGTACTCCTCTATATGTAACTGTTTTGCATCGACAATGTAAGTCCAAGCTTGGTTTTTGATACTCTATTGCTGTTCCAAATTCTTCTACCTCTTAAGATTATTTCTGAAACAACTTGCAATCCAAGAAAAGAATTATAGCTTTCGTTTTTGAATAAGTTGAGGGTGGTGAATGGGGAAAACGAAATCTGGCCATATGCATAGTGGACTGAGACAAAGGCTGGGTATTTACACGGCCGGCGATAGAGCATATGTGGCTGCGAGAACTAGAGCAGATTTTCTGTGTAATTCATATGGAATGAATATCTCTGGGATCCTTGTGGGTTTGACGTTGTAGGGTGAGGTCCATGAGTTTTGCTGTTTTTTCATTTAAGGACACAGTTTGCATTGTTATTAAAAAATTGATATTTATTAAATATATTTTTAATCATAATAGTATTTAAATCCACCGATCGGAGTATTTTGTCAACATAACACGACATAATATAAATCCAAAGTTCCTTTGTCTTTAACCGTCAGTGTTAATGCGACATCTCCAATAATGTATAAAGAGATTTCAAATTATTTACTGTAATATAACTCTAACAAAATAGGCAAAAGCAAGGGCGGTGGGTTCTGAAAATTAACCCTGAAACATTAGACAAATCGAAACTGCGTAATCATGACTGAAAGCAACATAAAATTTCACCTACTCTTGGGGGCGTGGTGCAGACCACCGATTTTGTTGGTGTTGGTGGTTGAGGAAGACTCTTCGACTCAATTGAAGAGTTGGGTGGAATATGATCAGCTACTTATTAATCCACGTGCTTCGATTTGGTTGGATTGGTCTCGGCATGCATCTTAACCGCCAGCAAGCTACAATGAGCTTATTGAGATTCCTACAAAAGGAACACTATGCATGCAACTGTTGTTGACTTGATTATGATACTCAAATTATTACCAGATGTTGCACGAGTTAGTTGATTGATAGAGATTAATGCAGTAACTCTCTATGCCATTATTCTCATTTTGAAGAAATTTCTACAATTTTTCTTTAATAATTATTTTTTATTTTCTTTCGTACTTTGTACAGATAAAGGAGGATAATTCCGGGGAGCATCAAGCACTACTTACCCTCACATGGAGCTCCAAAAACACAGCTAGATAGAACATACCATAACAACGCATACGCCAGAAATTTTAATTGTACAGGGCAATTAAACACAATTCATTTCGAGTGAAATCAATTTGTTTGTCAGAACCCTGTAAAAGGGGCATTGGCAGTATGTCTGTTGAATTACATGGCACCTGTAAATTTACGGTACAAATACAATATCGCAGAGTTAAGCCGAAGATGTGGGAATTGTATTTGGACGATGAGGTGCAGCAACCTAGTCCTGGTCAGCATCCTCTATTTCTTCATCCTCTGGTACCCCGCGGAGATAGAGGACATTGTTGCATCTGCAAACAAATACACATCACTCAGTCAGATGCATGGAAGTTGGTAGTTGTAATAAACAAGGGCTGTACAGACTGCTAAAACAAACTAGACAATGGTTGCAAATCAAGTAAGTACACATTTAATATGCTTGGTAGCTAACATGTTTGTTCTACTTATCCTGTTACTAGGGAGCTGAAGAGGGTCTTTTTAGGCAGAATTTACAGGTTACAAGTTACATTTAACAGCAAGCTGCTAAAAGAATATACAGCACAATCATTCACCAGAAAAACTTTTACCAATCTACTCTATCCTGATTCCAAAGTAACACTAAATGTCCAAGCATAGCTTGGCACTGGAACATCATAAAAAAAAAACGTAGTTGTGGAGACTGGAGACATGGCAAAAGGTAAAGATAGAATCATCCAAGAAAAAATCCTTCTCCCTTAGTGAAGAAAATTTGCAACCAGTCTAATACCGAGTGGAAGGAACTTCTCTAGATAAAACAGCCACCAAATCCCATCCTAGTTTTCTAACAGATCAGAGGACTTAACAGTTCAGAAAAAGCAGATCAAATAGAATGCAAGTAATCTGCATCTGTAAGGTTTATCCCACTGCAGAAAAGCATGGATGGTGAAGACACATCAATGCAGACAGAAGAAAAAAGATATACAAACAGCTGACAACAGAATTACTCAAGCCACATAAATGCAATAAAAAAAAAAAACACAATAGATCACACTACGTTGAATGTCAACAAATATGGCATCCAATCCTGTAACATAAGCTAGTAAATTATAAATCAGAGTATGTATAAATGCACAATTTCTTTTTCCTAATAAGATGTAGACATGGAACTTAAATATTTACAGTTAACTGCAGAGGGGAGCAAAGCACAAATTCACAAAACAGAATGCCAAAAATCTATGTCATCTCATTTCCTTAGTATTGGCTAAAAGAACAGCTAATCTTGGAATAACACAACTATTATGATCTAAATAAACTAAAGCACCACAAATGTTCTATTTGTCCTCCCAACAAGCAAATGAAGCTCTGAATTCACACCCAAATGCTATATGAGTTTTCCAATATATCGAACAATATTCAAACAAAATTGAATATACTAGTAGTAGCTCGAGGAACTCTGTCTTAACCATGGCACTCCAAGGGATACCATAATTCAGGGAAGAAACTTCAGCATTAAGTGGAAATTACCTGATCAAGATCTCTCCAAGATTTCCAGTGAATTGTCCTTCGATATATTCTTCAGCATTGCCAAGCTGCAAATAGTGTAACATAAATAAAAAACTTTAGCAAAAACATGCAGCCTGTAATTCTATGGAGAAAGATTCTGCCAAGCCCCACTTAGACATCCAACAGAAAATGAATTTTATACAGACAAATAAAAGGGAAATCAGAGTTTCACCTGCAAGTTCATGTAAGAATCCACTGAGGCAAGGAAACCTGAATGAGAAACCATTGAAAAAAAATCATAACATAAACAAGTAAAGCTAATCAAGTTCCATTTGACTAACAACAGCATATCTAAACTAATGACGTCTGAAAGCAGAAGAATATTAGTAAAAATAAGAATGTGAAACTACCTTTGTACTCCATTCCCCATTTGAGTTTGACAATGACAATCTTTCCAGTCAAGTTGTTCAAGAATGGCTTTGGGTTAACCGGTATAGTCTGCAATATTATCACGAATCATATATATTGTACTATAACACAATGCAATTTTTATTATATTGAAAGTGCAATCAAACAAAGTAGTAGGCCATTAAACTTGTAAACCCAGAACAACCAAGTTAAGGTTTTTGTATATATCTACTTAATTTAAAAGAGGTCTACCTACAATATTAATCTAAAAATAATATGGGAAAAACTCAAATACTACAAAATTCTAAATTCACTCATTTAAATGGGAATTAATCAAACAAAACATAAATCCATCACAATTCACAACAAAACCTGCAAACAGAAGGAGCCTTGGCCAAAAATAAAAAATTCCTATAGCTTCAACTGTTCTGTCCATGAGAAAAGCAAATGAAAGAATAGGTACTTACAGCCATCGAAAGACGAAGAAAGACTGAAAGAGAGCTCGCTGCGTATTTTGATATGCGGAATTGCGAGAGTTTTAGGGTTTTGTGCTTCAGTGATACTAAACAAACCCCTCTTGGATCCTAGTTACACTCCTTTCTCATTTTCTGAAGAGTGGGCTCCTCAGGAATCAGAACGGTGCATTTAGTAATCCACAATCACCTGCATTCAGTGTTGTTTTAGTTGGGCTAAGTCTATGGGCTGTTGTTATAGATATCGGGCCTACCTTATAAGCCCAGTTAATACATAATACACAATAAAGAACTAAATTTAGTTTAAAGAATTAACTTACAAGTCCATTCCACTTGAAAATAAGGTGGCATTAGGTGAAATAATTTTATCAATGTGAAATTGACCATATAATTGAATAATTTTCAACAATGGAGAATGATAATTAAACATATAAACATACGTAATTAACATTGATATTAGACACTAATTAAAATATAATGGGATAACTAGCTTTTCATATAATTATTGCATGTTGTTTCTAGTAAAAGAGAGAAGATGATGCTACATTAGATAATTTACAATAATCAAAGATATGATGTTAAGTTTTTGTCAATTTCAAATTTTGTCACCAAATGGATTAAGATTAGATGTTGACCCAATTCATTCATTGATGATGTTACAATTAAATCATATATCATTGCTACATTAATTAATAATTACTGATTGTTTTAGGTTATATAATCTATTGATTAAACCAAAAGCGTAAACATCATATTTGATTAGAATATTGAAGATTTGGTTAAAAATAGAGTGACTCTTAGTTTAAGACTGTTATAAACGATAATTACTGACTATCATATATAAATCGACGAATATATATATATATATATTAAGGATTAAATAAGTATTTATTAATTATTGTAAATGTTGTTTGATATTATTTTCATATAAAAAAAATCTTATTTAATTAGCTACTTTTAAAAATAAAATTATAAATAAGTTAAAATAAATATAAATTTTTATTTTCTTATTTTTGATATCGTATTTTTGAACAATATATGATATCAAACAAGTTTTCGGTTCTAAAAATATTATATCAAAAATATTGTCTTTTTTTTTTTTCAAATAAGTTTACAAAATATTATGCGAAAAATAACACTAAACATGCTCTTAATCAATGTCTTTTTATCTAATACTAAAATGTGAAATTAAATTGAAAATTACTTTAAAAAAATTGGAAAAATGGATTTGCTTGAATTTGTAAAGATTCATGAGTGGGAAAAGCGTGGTTGGTACTTGTGGTATGGTCCAATATTGCTGCCACAAAATTCATAGTACAAGTCAACAAATCAATGCCTAATTAAGATGAATAATTTGAGTATATTTTTAACAGAGATTTTGATGCATTATATTGATAAAGTTTCAAAATACATCAGTATTATTAATTTAACAAAAATGTTCACATTATGTCTACTTATTTATTCCATATTAAATGCAATAATTAAAACAAATATATACTTTTTAAATAAATATTATTTATCCTATTTTAATTTTAATATAAGAAAAATCTAGTATATTTGAACTAATCAATTAATATTTATAAGTTATAAAATAACATTCAAATTTCGCACATATTATAAATGCTGAATATAAATTTAATTAAAAATAATGAAATAAATTGCTTATACTTTATAATATTTTCATTGCAATCTTGTTCGGTCACATAATTTTTTAAATTTTTATTTAATTTTTTAAAAATTATTTTTGAAATTTAGGATCTTAAAATATACATTAAAAAAATTATATAAAAGTATGCAAATACAATTTAACCTACACTATTATATTTAATTTAATGAATAATACAACATAGGAAAAAACAAAAATAAAAAAGGAAAGGTGGCATCGCATTCCTCAAACACAGCCTTGGTCCATGGCCCTAAATTGTTTTTAACATTGAATAACTCACCAGCCCTCATGGCATTTTACAAATGTTTTATGCCAAGGGGGAGCAACTTATCATCTTATGACCAAAATAACCCTGCAAATGACTCTACAAATTATGCATCAAAAGCATTAAAACTAGGTGCATAGTAGTCTTTTCACACTAACAGAGGACAGCCCTCGAGATTTTAAGAATAAATGATGACGTGGTCTTCCCGACCGTCCGAGAGTCAAAGTCGCGAGCCGTTCGGCGACAGTAGCGCGGTCGTCTCTGTAGCCCATGCATTACAATTTACAAGATTAATTATTTAATTAATAATTTTTTAAAAATAATTTATTTTTATTTGAAACATAATCTTTATATATTTATATATTTATTTTTTTATTTTTATTGTGTTTGCTTTTCCTTCACGCATTTTATCACCATCCCCATGTCTATTAGTTTATTGATTTTATTAAATAATTAAAAAAAATCCCTCAATAAAGTAAAAAAAAAAAGAATATTTAAAAAATATTATTGTGAATTAAAGTTAGTATATATATTACGTTTGATAATATATATTAAATTGTATTATTTCAAACATTCCTCCACCAATTTCTTTTGAATTTATTTATTTTATTTAAATATAATTTTTTATAATTAATTGAGAGTTTATTGACCTCTCTTAATATATAGTTAAGACATACTTTGGTGTTTTTTTATGTAATTTTTTTGTGGGTGTTCTTAGCTTTTGAGGAATAAAGAAAAGGTGGCAATGGTGAGAAGAGTGAAGAAGTAGAAGATTGAAGAGTGAGTGAATTAATTAAAAAAGAGAGAAACTAAAACCCATTTAATTGCTTTGAAATTAGAAAGAAGAAAAGCACAAGTTTTTGGGTGGTTTCAGACAACCAACTTAGCCCTTCCCTACATTTGTGCTCACAGTTTCTCTCAGTGTATGTGGTTGCATGTGTTCCCATTTACTATATATATACACTTTTTCACAGAACACACACAACACAAAGTGAAAACACTATCTGGGTTCTTGCCAATTCGCTTCAATAATTTCACCATCAAACACACCCCTCTGTCCCTAATCTACACCAACGACCAAACCCTTTTCACTTTCTCTCTAACACAAATCCCACTTCAGACCAAGTCCTATTCAGCTTCTGTACTAATTAAAGGGATGTTCAATCTCGCATAATTGTTCTTGCTTCAAACTAGAGACAGAGATCTTAAAAAATCATGAACAGATTTGAGTCTCAGAGACAAGAATCCTTGCAAAGGAGATGGCAAGAGAGAAGAGCAGTTCCAAATATGAATTCTACAAGGCTTATTAACGGTGCAGTCCCACCTTCTTCTGCAGCTTTCTTGGAAAACCCTAATAGAATCCAAACTTTTCCTCGCCTTGATGACGTTCCAAATATGAATTCTACAAGGCTTATTAACGGTGCAGTCCCACCTTCTTCTGCAGCTTTCTTGGAAAACTCTAATCGAATCCAAACTTTTCCTCGCCTTGATGATGATGATCTTGTTTCCGCAGTCGTCCCGCCGGTGACTGTAGTCCTCGAAGGCCGTTCGATCTGCCAACGCATCAGTCTTCAGAAGCATGCAAGCTACCAGAGCCTCGCAAAGGCCCTCAGGCAAATGTTCGTCGACGGGGACGATGCTGGAGTCACTAATTCAGAGCACGATATTGATCTCTCTAACGCTGTTCCCGGTCATCTCATTGCTTATGAAGACATGGAAAATGATCTCCTTCTTGCTGGGGACCTTAACTGGAAGTATGTTATCTATATGAATACATCCCATATACTATTATTTGTGGTTTACGATTTACGATTAGATTGCATCCATTTCTTATTCGAATCTGTCAGTACTTGACAAATTTTAACTCTCAAACGTTTGGGAGATCTTGAAATATAACAATTTCTTGTGACTGTTTGTTATTTTTCTTTAATAACTTAAAATGTTCTTATGAATTTCTTGGCTATTTAATCATTGTTATCAAAATATTTTTTAATGGGTTTGTATTTGTGAGTAGAGATTTCGTACGTGTGGCTAAGAGAATTCGGATACTGCCGGTGAAGGGAAATTCGAGGAAGGGACCATCAAGAAGGGAATAGATTGCTCAATTGTCTGGCTTTTCCTTGATTGAGTTGCCAAATGCCAAGCAAGTCAAAGAAGATAACTGAAAATCAATGAAGAAACTGAATATTTTGTTGTGAGAATATGAAATGTCTTTGCTAAGCCAAGCTACCTACATTATTAGTTATTTAATCCTTGCATGCATGTGTAAAGTTCCTTTGTTTCGTTAAATGAATAAAAAGATCCTTTAAGTTTCCATATTTTCATATGAATTTTGGTTCCTTGTATGTATATGGGTTCTCATCTTTGCTGATTCCAACAATTGTTTCTCCATTGCTAACTAAATATCTTGATCTCTAACTTTTCAACTTCATGTCTTTTCAATTTTTTGCCCACTCATTTATGCTTCTCGCTCCAGAGAACAGATGGAATTTGCTAAATGTTCTAGTCAGGGTAGCTTTTACTTAAAAGTCCTAAATGAATTTTTAATGTGTGATCTCTACTAAATTTAATAATGAGTTAAAAAAAATCAACAATAACATACAATTGAACTTCATATCTTAAGATATAAATTAGGATATTATAGTAGATAATTATAAATTAACAAGTCAGGAACACAATTATTTTTACAGATGGGAAGACTGCAATATTATATTATTATTACATTTTGTTCATTAGAAAAGGAATTCAATAAAGTTAACCACCCAAAACTGTAATCTAACCTTTAATAAAACGTGTTAATGGGTATTATTGATGGTATTTAGGACCATCTAAATAAAAGTGGTGTTGGTTAAGCCATGGACCTCTTTTTAGTTGAAGTTGGTAAATGATGTATTTATTGTCTCTTAAAATAAATAGTTGCACCTTAAAATGATTCACTAACTACAAACAATTAATTAATTTTAAGTGATGTGTGTGTAATCTGCAGTGGTTTTTATGCATCCTTGTTAGCCACTACAATTACAAGTAATCATACACACTTTGAAATGTTTCTTTAGATTTTTCCTTTATGTTTGTCACCACATACATGCATATTCGTATTTATGGTTTAAAATAAAATCGATTTATGATTTGGGTTTGTCCCTCTGAGTGCGCCATATATTATCCAAGTAGGTAAAGTGATCCTTTCATCTAACGAACTATAGGTTTATTAATGGGCATAATCAAATTGAAATGATTAATTAATTGGCAAAATTTATACATCCACTTTCATCTATATCAATATAATCGATATCTATGAATAAGTTAAAATATATTTTTATGTATGTAATATTTTTTAAAAAAAAAAATTTGAAAAGATTATGTAAATATTGAAATGATTAATATAAAATTTAAAATATATAACATAAAAAATTTAAAATACGAACGTAAAATTTAAAATAATTAATATAAAAATTTAAAAATTAAATCTCTATATATATATTACGAAAAAAAATTTACTACAAAATAGGAAAATAATTAGAGAAAAATTTAATTACACAATAAATAAAATAAATTCTTATTCTTTCCTTTAAAAAATAAAATTAAATTATGCTTAAAGAAATATTATTGGAAAATTAAAGAGCATGAAGGAATATGGAAGTAGAGAGAGCAGGTAGCTCACAATTTTTGAATGGAATGCTTTGAAAGCCCTACTAATTAGATAGCCAATAAATTGCAGAATAAATTTTTTCTTATTATTATAAGAATAATTTATTAAATTAATAAATAAATAAATAATTATTATATATTTTTTAATTTAATTTAATTTCTTTGCACACAACTGCAACAACTAATTACTACACAATTATCATTCTTCATACTTCCCTTTAATTAATAAGAAAAAAAATCTGTTGGCTGAGCTGTAAGGCTAAGCAAGAAATTTAATTAGAAAATTAATGACAACACTAATAATTCGATCAGTTATAATTAATTAAGACAAGATAATTTTGCGTTGTCTGTGTAAAGTAATGACAACACTATCATACTTTGAGTTCTTGCTCATAATCAAGTCCTAAAATCCATTTGGCATAATAAATCAGCTTAACAAGAATAGCTAAACAGAGCAGCAGTTGAATTCATGCGGCTTGCCCGTAATAAAATCAAATAACAGGAAAGTTATCTCCGGCAGTAGATTAAGCAAGCAGCGCCTTAAATCATCAGCAATCAATGGATGCGACATAGTCCCTTGGATGATAATCATTGGATAATTTCATGAATATGACTCCCTAGTAGTTTTCTGCATCTTCAAATGGCGGCAAACCCCAATCCTTCGGGTTGAAATCTGATAATGAGCCCAGGATTTGGTCTGCAGTGGCATGGTAAGAGCTATCCAGCCTTGGATCTGGAACCATTACTACAGACCTGCATGGTAGATATGGAAATACAGGTGGGGGCATGCAATTATATATTCCAGCGAGAAAAATACAATATTTTAACCAAAAAAGAAACAAATATCAGTGCTTTCTTCACAGTTACACTTTAATTTATCGTAATCCTGCTCAAATCTTTCTAAAAAACTATAACAGAAGACCATAAGACTTGCCCCATTACTCAATAGTTGCTTTGTCTTGTTTCTGATATCAGCAAGTAATAAACATAATTTCAACCACGTCTAAATGGCCTAATCTATCAATTTCTTATATGCATTCATCTGTTATACCTATAGCTACTTTGAAATTTGAATTTACAGCACATTTTAAAAGTGTACTTATGTGTCAAACGAAATTTTACTGAAAGCAGAAGATGGAGAATCCAGATAGGAACTGTTGTTGATACAAATCAAATGGTACATAAAGCAATTATGAAGCAACAATATGGTATAGTTGGAAAATGTAGTTGGTCCATTTGAACGATGCAACAACCCTTTCTATTGGCACAATCATATTTTTTTACACCAATTAAAGTCAAAAAAGTAAATTCACTAATTAGATGGGCAACGCCTACAAAAGTTAAGGACAAGTAGTGGAGAAAGTAAAAATCTCTGGTATTAAGATAATCAAAACTGTTAATGGGGACAAAATATTAAAGCATATTTGCTTACATCCCAGCATTCTTAGCTGCAAGAACTCCTGAAGGAGCATCTTCAAACACGAGAATTTCTTGTGAATCTACTGGGCCACCCTGTTTATGCACCAATTGTCATGAACTGTAGTATTGACCAAAAACTAATGAACTGAACTTATTTTTGGGATAGGGAAAACTAATGAACTGAACTGACAAGATGATTACCATAAATTTCAGCATATCCTACTGATGCTACTAACATCATATAAGAGCATCTATGAGAGAGTTATACCTCAAATCTTTTGGCAGCTGCAAGGAATATATCAGGTGATGGCTTGCCTTGTTTGACTTCTGGATCATCACCAAGAATGACATGATGCATCAATGAGAAAAGCTTGCGGTGTCTTTGTGTTTTCAATTCAAAATGCCGCCTGTGAGTACTGCAAAATACATTTTAAGATTAGTATTGCATATTAAGACCTTAAACAAAATTTGCTAAAAACTTATGGTAGGCAGAGAAAACTTCTGAGATTGATATGCTTCAGATTTGTTGCCGAATGAATCAATAGAATAACAAGATATGAAAATTATTGGAGAGGCCTTACCCTGTTGCCAAGCATATTGGTATTCCTTTGGCATGCAGATGCTTGATCAAATGACTAGCCCCTACAGCAGGAAACAACTAATAGACGTTTAATTTGCAACTGGTTCCAAATTCCAAAAAAAAATGTGAAATATACACATAAAAATTTGTATCAACATTTTCATAGAAGTGTATATAGATATTTTCATTCCTACACTATTTACTACATTTTAATGTGAATTATGAAGAGATAACAAATCACCTAAAAGCACAACATTTAAGCAAAATTATCTTTATACCTCCCTTATAACCGATTTAGTCACTTAGAAGCAGAAAGACGCTTTTCATCTATTAACATAATAGGTAACTACTATCTTTTGTTTTTCAAGTTGAGATAATTGTAGGAGCCCTAAAATGCCCTTTGCACATCTGAAACCACATGTATCAAGAAAGTCAAAAAATTCAATAACTTTTTCATTCAATCCATTGTTCTCCAGAAAATAAGGGAGTTATTTATGATTCTTGCAACAGCCAAGGGCAGTAATTCATATATACCAGTGATAAATAACAAAATCAAGCTATCTAATTTTAATATTTTCAATTTGTAATATTCTCTCAAACAGCCTCTCCCATTTTCTCTCATTTTCTCTAAATTTCCAGTCAACTTTCCCAGAAAAATTAGCAACGTTACTTAAGACTTCCATTTCAAGCTATATTTAAAATAAAATATATTGATACTGGTAGGTAGGATTTCTACTTGGGGAGTACCAATTCATTAATTTTGAGAATTTATTCATCAAGGATCATTTTGTGGGTAAGATTACCAACATTGTGACTTTGGTTCTACCAGATGACCAACATAAACAGAAGAAAAGTGGGGCATTTACTTTTATTGCTTTGGGAGGACAGACAACAGAAAGTCTAAAACAATTGGTTTTCTAGATTGGATGCAGTTACTAATTCATTATGAGGTGAGAACAGAATCAAAAACTCCATCTTCAATTCTACCAAGGATATTTCCCTACAATATAATATAGAATAGCTGGAATTCTAACCTTCAGGTTAATATTAGTTCATAAAAATTATACTAAAATGATAAGGAATAGAAAGACCAAGTTGTATTTATAAATAATTAATCAATGTGATGTGCTAAAAACCAATACCTGGCATGAGATCACTTGTTGGAAACAAAGTACGTAGCATCTCCTCTCTTTCTATTAGAAAGTCTTCAGCTGAAAGCGAGTCACTGATCCCAGTCTCTTCAACAAAGACCCGAGCAGCTTCTATTGCTTTCTTCCCCATCATTTTTGCCTTAAGAGACCAATCAAAAGTTTTATTGTATCTAGCAAGAATGATTTCCTGGACTTCAGTATAGAACTTCTCTGTATCTGCAATGATCAGAGGCAGGCCCGTCATGTGCGAATCTTTCCTAGGATTTTCCATATATTATCACCATCCAACCAACCATCAAATGAGCTTCAAACTCCAACAATGACAATTTGGCACAATATTTAAGCCTCCAATCCACCAATACACTCAATGTATGATTGAACATTATGCATGAGGACTTAACTATCTACAGAACTGGACAGCATTTGGAAAGAAAAATAATTCAGCAGTCATAGGATTCTGACTTTATGGACAGCTCAATGGAGACAAAGCATTCACATAGCAAACCCCAAATTACATGAGATTGCAATTATATGGTTGAAGAGATTTCTTATATATGAATTAACAGAACTGCAAACATAGCATAACAAAATGGGTCTTATTTATACAATCTAGAAACTTCCTAGAAAAGCAAATACATACGCAAGACCAATGAAACCTCACACAAACTATTATGCAGTTCTCGACTCATTAAATCAACACATTTTCAATGGATATAACTGCTAGGATCACATTTAAAGTATACAATTAATGCATCTTGGGAGTGACACCTATTAGATGTAATTTCAACAATTCAAAATACATTGATTTATTGGTCCACAAGTTGTGTCATAATTTGGGTAAGAAATACTTGAGAGAGTAAGATCCAAACTTGACGAATATACAGTACCATAAGAAATATTATTTAAAACACAAGTAGATGTCCTAATCAAAACACACACACACACACAAATAGAATTCATCCATAGTCAACTGATCAAAAATGTAATTGAGTATAGTTGGAGTCAAGTTAGAAAGACTCCAATGACACCACAGCATGCCATAACATCTAGGCGCTTCACCAATACAAACTAGACAGCTAGCTAAACAAGACATGAAAACAATTATGTGATTATACACCAACATTTTAGTTCATTGGAGTAATCAACAATATTGTTTGTCCCAAACAAACATATATTGATGGATTAACCTATCGGAAAATGAAAGTCTAACAAAATTCCTTCATTTGATCACGCTTGGAAAATTAAGGTAAACAAGTCAATTAAACTCACTAAGAATCATTAAACATTATAACGGTATGAGTGAAGGCGTCTTTTTACGGAATTTAACGAGACTGACCCAAATTTTAACTTGAATAAAAACAAACATAATAAACATTGCCCGTAATGCAATTTCCAATAGAAATATTGCAACATAAGACATCATGGGACAGACAACCAAATGCCAAACAATACAAATATTCTATGAAGATTAAGTATTCGATAAAATTACCAAGTAAAAGACCATCCCTATTGAACATAACCAGCTTGATGGCTTTAATCCACCTACATTTATCCGCATGTTGATTGATAAACTACAAAAGTTTACCATCATTTACAATTTCGGACCACCCACCCACCCAATAATCATACGATGTAAGATCTGAACGACTTCACCAAAATTCAGACACGAAAATGCAAGAACACAAAGGAATTAGTTACCGAGTAAGAGACCGTCCATGTCGAAAATGACGTGAGTAATTGGTTTCTTGTCCGAAACAGCCGCCATTGAGAAATGAGATTCTGGTGTTCTCTGCTTGCGTTCGCAAAATTGGAGATTTCCAAAAGTACAAATATTTCAGCTTGTTTGTCGACCAATTGAAGATTCTCTTGGCAGTCGCTTTCGAACCCGATTCCAGCCCTTCGTTTATTTACATACTTCTTCGATTACCTAAATATTTTTGGCCCACAGGATAAGACATGCTCTTTCGAAGCCCACTTATTTTAGTTGGGTTAAGGCGATGCATCCAAACGATTCACTGCGTTGTATGTGTCACTGGCCCATTTTTTCGGCCTGCACGACGCTCCTGGAATGACATACATGATAGTCAAATCTCATTTTATTCTGTGCATATAAAATTAGAACAAAACAGATCAAATTATGCAGTAATTAAGGTAATTAATAAAGATAATTATTATATTAATTAAAAGCAGAATTTATATTATTTTTTTATTTATTATAATTTTTTTATTAATTAAATAATTTTATTATTTTATTTATGTTAATCTAATAAAAAAGTTTTTAAATTTTTTTTTAAATGTATAATAAATAATTTTAATACCCCACCATGACAGCTGCATACTTTCTTGCGCAGACAACCATTAATAGTTAATTACGTGGCCGATTGCAAAACGATGGCTAATCACAAAAAACGACATAAGGCTAAGGCTGATGTCCAAAACTTGGCCAAAAGTAAGTTAAAATGGAAATAACAGCACAAGTTCTCATTGTTTGTATTTAACACGTGGAAATTATATAATTTCATGAGCTCACCCTTATCTCTCTTCTTGTTCTGCTTTTCGTAGGTGCCTCCCCTTTGTCTTTTTCCCTTCACAGTCTCTTCTAGAACCCACTCAAATTAATAGGAAATTAAACAAAAAAAAAAATATATATGGGGTATATGAAACAACAATTTCAATTGACATGTAGACTTCATACAAGAAGTAGTACTTTCAGAGAAACTACCGTAATCCAATGAACTCTCCACATTTGTCTATTCCTCTTTTGATAATAATTTAAAGAGAGTATTAGGTTGAATATAATGGCGTGGAGAGAGATGATTTAATTAAAATATATATATTAATTAAAAATTTAAAAAAATTTATCACTTTATTTATTTCACTTTCACCGTAATTATTTTATTTTTATACATTATTTTTTTTAATATATGACCAATACATATATATATATTTTATTTATCTCTAATTAAATAGTTATTATTGATATTAATACAATAGAATTATTTTATTCTACCTAATATTCCATTTAATTTAAATGCTAGATAGTGATATCGTTGGTACCTATCACAATTACTTAATATTACGTGTTATTGAAAATATTTGATGATGTAATATATAATAACATGTATTATTATTTAAATTAAAAATTATAAAATAAATATTTTGGGTAGGAATAACAACATTATACAATTGAATTTTAATTATACAATTTGAGGATTGAATACAATGACACGGTAAGATTAGTCTTGTATAAGATTTTTATAATGTTTTATTTATTTCGTATCTCATTTGTCTTTCTTCTCATATATAAATGTATGTCATAGCTTGCTTTGTGCAAGTAAATTCTCTTTCGAAGCTAATGCCCTTCTCTATGTGTTTTAATTTCCAGTCTCTCTCCAAGAAAATGGGTGAAAACTATGATTTTCACGACGCGGCCGAGGAAGAGGAGGAGGCGCTCTCTCTGTGCGACCTTCCGCTCGAGGAAAACAATGGTGACAGCTTCGAAGAAATGACGAGCCACGGTCGAAGATCATCAACCGAGCGACACGATCAATTGTTCGAGTTTCTCAGCGACCTCAGCTCCGAGATGTGCCCGGCTGAAGATATTATTTTCTGCGGAAAACTTGTTCCTTTCAGAGAGCAACCTTCTTCTCCAAAGCGACAATCGAAAACTTTCTCCAAAGAAGATAAAACACAGGGCGCCTTACGCCGGAGGTCCGAGTCTCTCTCTGAGTTGGAAAGCTACACAAATTGTTCAAATAGTAGCAAGAATTATACACTCTTGAGAACCAGCCGTTCACTTGACTATCAAAGGCTGCGTCGTTTCTGTAGCTCGAAAACCTCGCCTGATACAGATATGGAGAGAAGTTCTTCCGTCAGAAGTGTGGGAAAATCTGATAAAAAACCTGCAGTGAAGCCAAGATGGTATCTACCCATGTTTGGAATGTTGAAGTTCCCGCCGGAGATGGACATCAGAGACATTAAAAGCCGGCAGATTCGCCGGAGTTCATCCATGTTGTTTCCGTCAGTGGACGCCGGAGGTAATTTTACAGTTAATCGGAACTCTGGCAAGGGTTCATCTTCTTCTTCTTCTTGGAGGTTCATTAAAGCATTAAGCTGCAACGATCATGCTAGCGTTGCTGTGACGGCGTCGCTTTGTGTCTCACACGCATGACGGAGATTATCACGTGCCATGCATATTGCTTCATTTGGACGAAATTGCCCCTGAATGTTTCGGTTTTAGAGTTCCGATTGTTTTGTGCATGGGAGTGGTAGTTTCGTCATTCCGGTAAATTAGTCAATGTCTTTGCGCGACTTTACGTAGAGGAGATGATAATATACAATGACGGAACATGGGTGACGATGCATTGCTCTCTCTCTCCTCCCGTTGTTCATAGAGAAATGGAAATTTCATTCGGTTTGTTCGGTGGGGCCGTATAAAAATCAATGATAATCACGAGTGCTAATAATATAATACCTTATTGTATGATTTATATCTCATGCTTGTACTAATTAATTTATATTATGATTAATGATATTGTAGTTGTTATTTTTTAAACCAATCAAAACTATTAATTTGATTCGATTTGGATCAATTCTGTTCAAAATTAGTAGCCCTTAAATAATGTTTTGCAACTATTAGAAGTTTAATGTTGTATTTGAGTGCTTGAGCAAGAATATTACTAATGCCTATAGGGATTTGCCCATGTAAGTTTGTGATAAAGGCTTTCTTAATAAAAGACTAGCATTCAATGTTGCAAAGGAGCATCAATGCAATAGGGGGCGTGCTTAACTTACAAAGAAGAGAGAAAGAAAGAAAGAAAGATGGAACACAATATTGGGTTTACACTCAAAAGTGATATGCAAGCTAGCTAGCTACTAGTGAGTGGAAAACAAAGTTACTGCCATAATTGCCATGACAATCTCTTATGGGCATACTTGATAGTAAATTGAGAGTAATTTGTAGGCTACCCTCTACCAACTTTGCTGCAAACCTTTACTTCATTTCAAGCATGGGCAAAACTAAATTATGATAGCTTGGTCATTCAAATGTTCATTAATTTTCAAACTTACACTTTGTCTCTGTTTATTGCATGATCGATCCACTTATTGAAGAGTTCCCATGCGAAATAATACAATCTAATTCATGAAGTAAAGTATAATGGATAATGCTATTCTATCTACTTATAAGTTATTATACTATGCACTATGGTTTTGCCAACAATGATAATGTTGGATCTTAATCATGGCTTTGAATTTGGAAAAGCATTTGGAAAAAGAAACCCTAGCTTCTAGACCTACAAACCAATTAAACCTTGAGTTGTCAAAGTTTGGAAATGTCAATTGGTTGGAAAATAGAAACTACTGAATTTTGTCTCCATGTATGATGTTTTTGGAAATGTCAATTGGTTGGAAAATAGAAACTAATGAATTTTGTCTCCATGTATGATGTTTTTGGAAATGTCAATTGATTGGAAAATAGAAGCTATTGAATTTTATCTCCATATATAATGTTTCAACTTATCATAATCTTTTTTTTTTTTTTTAAGTATTTAATATATTAACTACAAAATATTTAATAACATAAATATGGATTAGGATCAAGAGTCCTACTTCTTTATACAATTTCTTATTTATTTAGATACTATTAAATTAATTTTATTTAAATAATTGAGACTATATTTTATATATACTTATATGTATATTAATTATGATGTATTAATTACTCATATTAAAATTAATATTAAATATTAAAATACAATAATTTAATAGTTAAAAATTTAATTTAAAAAATTATTTTAATTGAAGAATTGTCTATTCTCTTCCTGTATATATATACACACATTACAAATTGGACGTATGTGAAATTAATTTCATACGTAGACTTTTCATGTTCAAGATTTGGCCAATAGTTTGCTACATGGATTATTAATGGAAATCGATGGTGGTCAAATTCGGTTTCTATGTTGCAATTATAATAGGGTTTGTTGACTACAATTGAATGAACATTATATATGAAACCCTAATTTGGTTGAATAGAAACTTCATTAATTTGATTCTATTCAACCAAACTTGCTTGGTATTGAATGTTTTAGAAATTTAAAAGAAGACAAATAGGTAATAAAATTCAAAATTAAAAAAATAATTATTGATAAATATGTTTTCAATGTTTTTGTTCTCTAAAAATATTTTTTAAAAGTATATTATTTAAAAAATATTTTCAAATATTAAGAACACAATTTTTATTTATTTATTTTTTAAAAATGTTAATACGCTATTAATTAGTGTATAATTGCAAGTAAACAATTATTGATACTTGTCATGTACAAAATCATGCACCAAATAATGAATACTTCAAAGGGTGTGGGGGTGGAGAATTGAAGACAAGTTTGTATCGATGAAGTGTTCTTTTAACAATTTAATTACTCCACAAAATCAAGTTAAATTATGCCTTAATTAATTGGGTATTTAACTGTGAATCAATTAAACTGTTTCATGTAGTTGATTTGACATATTTGAGAGTATCTTATTTGTCTCAAACATGCATTAATCACTAAGACTTGACTATAGCACATGCTCGTATTAATATATTAAAAAAATTATTATTTATAATAAAAAAATAAAAAATTAAAATAAAATTAAAATTTAATATTTTAATATTTATTTAAAATTTTTATAAAAATTAATTTAAATTGTAAAACACAAAAAATTTTAAATATAACGACATATATATGTATTGCCGTTGGATCCTAATTATTAACCAACCTTATTTAAATTTTGAAGCACAATAATTTTGTTATCAATTTTTTAAAATTAATATTTATTAATTAATTAATTATTTAATAATTAATTATTTAATAATTAATTATTTTATTTTGTAATTATAAATTAATACATCCTTTGATATAATTATCAAATACGCAATAAATGTGAACATGATATCCCATTGTTGCTTCGATTTTCAGTTTCGAATAATAAAAAGTTCCAAACTTGAAGGAAACGCGCAAGAGAATGATAGGGAATGAACTCAATTGATATGATTCAATAGAAATAAATAGTAATTTATATTTTCTTTTGAGTTACCAAGTAGTGAATATCAGGGAATATGATTAAGTCTACATACTATTACAATTAAACAATCATAATACTAGACCTCATAATTAAATCAATTACTTAGTAAGATAATTATAACATTAATTAATTACTTGAGTTGCAAGCATTCAAAGGAGAAGGATCCCAAATCATAACATGTAATAATTCTTATACCAATTTGATGATAATCGTGAAAAGTTAGTTTAGTCAAGCAACAATCTAAGCAATTTAACGCATTACAATACAAACAAATGCATACGCTCATAGAGTAATCGAAAGTTTATATTTTACATTAATTATTTAAAAACTTTTATTTTATATTTTATATTTTAAATTTGATATTGTAAAATATAAGACAATGAAATAATTTGTGGGGGTTTTCTTTTATGAGTTCTTGATTTATTATTTTAAATAATACATATGATTACAGTTTTGAAGAATGTTTTGCCATGGAATTTGTGGTCGGAATGACCATCTTGATTAAACTATTTCAATTTCAATATTTCTTTGCGAACACAGGAGATAGTCATAACATTGTGTGGAAACTGAGAATGTATAGCCAAAACCTAAGGGTGTTGCCACCGAATCAAGACTCCATTGACAAATATTAATGCAAGCAAGAAAGTTCAGCTCCATCGCAGAACTAGAACACATCCGAAATGTTGTTTTAACACTTCTTTCTATGCATTAATCTATTGAAATATGAGAGATGTTCTCACTTCAGTTGAAACAAATTCTATGCAATATGTTATCTTCACTAAATTTACCAACCTTCCACAGAGTTATGCAAAAAGCAAATCAGAATTTAATAATCACCAACACTGAAGGGACCTGATTCTAGCTTTCCTATCAGCTTGAGATTTTGGAACCAAAGAAAACTAAATGGGAAAAAGATATTTCAGCAACACTGCAGTTTAGGATTCACATGTCATGTTTAAGCAGAATAGTAGTAAAAGGAATAATCTCATCAAATGTTTCCAGATTTCCCAAGCAACTCAAAATGTTCTTAAACAGAGAAGGCAAAGAGCAACAATCATCTAACACTTGATACAACAAACAAGCATTTAATGAAAAGCTTCAATTTACTGACTAAATAACTATACTGCTTTCCACAAAAAAAATTGAGTTCACTGAGATATTTCAACTTCAATTTGGGGTCCATACTTAGACAAAAAGATCCTCCGGCAGTCTAAAGCCACCGTAATTGGAAAATAGAGGATTCAAAAGCACAAAGGAATAACACTATAATCTGATCTGGCTATTTTGAAGGGACTCAATAACACATGGAGATTCCTGGTACTGAATAAACCTATGTAGTGTCCCAAGCAGGTTCATGTATAGTTTAATATTCTTTTATCCTACTTCTTTTTCTTCTTTTTTATTGTCAAATCTCTAATAGAGCAAATTTCCTTGAGTTTTTATTCAAATAGGGACTTGAATAAAAACTCAAGGAAATTTGCTCTATTAGAGATTTGGCAACAAAGAAGAAGAAAAAGAAGTAGGATAAAAGAAAATCCACTCCAAGGATATTCATTTAGAAGAAGCTTCTATGAATCAAAAGATCCAGAAGAATATAGGTCATATAAAGTATGTTTCACCAATATTTTGTTGAATCCCAATGTTACGATTATCCAAGGAGATCTAGAATGGCAAAGGAATTACCAATGTCTACATTTCCACAGTTTAAGATATCTTGACAATTTAGTTTTTACTTAAAAATACAGCAACGTACAAGAAGAAATGCAACCTAGAATAAGGCAAAGAGTTCTAAGGAGCCACTCCTAGAGACTTTAAAAATTCTTCTGCGTTTTCCTTTTTCTTCTCCAAGCTGTCTATTGCAGACATTTAATCTTGCAGCTATTAATATTAAAACTCCAAAACTGAAAACTGTTGAAGTCCTTAAGTCCATTAAATGCACCTAAACTCAAGGTATTTTGGCTGTCATTATTAGCCAACAGATTCTAGGGCCACAAAACACAATGGGTACCAGCTATATCGCATTTTTAAAAACTAATCAACTACAAGATCTTTAGCGAGCAGAAAAGGCTTTGTTTAACCTCAACATACAATAGAGAATCTCAAAAATAAAAGAATGCCTTGCCTTTTCTACTCATCTATCTTCTCAAAAAGACAACTGGAACTAATAAACAGCATTTTTCAGGTTTATGACCATATCTCACTTTGACGGATCTCAGCCAGATTGAAATTACAACCAAAAGGTTTCCAGGCTCTTTTGAACTTCTTGATAGCATATGATGATCATGTGACATTCAGAAACCACTGATTTGATCCAGATATTATAAGTCTTAGAAATACAAAATAATCAATCATGAAACTTGCATTCTATAAACAAGATTGCTTTTAAGCACACATTAACTTCATAACAAGCATGAATGTTTCAAAAAAACCAAATACAATAAAATCATGAACTTCAAATAACAAAAGCATCTAAAGACAACATATACAATCCATTAATGAAAACCATTAACTGATTACAAAAAGAGACATTTTTCAAATAACTCTTGATCTAAACTACAGGTATAAAAGAATGCTACAAACACACCCAAACAACATACAGCTTGACCACCTCATACAAGAAAAAGGAAAAAAAAAAAAAAAAAAAGCAAAAATGAGAAACTGGTAAGCAGACAGCAACATAATCATGAATTAATTGCATATATAAACCCCCGTCTCATACTTGTGACTCATCTCATAAAAGTCTGTCTTACCTTCAGTAGCTGGCCGTAGACAGACCCCAGATAATGATAGCATTCCTTCTACGGCAAATTTAACATAGCAGACGACATCAATCTCTTCCCCACCATCTTCCGGGCTAGAATCCACAGGCATTCTCACTCTCAATCGACCAGGAGAACCATTTACAGGAATCTCGGGCACAATCCATTTCAATTCTTTATCAGACCTATTCAATATAGCTTTAGGCGAAACCTTCAACAACGTTGGATCAACAGGTAGTTTCAAAGCAAATGTTACATCATTTAATGGCATGGACAAGTCCGGGTTGGAAACATATTGTATCATCACAGAAAGCAACGTCCCACTATGCCTTTTTATCAAGCGAACTCTCAAAGGTAATGGTGTTAATTTAGGAAGCAAACTATACTTCAAAATCGGAATTGGCTCATCAGACGGCGCTGTTCTCACATGAAACATCCCACTACCCAAGCTACTAACTTTAGAACTCTGCATAACAAATCTCTTAACTGCAGCTGTTCCATCAACCCGAAATGAAAACTCGGTTTCCTTATCATCACCTGAAGTTTTCTTGGGCAACGTTCTCAAATAAACTACACCCATTAAACCCACCCTAGCGAGTAATGATTCTCTAAACTCTGCATGAATTTGCTCTACAATATACATTTCAGGACCTTTCATTTCTGCCTTCTTCACCAAAAGATTCTCAAGCGGAGTCCCTGCAGCAGCAGGGGGAGCATCCGGCCCTGTTTGCAACAATTCAAGTCCACTAAGACCTTCTTTTTTCGCAATCTTTTTCGGTCCTACAAACTCAGATGCATCTAATCCACCACCCCAAGCATCACTAAATCCTTCAAAAGTTTCTTCCATCGTAGCCTGCTCATTACTAAACTCAATTCCACCATACTCCCCTTCAAAACCCTCTACATTGATATGAGTAGACTGAGTGGCCTCAGCTGGTGGCAATGTAGCAACCTCCAATCCCGATAAGGCCAACGTTAAATCGTTGCTTGACGAATCCTTATTTTTCTTAAATCCACCTACTAATTCTTCCTCCTTATTTATAGCTTCACTAGCCGCGAACGGATCTTTCTCAGCTGTCGATTCCTCTGACTTCTCTTGCTCTTTATCTTTATCTTGCTCAGTTCCCGTTTGTACAACAAGCGTCGCAGCCACCTCATCACCTGCAGCAATAGTCTCGGCCGGTAGCTCAAAACTCGCATGGGAGAATGAATCAACAGAAGCTTGATGCTCAATCGAATGAATCTCGACAGAGCTCCAGTGATCTGCACCGCGAATTTTGGTCTCCGAGTCTAACCCAGAGTGAACCATCTTCGCAATCCCGTCTCCGTGCATCGACCCCAGCATTGCAGCTAAACGAATGCTACTAACGCCGCGTAGGACAATGTCAAGTGCCATGTAGATTTCTGCGTATTTACGGTTGAGTTTCTCGGGAGTAACGTCAACGCCGCGGCACGCCGTTACAATGACGCTGACGGCTTGGTTGACGATGTTGATACACTCGAAAACGTTGATGGAGTTATCGTGATCGGCGTTGGTTACGCCGAGGACATAGATGGAGTTGACAAGACGGTAGACAACGCGGTAGCGGGATTCAACGCCGACAATTAGCTGGCCACTGGAGGCAGCGAGAGGATCATCACCGAGGGAGGCGATGGAATCGGCAATGGCGTCAGGATCGGAGGAGGGTGCTTGCGCTTGTTGAAGGTTAAGGCGTTTGGAGGCTCCGTAGACCTCGCGGGTTTGACGAAAGGCAGAGAGAGCGGCAAGGGCGCGAGTTGGTGGGAACCATTCTCGGGTTTGTAGGAGGACATCGGAACCATTAACGGGTTGGAGTGAGAGCGCTAAGCAAGACATTTCGGATCTGATCTAATATGATATGATCTAGGGTTGGGATCTAGTGATAAGAAATGAAGAGAAAAATTGAACTCACTGTTAAGATTATTGGTAGTTACTAAGCAGTGAGTCGGTGAATACCAATTGTTTGCCAATGAAGCATCAGCAGCATGGTCGAGAAAGACGATGACATGAAAACGCCGATTGCTTTTGCAGAAACTGTTTCTAGATCGAGGAGAGGGAGGTGGTGACTAGTGGGGTACCAGTTTATGGGCCGGAAATGAAATCACCATTTGAATAAAAGAGGCCGGGAGTGCGGTAGAACGGGCCTTAAGCCCATTTGTGTTATCACTTGGCAACTCGGCCATGTAGCCAAACCGTCAGACTAGTCGGCCTCAGCTATTTCCCCGTTCAAGTTCAATCAAACATCTTATCCAGTGGATTCAGCGCATACTTGGTATAATTTCTGAGCTAACAATCGATTGAAAGAAATTAGACTCCGCATTTATCTCGTTCATTGAGAGATTTTTTACCAATCCTAAGAGAACAATTCCTTATAACCTGTGCAAAGTCAATTTATTTGGAGGTTTGGTAGCGTCGGGAAGACGCGTGGACGTTGGCAATTAAATTTTCTCAGCATCCAAACATAACTACAATCTCCAATTCCAGAATTTGATAAAATAATTTCATACCCATAGTCAGAGCCAATCACCATTCAAAACAAATCAGAAACAGGAAAACAGTAATAATTAAGATAAAATCTTCATTCATAGATAAAGTATCAATACAAAGTCATCAAAACTTACAATCCAAATGAAATCCAAAGGGAAACTAAATCTAGCCCTAACTCTAACCACCGAAACCATAAAGAGTCCTGCCCTGCCTCTTCAATGCATACACGACATCCATGGCAGTGACAGTCTTCCGACGAGCATGCTCGGTGTAAGTCACTGCATCTCGAATTACGTTCTCCAAGAAGATCTTGAGAACTCCACGAGTCTCCTCATAAATCAGACCGCTGATACGCTTGACTCCACCACGCCTCGCCAGACGTCTGATCGCCGGCTTTGTAATTCCCTGAATGTTGTCCCTCAGAACTTTACGGTGCCTCTTCGCACCGCCCTTTCCCAAACCCTTGCCTCCTTTGCCTCTTCCTGACATTTTTCTTCTCCTTTATTTGTGATTCTCTTAGACTTTTCTCTCTTTACCTTCTTCCTTCGCTAATGGAGTTGTTGGAGTTTATATAGGAGAAGAAGTGGGGTGGTGACCGTTGGATTGGTAGTGATCCGCGTGACGGGTAGTGTCTTGAATTATGGCAGTCGGATGGGATGTTCTTAGATGTGATTGGTTGATACGATAAGGAGTTGGGTGGAGGGGCTTTAGAATTTGGGAAAAGGGCGGGTGTTCTTGGTGGGAAGAAAATGTACGAGAAAACACACTTTGAATAAGCCGGGAAAAAAACAGAGTTGTTTTACCGCGTTTGGTTTTATATTAAATAATAATTATATTATCAATAATTAATACAAAATTTAAAATTAATTAATTAATTATTAAAAAAATTATTTTATTTTTCTAATATTTAAATAAATAATATCAAAACAAAAAAAAGGAAGAAAATAATATAAAACATTTTTATTATTACTAATATTGTTTATCTTAAATAAAACTTCATTAATTAGATTAAGCAATATTAAGCTTTAAAGTTCAAACCCTTATAAACCATTCATTTGGCGCCATTTTTTTAAAAATTTCTTCTCACAACACCTATGAGACCGCAAAACCTGCTACACCACGCGTTAACCGCCGAAAAGTGCACAGCTGGTTGCCCCGTACTCGACCGGTGCCTCGGCGGCGGCATTCCCTGCAACTCAATAACCGAGCTGGTGGCGGAGAGTGGCTCCGGCAAGACCCAGCTCTGCCTGCAGCTTTCACTCTCAGCCCAGCTCCCTTCCTCCCACGGAGGCCTTTCCGCCTCCTCACTCTTTCTCCACACAGAGTTCCCTTTCCCTATTCGCCGCCTTCACCAACTGAGCGCTACTTTTCGCTCTTCGAATTCCTCTATTTTAGCCAATAATGATCATAACCCCTGTGATTACATATTTGTTCAGAGTGTGCACTCCGTAGACTATCTGCTCGATGTAATGCCTAAGATAGAATCTTTTATCAGAAACTCAAAATCTAGATTACCTATTAGACTTATTGTTATTGATTCTATCGCAGCATTATTTCGGTCCGACTTTGAGAACACCCCGGCTGATCTTAAGAAAAGGTCGTCGTTATTTTTTAAGATATCAGGGAAATTGAAGGCGATGGCGGTGGGGTTTGGTTTGGCAGTTGTGGTCACAAATCAAGTGGTTGATTTGGTGGGACCGAATGAAGGGATAAATGGGTTGAGAATTGGCAATGTTGGTTGCTTGTATTCTTCGGGGAGACAGGTGTGTCCTGCTTTGGGGTTAGCTTGGGCTAATTGTGTGAATTCGAGGTTGTTTTTGTCAAGGAATGAGGATTTTGGTGGTGAAGAAAATCAGATGGTGAATGGTGGTGGTGAAGATTACGTTTGTAGGAGGACAAGGAGGCAACTTCACGTTGTTTTTGCCCCTCATTTGCCCTATTCGTCTTGTGAGTTTGAGATCACCAAAGAAGGGGTTTTTGGAGTCGAAAGATAGTAGGATGTTCTTTTACAAATTATGTCATGTGAAGGTATGGATGCCCATTTTCCTGACTTTTGATCACATGTTCATGTGCATTTTCAGGGAACAAGAGCCTGTATGTATCTTATGTTTGTCTACTTATTTATACCATTCTTATTTACCATCATGTTTTGGAGTGATAAGAGTAGAGAGAATTTTGTTCAACTTCTCTACTAAAGTGTAATTTTGAAAATTGGTTATGTAAGATACTTTATTCTGTGAGGGCCTTCTTTATGTATATTTGTCAAAGATATATGTTCATGTTTTACTTATTCTGTTACTAAATTAAGACATGATGAAAATGACTTGTTGTAATGACTTCTTGTGTTGCTCCAAGCCTGGGTCATGCAGACTATTTTTGAAAGAAGTATGATCTTAGAACAGCTGTTTAGAACATAGCGTAACTTCACAAGGTCTTATTCTTTGCACACCCCCCCCCTCCTCTTCCCCGTTCTTCTTTCTTTTAACAAAGAAAAACTTTTAAGTGACTTCACAATGGCTTCTTGACTGTTAACTTCACAAGGGCATCATGTGATTGGACATCATTTAAACACCAAATGAATCAACTTACATTCCTCTGCTATCCTATCTTATTTTAGTCAAGCTTTATCGATGAAAAAGGCTAATCAGATAACAATTATTTTGAGATTTCATTTATCTTACAGGATAACTTTTTACAGCTTTGTTGCTCAGCATAACCTCTCTTTATCCTTTTTATGTCATCTGGTCCTGTTTCACCCAGGTAAACTGGACAGTAGACATAGCACAAGAAAGAAACAGCACCAGCTCACTTACATAAGCATGGCACACCCAATACCTGCATTCCTATTCCGCTGTGATAGCATGAATGATTAATGTGTATTTCTCAATCATCTTCCATGTCACTCATTTTATGTTATTAAATTTGTGGCCTCGTCTTTGATTTATGGAGGGATCATGTCTCTTTACATTTCAAATTTAGCATTGCAATTTTCTACATAATACCTAGTGATAAGCAGCAGTTTTTGGGCAAAGTTTTGTTTGACAATACCAGTTGAGATAGTTAAAAACATAAATTTTGAGAACTGTAACTGTATTTCCACAATTTTTCTTTTTCATTTATAAAGGAATCTACATAAGGTAAAAGAGAGGAGTTCAATGGCAAGGATCAAAAGAATACAAAGAATTTAATCTCTTAAAGTATTGTGCTTCAAATTTCTATACGAATCAGTTTGTATCTTCCGGCCCAAGAATAAGGTCAATGGCAATTAGTGCAGAAAATCCTTCATACGATCATCATCGCCTCTCTTCTTCAATGGATGTGCATCCATGTCTTCAACGGGAACCTCGTCATTCCATCTGTCATTATATTTCCATTTTCCTTTATTCTCCATTTCCTTCTTCCTCTTATCTTCCTCCTTAAGCGCCTCAACAAGTTTTCTCTGATCAAGAATCAAGTGTCCAGGTGCATCACAATTCCAAGTTGCAAAATTTATTTTCTTTGCCGGTGTAAGCTTGTCTCCAGATCTGGCTGCTTTCCTGGCAACGTCAGCCGTCATCACGTGTGCCACGGCTTCAGCAGCTTCAATCCCAGTAGCTCCAGGGCAGTCACTATTCTTCACCGCTTGCTTACAGCATCTGTATCACCACGGTTGATCTTTCCACCATGAGGCTTAAACACTCGTCTGATTATTAGCATAAGCATCGTCTTCATACTTGCTTCTTGGATGACAGATCATCTGCCGGCTCTGTATAATTCTCGCTGCACGATCGTATTCAACCTGCCATTTACCTTTTTCGAGAAAAGGTTCACATGGCATTTCCTCTTCACTTGCTGCATTGCCAGGCTCTCGATAATCTTATCTCTAATAGAAGACTTCATCTCCTCCTTGAAGATCTTATTCCTCCTATACAGCAATTCAGCTTACGACCCTGGATGTGAACACCTTGGCCTTCTTCAGAAGACTCTCAAGCATGAAAATTAAGCTGTCTGAAGTCCGACGTCTGCCCGCTCGTTCTATATTAATTATCTCCTCCGTTGAACTTCTCAACCGGATCAGCATCCGGCAGATGGTCTTTACGCATAGACCGACATTTTGGATCATAATGTGCAAATTTTGTATCAAGATTGTAGAGATATTTGCTGTGTCCTCACGCTGACACAAATCCCTCGTAGTTTTTGTGCTTCCACCACCGTTATTATAAACCCGCCCATGAACTTTGGCAAAATTTATATTCTTGCTCTCATCAACCTTCAAACCATCTTTATCGTCAACGCATTTCAGTTTCTGTTCTTCCAGGTATTCCCTTCTACCCTCCTCTTTCGCCTCGTATCTCCGGACTACGTCAAGGTCATACGTTGCTGGATCACAGTCATCATAGTCAAATTCAAAACTCTCTATCTTTTCATCTGGTGTAATGTGCTTGTTTGCCCATTTTGCTCCTATTTTTCTCAGCCTTTTCGTGCAGAAATTCACAGTATGTGTCATTGTTCCACAGTTTTTCCATGCTTCTTTCCTGTACCTATCCGCCTGGATTACTTTTGCACCTCTATCGTATCGGGGATTTTATGTTGTTTTGTTCTGTTTTTCCCTAAAGTCAGGTGTTCCAAGCCTGGTCTTTTATCTTTAACAGATACAAAAGCCACTGACATACAGCGAGGAATGTGCGGGTGAATTTCTTTCCCAGCCACCGAAGCAGTCGCCATATATCAATACTGAGAACGGTAGAACCCTAGAATACATGAATACAACTGAGATTGAAAACAGAAAACCCTAACCCTAGAATCTGTGTAGAGTTTGAGAGTAGAAAACAAAAAATTTATAACCTAGAAAAAATTCAGACCCAGTAGCAGTAGAAAAACATTTTCCCACAACAATTGGAGAAATTTGACTTGAATTGTTTATTTATTGCAATCCAAAACGCGAAGAATATGAAGTATGAACTCATGGTTATTAAATAAATTAATTGATCATTTAAAATATGAATCAGCTGTTACCTTGCTTTCTGTTGAAACTTATACCCATTTCGGATTTTGATACTTGTCTTACTTTTTTATTTTCTTTAAGGTGCTATAAATTGAATATAAATTAGTATGCTAATTTAAATGTTTGATCATCTTTGGTCATCAATGATCAAAGTTTAAAAATAAAATAAAATATGAAATAAAATTATAATTTCTTTTATTAAAATTAAGTATAACAATTTTTAATATAACATGTCAATTCAATATAAATATGACACAAAATTTATGAGTTTAAATTGATAAAAAATAATACTATTATTAAATATTGGATATAGTACAACACGATTAATAATCGTTTTGGGTTTGAGTTTAGAATTTTAATGCGTGAACTCATTTATTACACAGTTAGTTATTTAAGTAATTATAATATGCTAAAAAATTTATTTATTTTTAAAATATATTGAGTTAAATTTAAAATATAATTGATTAGTATTTTGAGAAAATTTTACAATAAATCTTATAAAAATATAAATAATAAATAATAAATAGATAGTAGGTATTATGTTAAAATTTTTTTAATACGATTATTAAATAGATAATATTTAAATTAATCTTTTTAAATACGACACGAATATAATAAGATATATGTAACATATGGCTCGTTTAACAAATAAAAAAATTTGGGCCCAAAAAATTTTGAAATGATTTGGCTCATTTGCTTTGTTTTAAATAGGGTGAATAGTAAAGAATAGATAGATTTTGGAAACTTGGAGAAGCTCCTGGAATGTGGAGGAAGAGAAGAAAAAGGAAGAGAGAAAGAGAGAGAAAAGAAAAAGAAAAAGTAGAAGAAGAAGAATAAAGGAAGAATAAGAAATTGAAAGTAAAATTTTTCTTTATTCTTTATTTTGAGAAGAAAATAGTTTATTTTAATATAAAAATTATTGAAAATTAGAAAAAACAGATAGATTTTTGTTTTAATAGTTTAATAGTTAAAATTATTACTAGTTTAAATTTTTAAACTCTATATTCATAAATTTTGGATCAAATTTGATAGATTGATCGGAAGGTTTCTCAAAAATTGTTCAAAAATTGTAGAATTTAATTGGAAGTAAAATACAAGAATTTCAAAAATTTTGTTTAATTTTATAAATTAGAGGTTTTATGCGTGAATAGTTAAAAATTTTATGATCAAAATAAAAATTTTTATAATTTTAAGGTAAAATAATAATTTTTAATAATTTTATACTTTAATTGTAAATATTTTTAAGGTATTTTTATAATTATTTATATTTAAATTTTTTTTT
>CP135556.1:3809702-3827389 GCA_032402905.1 Khaya senegalensis | reverse complement strand
ATAAGGATTTTAAAAATTTTATTCAATTTTATAAATTAGAAGTTTTAATATGTAAATAGTTAAAAAATTTTAGGATCAAAATAAAAATTCGTATAATTTAGGGGTTAGATGATAATTTTTAAAAATTTTGGGCCGTAAGTATAAATTTTTTAAGGCATCTTTGTAATTATTTATATTTTAAGAGGTTCTTTTATAATTATCTATATTATAGAGATATTTTTATAATTTATCAGTATTAATAATTTTTATTCTAAAAATTTAAAATTCTAAAATTTTTAGATTGAACCTTAATTTGATTTTAAGTCAAAAATTTATTTCTACTTTATTATACGCAATATAATTTATTAGTTTATTTTAACAATTATGTATTAATTTTAAAAGTAATATTAAGTGGTGGTCAGGAAGAGAGAGACTAGAGGAGCTAAAATTTATTAATTACCGATGTATTTTAATCCAAATAAGTATTTCATGTATAATTGAATATTTTGGTGTTTTAAAAAATTAAAAAGTAGGATTTTATATTAAAATTTTATGAAAAATTATATTTCAATAACACGATTATTGTTCTATCTTATTTTGTATAAATTCTTCAAGAATTTAAAAATGTTATTATTATTAAACTATATTTCCGATATTTGAAATACTGTGAAATAATGTAAAATAAGTTGTTTTGTTATTATTATGTGTAATTGGATTGTAAAATAATGTATGACCTTTGTTGAGTATTGGTGATTATGGATTTGATTTTAGTCTCACGATGAAAGCCCGTAAACTTGAAATCATGAACAGCAGTTCCTGGATATAGAGTTCCTAAAGTACGCATGTTACACATTTTTTGAACGATAGTAACTGAAAATAGTGTCCTAAAACTATGCATTACACATAATGATAATTAATTTATATCATTGTCGTGTTATCATTATTTATGATTATTTCTGTTTATTTACGTTATTTATAACTTGTTTAATTAAAAGAATGATTATTATTAAATTACTTGAAAATTTTTAATTATATATAAATATCTACGAAATTTTAACTCATACTTATTTTTCAGGTTCTTTGGAGTAGTAGGAGATAGGTGAACCCGAAAAAATCTAACCCCTTTTTTTTAGATGAATTTTGAAATGTTATTTTACTGTATATATTGTGTTTGTTAAAATATTGTAAGAAGATTGTTCATATTTTATTCAATAAATATATTAAATTTCGATGTGATGTATTGTATTGTGACAATAGTTTATAATATTCTGAAAAATATTGGGAGTGTTATAAAATTTTTATAATTACAGGTCTTTATGGATACTGTCCACGTATAGTGGAGACTCTGTCAAAATATTTACAAACTCATAATTATCCCTTTAAACCCTAAATTACGAATCCTAATTTAGGGAGCGTGACAATACAACTATCTAAACTACTATCTTTAACTAAAATAATAATGTTTTATAATTAGGGCATTTGCATATTATTGAGTTTAAGAACACATGTCAAGTATATCAAGTATACTTACCTAATACTTGCGAAAAGATATTTGTTAATATCAAGATCAAGAATGCATGAAGTAAATTATACACAAATCAAAAAGAAACAACAATAATATATTGTAGATGGACATAACTTATCATCTATATTCAAAAATAAAAATAAAAAAATTTACCATAAATAAATATCATAATTATATAAACCTACCAATATCAAATGATCCAATAACTTACATACACGTGTTAAAATATAATTAAAATACTAAGTAAGTTTAGATTCGCATGAGAAGATTATAATTACAATATCTATATAACTTAGATATTTTCAAATCGAAAATCCCGGAAACATTCATTTCTAGGATAGAGAAGGGAATTCTTATAAACATTTTTGCCTGAGTCTTTGTTTCCTTCATCATACATACATTCTTTCTTTCTGGAAAATCTCGCAGTCTCAACATGAACTATGAAAGCAGCGACAGGGCATTGGAAGATATGTTCGGGGCCGAAAACTGGCAGTTTCATAGAATAATAATGGAGTTAGATCTGCAAGCGAAGCATGAAATCCTAGTTCTTCAGAGTGAAGTTGATAAATACTTTCTCCCAGGGCTGAGGAAGAAAGATGGCGAAGATTTGAAGGATGGTAAAGCCATAGATATTCTGGCATACGACGAAGACAGCGGAGATCAATATCAACTGAAGTTGCAGTTTGTACGACCGTATTATCGGTTAAAGGACACCACTGAGTTTTATGAGAAGAAGAGATTAAGTGTAGGACAACAAATTGGATTCAGATACGAAGCTCACTTTGCAACTTTGGTCGTTAAGCTTTTGAAATAAGTGATGTAAGTTAAATTTAAAAAATATATAAATAAATTTATAATATATATATATATATATATAGTTTTAGGTAAGAAAGTCCTGGCACATCAGGATTGTTGATGTAATGTTAATGTGGTAGTGTCATTCAATCAATGAAGTGATAGAAATATATTTATTGGTAATAAGTGAAAAAAATCAATATAGAGTCATACCAGAGATAAATTTATGAGACTCTCTATTAATTTTTTTCGTTCATTATCAATGAATGTATTTCTCTTATTTTATTAATTAAATGGTTACTATATCAATAATATTGACGTGATAAAACTATTTATATAAGACTTTCTTATATTATATGTGTTTGTGTGTAAAGTATTTAGGACTTTTTGATTTTATATAATTTTTTGTATTAGTTTCTTAATTAATGTATTTTTAAGATTAAATTTAATTTATATAATTAATATATTACAATAAGTATTTAAAAAATAGTGTAAAAAATTGATACTCTTAATCCTAACTGATATATATACACACACATACACACAAAGTTATATAGTATTTGTGATGTATTGATTTTTTTTTTTTTTTTCAGTTGGTGGTTGATTATGAAATGTTCGTACAATTTTCAATATTAATGAACAATATCATAGGTATAAAGTTTGTATCTTAACTGATAAAATTTCAACATTAATGAATAATATTATAGATATAAAGTTGAATCTTTTAAGTAATATAATATTTAATGTGTCACTCAACCGAGCAATATTTCTTTTCAAAAAGCGAATGAAGTATTTGATAAAATTTTTAAAATTTTAATACAAAGTTGAGATAATATCTTGAAGATGGCTTTTTTGAGAATGAAAAACATGTTTGGTAACAATTGTAAAACATAATTTTTAAAATTGAAAACAATGAAAACTTACTTAGTATTACTTTTAAAAAAGAGTGTAATAATTATTTAAAAAAAAATAAATTCTCAAAAATATGTAATCAAACATATTTTAAAAACATGCTAATGTTAACATGCTTTTAAAAATGATTGAAAACAGCATAAGATTTTTTTTTTAAACTTTTTTCAGTTAAAATTTTAAGAATAATAATTTCTGTTTTTAAAAAATAAATTATATAAAATATGTTTGATAACATATTTTAGACTGTTTTTAATTTTTTAAAATCTAAAACAGATTTCTAAAATGCATCCAAACAACCCAAAAATGAATATTGTGAATGATGATCTGGGCTTTTAGAGATCAAATTTTTACTATTTCAACACAATCAAATATCTACTGCCTGCTGATATAAAGCCAAGACCTTTACAAATTACGAGAGGATGAAAATGTGCGATTCCAAAGTTTTAGCCCCACATGTCAAGCTTGACAATCTTCCTATATTTCATACATGTTAAGTTTGAAGCATAATCAAACGAGATTGTAAGCAGTATCAATTTTTCTAGGAAGCATGTGTTTTCAAGACTATATGAATGAATTTACAACTTTGTGGCAGTGGAAATCTAAAGTGATACTCCTTGTGCTTGAAAGAGGTGGTTTAGGCTACTCCCAGAACTCATAAACACCCCTGGAAAGCTGCTAAGAATCATAAGTATTCCTCTGTCTGCTTCAAAGATAGCTCAAATTCCTGCAGATTCAATGGATGATTGAAATCAATTCTATAGCAATTCAAAGGACTAGAAAACAGTAGTTGAGATATTCTTCTAGTATATTAACAAATAATAATCTATGGCAATTGCATGCCTGCATTAAAAGATTAGGCACAACTAAAATATCTTGTTACTTTTGAAGTTTCATCTCTTGTTTGTGAAAGCAAGATTGCAATTCAGAGTCAAAAGGCCCGAGAGGAACTAATTCTATTTAGTATTATCCAATAGAGAAAGGTGAAAACTGTTTCACGGAAAGGGAAGTGAGGAGAGGAAAATTAAGCATTAAGAATTGTTTTATTTTCTCAAGAGATAGTTCTACAAGTTTTAGCCCAAAATCTAATATCCTTGCGAGATAATAACATTGGACGGGCTAGCCAAATATCTACACTTGTACATAACTTGTCCACTACCTCATTTTCACATTATTCGGGTAACTAAGGTAATACAATTACCTTTCATCTCGGTCACAAACAGTAAACTACCACTGGCTATCATGCTGAATAGACTACGAATGGCACTGCAGGAGAAAAAGATGACCTCATTAACGTTGTTTCTCAAAGAAGAAACAAAACCATCAGCAGCAGCTAAGACAAAATTGCATATTTAAGTCTGGCCAGATTTTTGATATAGGTTCCTTCCATAAATATTGCTCACAATTTCCAAGTCAATACATCACCAGGGTTTTGAAAAAAGAAACTCTCAAGGCAATACAACAAATCTTCACAGTAAACAAGGCTCAGAGCAATACATTCTGATAAAAATAGAAAATCATCCAAGACCCCAAATTACAACAAGGTATTTCTGACCCCAGCAGATAAACGATGCAGATATTCACAGCTGAAATTTCCTAAAATAGCATTTCTGAAGTTCAAATTGTACGTCCAACCAATTATTTTTTTTGGAAAATATATCACCATGCAACAAAATGTTTACTTCAAACCAAGATCTCACTACATGCGTGTCAAGTAAAACTGGATAGAAGAGTGTTAGGCATGTTTGTACAAAAACAGATGGTACTGAAAATCAATATCACTTACCTTAAAAGTTAATATAGTAAAAGCTAGGAAGAAAGACTGAGAACACCGCAAAAACCCAAAGATTCATTGTCAATCAACTAAAAATTTCTTAGAATATAATTGAAACAAAAACTGCTACATGCAGCTTAGTTTTTGGAGACATCAAAAAGTTGGAGCTTAGAAGTAAAAAACAGTTCGCACAAAGCATCATCATTCATTAAAATTACAAGCAATCTTCATAATCTGCTTTTAAACTATTAAATAACATGTTGGATTTCTTTTCTACTTGCTCAGGTTCCAAACCACATAATAAAATTAAAATATTCACATAATTGAGTTACTGTGCCTACTATCTTTTGAACGGTAATATTCAAAATCCAATGTGTTACCAGAGAAGATAAAATTGAGGGGAAAGAAAAGAACATTGTTACATAATCTAAATGGTCTATGCAGTACTAATCACTGAATTGTCCTGTGCTTTTGCTGATAAGAAAATATGGACACTCTATAGTTGAGAGCTTACCAATCAAGAATATCATTAGCATCATAACAAGCATAAGCTGGACAGAACGATTAAACTTCAAGTGCACAGGACTTTGCCGCTGCCTTTGAAACCCAACAAAGAGCTGCAGAAGATCAAGTTTATAAGAATTCCTGGGACATTAATCAATAGTAATCATTCCCAAAGATTGAACTACATAGATAAGATCATTATACATCAAATGCTACAGTTGTATTGAATTTAACCAGAGCAAGCATGTTAAATCTGACCTGATTGAACAAATTGACCGCTGCTTTTGCCTTATGATGTTCAATACACTGCTTCCAGAAAACAGGCTTGGACCTTTTTTCTTTTGATGAGGACTCAGCGCATGCTTTTAAGTTGCTACTTTCTCCATTTTCATTAACAACTGAAATCTTCAATAAGGCAACATTTGGTGAACTCCATGTTCTTCTTGTACCAGTTGCTCTATCTGATTTACAAATTATATCATCCTTTGTTCCAGGAGATTCGTCTTCTATTTCTATGACACACTCTCTACTTTTACCGATACTACCGACTTCGTTGAATGTTTTCACTTCACTTGAATTTTCTTGGATGCAGGTAGCATCAAGATTAAGTCTCGCATCTCTTTTCTTATGATTATTCTCCAAAAGTGAGTTTTTCACCAAAGATATGAACTTGATGCTTTCATCTTTCCCATTGGATGAGGTTGGGGTATTTCCAGAAAGAAACATGGCTAAATCATCACGTTCTTCTTCATCCAGGTTTACCCATCGAAGGGGTTGCTTTCCTTCCTCACTAAACGCTTCCCTTAATGCTGATTCAACGCAAGAAATTTGGTTCTCAATGGCAGCTATAAACTGTCTATGCCTAGTTGTGGTATTATCATTGCAACGATTTCCATGGCTCAACATGACAGCCCTTTCAAACTCGTCCAGCTAATTCAACATTCACAATAAATAACACAAAATCAGAATTTGCGGAGGTTGATTGGCCTGATAAATAGATTCAGTGAAAACCCAAAAGAGGTTTCTACAAGTTCCTTTGAAATGACTAGAACATGTAGGGGACAAAAGCATATTAAAGGTCTGAATTTTATTTTGAACACTTACTGAAATCCAAGATAAACATTTACCATTTCTTGTCCGTGTAAATGGTACATTCAAAATTGCATAACTGTATGGCAAATTTTCATTTTTCCTAGAAGGAAACTATCATAAAGAACATAATTTGGGGCATTCTATCTTCTTCCCTCCAGGTTACAATAAATGGAACAAAAAGTTACAATACCTGAAAAATATTAATTTATGTCTTAATTTCAAAATTAGGGAAGATGAACAAGGGAAATGCCAGAAAATTAAGCATACCTGCCATTTAGCAGTACCCAGAGCAGTGTGCAGTTCCCTAGAGAGTTCATCCAAATTCTCTGGTTTTAGCCCTTCTCTCTTCTCTTTTATCCACAATCTGTATGATGATTCCATTCTGGTAAAAGAAAACAATCACGAGAAAAAATTTAGATAGCATAAATGGTAATTAATACTTTTTTTATTTGGAAATGAAATCCCTATCTTTGTTGCATTAGCATAGTAATTCAAATTTCTTGCTTCTTTAATATCTTTAAAAGATAATGTTTCTAAGACAATCATGTATACGTTCATCTTAATGCCACATACACTATGGCTCACCAACAACTAAATCATAGCAGTTAGCAGTGTCTTCTGATGGCATACAGCACACTTCCTTTGCAAATCTAATAGCAAAAAATTGCACAATAATATCTTCTACTCAACCCCCTCCGATCCGCAGCAGAACTAAGCGTAATCAGATGAGGCATAGATAGCCACAACAAATCTAAATAAAAATAGAAAACCATAGAAAATTAAAGTGGAAAAACAAGAACAAAAAATATGAAAAAGAAAGCAACAAATTTTGTAAGAAATGAACAGCATCAGCCAGAGGATCATAATTCCCAGCATTTCCACGTAAAAACCCATACCCACATCATAAAAGCAATCAAAACATCAACTTTACACACATCTTCAATTTGTTACCAGAAGACTCAAAATACACACTCCATCTACTCGCAATCCAACATAAAAAAAGGCACACACATCCTGAAAACTAGTAAAACGAAAGGGAAACATCCAAGGCATCAAGTTCTAGCTCAAAATCCAACATAAGCATCGGAGTCCCCATCAATGACAAAAATAAAGAATAAAAAGCACCCATACCCTTGTCAAAAAATAAAAAAATTGAAAGACGAAACATACATATCAGAGGATTCTTGGACCTCCTCTGCAGCAGAAAAAAAGGAATCTTTTTTCCATAGATCAAAACTATTAGCTACCATCATCTTTACCGCTACCATCACCAGCAACAACAGTAAAGCTGAAATAATTATTTAATATAATTCAAAATAGATGGAATGAAAATGCTTCTCTTCCTTTCTCCTCTCTCCCCTTCCCTTCCCGAGCAGAAGCAAGAAATGAAGAAAGATAGAGAAAACGAAAAGCCAAAAATGAGGAGAGAAGAGAAGAGAAAGATAAATAAGATGCAATTCAGATCTCTTTCCCTTCTTCCTCCCTCCCAAGTCCCACCTTCCTTTAGTTTGGGGAAACTAACCAGGCCATTCGTTTTTTCAAGTAATAAGAGGTTTCATCTCCTGGAACATAATCTATCTTATTCAAAGTAACAAACCAACGAATACTTGACACGTCGACACAACTAGCTTTTGTCGTGAAGTGGCGGGTAACAATTGGGCAAGTCAAATGTGTAGTGTTTTGACGTCTATTTGATAAATTGAGAAAGCAAAAACGGCGTGGGCGGTTGCAGAGGCGGAAAGGACAAGCATGCGGAGGATGGTGAGGTGGCACTGCCACAACATGGTTGTCATTAGCCAACTCATCTACTTTAAATGTGGGTCCCATAAGGGACTCTCTCTATATACATATATATATATATAATAAATAATTTATTTTCTTAATTATGCACATATAAAATAAAAATATGAAAAAAAAAATTAATAAATATTAAATTATATTATTTTATTTAAAAACTTAAGTTATATAAGTAATTTCATATATAATGGTATTATAATATATTAATTATATTTGTCACGGTGGGTGCTGATGATTGGTCCGCAGCACTACCAATGATTAGAGAATATTAAAAGAATATAATTCTCGTGATTATAATAATAATAATAATAATAATAAATTAATTTATCATTTTTATTATTTATTATAAATTTTAAAAAAAACTTATATAAATGCAACACTTAACTTAACCATCTCTTAATTCGGCAAGCAGTGACAATTCTTGCCTTTTTTTAAAAATATATATATTTTTTCTTAAATATGAAGTAAAAATTTACAGTTACAGTTAAATTATTGGCAGTTAGCAGCTGGTGAGTGGTTGTTATTCTACATCCTGACATAATTGCAATTGGCAATTTAGTTGTTGGCTGGTGTCTGCCTTAGTCTAACTCCCATGTTTAAAATATGACAACTTGCCCAATCTGAGTCATTTTAACAGTCTTGTTACATTGTGTAATTAAACTAAGGTCATTCAATAAGTGGGAATCTAATTGAATAATTATAATTAATCCCATTACTGTCAATGCCCCATGAGTCATATGCTTTAGATAATGCTCAACTAGATAGTCAACACCTTTCAATAATAATAATAATAACTATTATATTTATATGTATTTTACTTCTTTTAAAATTTGATTTAATTACTGAGAGAACCTTCTTAATTTGATGACTAAGAGAAGTTAGGTGATGGGTATTAGTTAGGAAGCAGTATAAGAAATTTAGAATTTAAATCTCCCTTATTTCAGAATTTTTCTGAAGGGTTGTCAATGAAAATTTCCAACTCTAACAATTAAGACAAATTATAAATTATGTTTTGGCAGTGGAACAGACAATCAACGGCACAAGTCAATTTAGGCATTCAAATCTTATCCTAACCGAAAAAAATAAAAATAAAAAGTGGCTTAAGGGCATATTGACCACACATTGAAAAGTAATGGGCATTATCAAAATGCTATTAAGCATATGAACCAAAAACACTTGCACAAAAAGCATTTAAAATGGAATGTTTTGTTACAACTTGAAAAAGTCAGAATCCATGCTTCAAGCCGCTTGCACCAGGAAAGGGACAAACAAAACAATACTTCATAAATTTTGCCAAATACTGACAGTTAATGGACCTTCTGGCTGATATTAATAGGAAAATGATTTTAGAGTTATATGCAAAATGCATTGAAAAAGAGCAGCAAGTTATATTACGAGTAGGGGTGACAAATCATGTGGAATGATCGTGCTCTTGTCGTGCCAAGATAGAGATATTCCAATTATGAGCCTACCAATCATGTAAACAAAATTTCAACTCAAATACTATTATAGTATATCCAAACTAGCTAGTTTCTAGTGGTTTGAAGCATATTGATGGTTCATCAAAAATTAACTTCTTAAATCAGTAACATTTACCTGCAACTTACATTAGAAATATCACTTCTAAAATAAAGGCAAATACAATATATTAAAAAAATTTTAAATAAAACAGTCATATCATATTATCATCGATGATGTGATAGGGTTATTTAATTAATAAAGAAAATAAAATTCATTCATCAACAGTGAATAATAAAAATTAAAAATAAATTTCATAAATTTATCTTACCACATTAATTGAAAGAGAGACTTACTTTTAACTTTTTTCATCCATTGCTAATGAATTAATCTTTTTCTTTTATTGATTAAATAGTTCTATTACATCACTTATACTAACATGGTAGAACTGTTCCATCTAAAATTCTCTCCAATATATTTCTAGCCAGCTCATCTAGCCAACGGTGTACTTAATCCCTTGACATAAATCTAGACAACTCATTTTCAACCAGTTTGTGGCCAGCAGAACATGAAGTTATAATTGAGGAGATAATCCTTCTTTGTAGTTGCTTAAATTCCACTGCTAGCTTTACATCCCAACCTGTTTTCTCTCTGCAAGGATTGCATAATATCTTTTAGAAAAAGCAATTTTTTTGAAGCTTCAATTACAAATTTTGTGCTAAATAACTGCTATATATTTCTTTACCCATCAACAAAATCAGTGTCACCAAGATTTTCCATCATGTCACTGAAGGTTGATTGGAGATCTTCAAGAACTTCCAATTCATTTTCGAGGTTGGCTCGCAGCTGGAAAAATGGAAAAAAAAGTTATTAATACATGAATATTTTAATAGATATAAATAATTAAGGCATGGAACAGTTATTAAAGTTAAGTGCACTCAATTTTATAACTAATTATTCAAACTGTAATTTGGTAAAACTCAGAACATTGAAGATAAATCTACTAAAAGTTGGCAAGTTGTTATAATCAGAAATGGGGCAAAGGAATTTTTAGAAGATGAAGAAATAGAAAAAGAAAATTACGTGGGTCTTTTCCTGCCATGTAGGATTCTGAACTCTTCTTAAATAGTCTAGTAGTGGTGATGGTAACCCATAATAGAAAATATTGTGATTTTTGGAGAGCCAAGTACCCCGCACCATGTGGTTGGTCCTGTTAGACATGGGGCAATCCTCATTACAATCTGCCAAGCCAACATCAATATCTGCACCCAAACTGTGATTAAAATTATCCGCGGTATATAATACATAGATATGTTGACAGCAAACTCAGCATGTGCCTGTAGAGCACTAGAGAAGAGGGTGAATTCACAAAACAATAAGATAGAATATCAAATGCGGAAATACCCAAATTTCTCAAAACACCAGGAAAGATGTCTATGACAGAAATAAGCATGTGAAGAGCTAACACATACCTATTGGAATAACATCATATGGGTTTTCTCCTTGTGTTGAGAAACCATAGAATGTAATTAGATGCGAAGTAGAGAAGTTGCCATAACTAAGACAACATTGTTCTCCAGCGCTGCAAGGTCTTGACAAAGGGAACTTCAAGGAATTTGTTGCAGGATCTACTTTTCCATAGTGCACTACGTGAGGGTATAACTGTAAAAGAACCAAAATGCAAACATAAGTTGAAAAATAGAAAAGGAAGAAATAGGATTGAGAATGTCAGAGCAAACTATACTATGCCTGTAGAGCCCCAATATGCGCCAACATCAAAGATTAAGCAAATCCAATATTGAAGCACTCCAGATTTCCCATATTTTGATAGTAAAAGCCATAACTTCAGGAGCAATACCTATTATTACCATATAGCATAAAATGACTAACAGACTACCAAATTGTGGGAGAGAAGAAACGAATGAAATACCGAGTGGTTAAGGAAGCCTGCAATAGGAATCAAACAAGTAGTCAACTTTCCATCAGCAAACTTGATTTTCATGCTATTTGAGTACCAGAGTTCACATGCCCACAAGAACTGCTCCCATGTGTAGAACTCTGAAGGAAATATATCAGGATAATTATTGCAAAGTTCGGGAAACAACTCATCATATTGAATGCGCAAGTGCTGCAAAACAGTAAGAAAAAAGACCATTGTATTCAGCAATTAGTTTTCTTTTTTCAGTAGCTTCACAAAAGTCATGTATATATATAGAAAGAAGTAAGAGGAAGCAAGAAATGAATTATTCCAACAAGAAACCATTTTGTATTTCATATTTTATTATCCTAACTGTTCAGATTTAGTGAAAAATAACAAAAAAATCTGCAGGGATTGAAGGAATTGCAACTCAATTCACATTGATTTTTTAATTATTATATATGACATGGTCTGACACAAGAATAAAAATTCATATAAGACTCTAGACTATTTCTCGAACTCCACTTAGTATTAAACAAGAATTTGACAAGCAGTCGTAATATATTTCAACCAGTCACAACCACCTCATTTTCATAGAACAAGAATCTAAATTAGCTAGCTGAAAAGATATCATGACATCTAAACAAATCGAAACATGGAAAATTTTCTGTTCCTAGTATAAGACTACTTTATCTACATTTAGTTCATTGCAGATTAGCAAGTCATCATTTCAAACTTAAAGATGCAAAACTCACCATCAACGGAACTAACACTTGCTTCAGAAAATCACATTCTTATTGAAAAAAGCAAAGCACAAAGGTCAAAAGGATTAAATTTATGAATGGCGCATGTACAGCTGGATAACCTCTTTTGCTTGTATTATCTCTTCTAAAAGCAAGGTCCCTTCCAAAGCCATAAATGCATCAACTCCAAAGCTCAATCCTGTAGCAATTAAAAAAATCAAGAATGAAAAATAGTGTGACAAAATTGAAGATATAAATATTTATTTTGCTACCTACAATCCACATGCAAAAATATCGTATGAATGTAAACATTACAGAATTCATCAATTCCACAAATTTTAACAACTATAAACATGTCTCAGTTTACATACATTGACTCCTAAAGAAAGAAAGAGAGAGCTTCTTTACCACTATAAACTATAAACATGTATACATTTGCATTAGTATGATTTAATACCACTGTCGACTATATACTTAACATGAATAGAGTGACTGCAATTGCTAATTATTTAGGGTGTGATACTGGAGCAAATTACAGAATGCTCTTCCCAAGAATTGGCAAACTGCAGATTTCTTTGGGTTTCATAACAACAGTTACTTCCCCATTGCTTTCAGTATCTACATTATTTTTAAGTGATAGAAGTCATTACCACTACTCAACAGAAGTTAAAACTTCACTGATAATGGCAAATATGATTAGTTTTTAATTCAAATCATGCATACTTATTTACAATTCAATTCAAATTTTCATGTCTGACATTTGTTTGAACTGTCTTATCTGGAAAAAATGTCAAAAATAAATACAAAAAACTGGTAGAATGGTAAACACTGAAACCAAGCATTATTGCCAAAATGAAATAACTCTTCCTTTGAAACTACATGCCTCAAATTATACCTCTAATAATAGGTACAAAATATACCTACTACTTTAAGATCAAAATTTATATCAACCTCAAAATCCTCGAGGGATAAAAATTTATGAATTAAAACAATGAGAAAGCATCCATCAATATTTTCAAAGGATGTGACCTAACAGCAAGACATTATTCTAATTGAAGGAGAAATAATCCTTCAAAGGAAGAATAATGCACTTACACCACAAATCATAGCTGGAAGAAACTACACGTAGTTTTGGTCTAATCAGTCCGGACAAAGTGTGTCAAAACAAACAAGCATACCTGTATTAAATTCTTTTGGTAGACTGTCGAAGTAACTCTTGAATTTTGAATCAGAGTTGTGCTTCTCCTTCATACTCCATAGCAACAACATTGTCTCTGAGGACATTCCATGAATCTTCCCCAATACATCACACTGCAATGAGATAGTCTTCAATAATACTAAACTTGGCCAATATATTGAGGTCTAGGGTTTGCCATATCAGATAACCATATATGCTTTACTACAGATCAACATTACTACAGGCATGAGATATGGATAAAGCACATGTTTAGACTCACTAAGAGTTTGCATCACTACTATTTTGTTTTACAACAATATAATATCAGACACATTTGAATTTTTGTGTTAACTGCTCAGACGCCTAAACATGTCCTTCTCACGTCCTGTGCGGACATTTCTCCCCTCTCTTTGGTTAAATCACATATTACTTCTTTTGGACATGAATTTTCTGCCTCTTATATATCAATACTTTGGTATCCTCAAAAGGTGAGATAAAAAGAAATAACAATAATGATGTCAGTATTAGCAGTTGAAATACTTGTATTTTGTCTTTTTCTGAATAGTGCAGGAGCAGATGTAGCCAACTCAATCAAGGGCAGTGGATCATGAATCTACCGTATGTGGGTTCAAGTCTTATTTTCCCATGCTAACACTAGCCTAAAAGTCTTCTTATCAAAGATAGAAATATAAGAATTGCAGCACTAGTACAAGGCAATTTGTTCTCATAGGATAGCATCACGACTAACAATATTTTTTAAATGGCAGGACACTTATAGGACTTGCACCTTTTAGTCTTCCTGAACATTTTTCTTAGATTTGTAAAAACCATTGAAAGTGATATTATACAATGAGGAAAATTACCATGTCAGATCTGCAGACGAGATCCTCTGAAATGATAATAGATACAGGGATCTCCAAAGCAATATCTCCAACTTTCAAATCTTCCATTGCAATGGCTCCTCTACCAGCTCCATCTACATCTATATGATGCATGCAGCATAAAAACCATGTATTAAAACCCCAACTTGAATGCATCAATGAGAAATGAAGGGTATCTAATCACAACACCTTATACAATCCATCCCCTAATCCCCAGCAGCATGCCAAAAAATGTAAAAGTGTAGACTAGAAGCTGGTAAGGAAACATCACAGAAGCCATCTTAATCTTGAAAACTTACAAGCAATCTCCAGTTTAGTTTTAACACCATTGCTTTTGCCCCATTGTACTAAACACTTTTCCTTTTCACAAGCACAGTTTTTATCAATTTTAGCATCCTCTTTGGTCTGGTTCCCGATCTCTTGGATCTTAAGAGTTATTGCATCCCGTAATTCTTTCCAAACATTCACTTGCTTGTGCATTTGACGAGGGAGTAATGTATTAACCAGCAAAAGTATCAAATTGAGGACTTCCAACTCATTCCTGTAGCTGTAAAATCCCAACTGTGTCTCAAATTCACCAAAATAAAGTTCCACCTGCACCCACAATAAGCTCATTATATAAGCGTCAATTACACACAGGCCGTAAGGCCATGTGTTTTCTGAATTTTTGTTTATAATTGTCTATACAGGCCAGGAAGATATGCAAATTTCCAGATTCAAGATGGTAGAGGCAAATAATTGTACATAGCCTCTTGAGCCAAATCGTAAGCAGCTTGTACTTCATAGAAAGGGAATAAATTAAGAACTAAGTACTTCCTTGAGCAGATTTCCATGAACAGCTTCTTAATGTGCCCCAATAGCAAAGAACATGTATTCTCAAATTGAAATTTACCTCATCTAAGTGGATGATTCTTCCTATCTGAAGCATTTTCTCCAAAGTATTGCCTATTGAATCAGGACATGAAGAGCTCTGAAGGGCTATTTGTTCCTTGACCCCAAAACCCTTACCATGCAGTAATTTCTGTCAAAAGAAAGAAATATGAAGAGAACTTAGCATCTTAGCAACTCAATCATGTTGAAGTAGTTGTTTTACTATAAATTACATTATAATGTTGAGAAAATTAGATATGGGAATGCAAGAAAATAAAATCCAAAATATAATAAAAAAGGATAATCATAGTAAACATTTTTCTTAAAAAGATGCAATCAACTATCACAAAAATTTTGGTTAGAAAAATGCATGAATCAACAATATTTGTTAAAAAAAAAAAGTTTTCTTTTTGTCACTGTCCATTGCATTTGTCACCTTTTTTTTATCGAATAAAGGATCATCTTCAGAGAGTTCAAGAACCAATGAACCACCATTACCATTGTCCAATGCGTCCCCGGATAAAAATAGCTGCAATGATGAATAAAGTTATTGGCAGCAAGAATTTTTTTCCCTTTCACTAAAGTATAATAAACAAATCAAAACTAACTACAGCAATAACAAAACTAATTAAACATGCACCCAAACATACACTTTATCAACAGAGATAATGTACTATATGCTGTAGAAGGTGATGAATGCAAATTACAAATTTGTAAATTAAAATACAAATTTATAACCATCGAGGGGTTAGTCAAGTGGTCAGCCCAGTGGCTTGCTCCTATATGGTCTGATCATTGTATTTTGGCCAAGTAAAAAAAGATACAATCATGCTCAGTTTTCAGGTTCAGTTATTACATGGCTTTCTAGTTACCTATTACTTTCCATAAGTCAACATCACTTTGGCTTCCTTAGTATCTTCCTTCAGCATAAAAAGTGTCTATTTGTTTGAAATTAATTATCTACCGAAAAAGGAAAGGGCTCAATTAAGTTCTTCACCTAAAGCCTCAAATTCACCAAGTAGTTTGGGGGATTGCAGGATAATTAAAACTAAAATGACTTCTAAGAAAATTCAATTTTAACAGTCATGCAAAAAGTGAACAACAATATGAGAGGAATAAGGTACACTGAAAACCATAGATTCAAGCGCTTAAACAATCTCAGACAAAGGCTAGAAAGAAGAGATCCAAGATGAGAAATTAATAAAACCAAAGTATACTATGTCTGGGATTATGGTGTAATCACTAGCTGTCAGATATAATGTGGTAGAGTGGTTGGTTGACATTAGCTGAAGAGTAAAAGAAAGTATTTACCACACACTTTAGCTATTGTGCATTCAAAATTAAGCAAAATCAAAACAACTACAAACATGAGCTAAAAAGATTAGTTCTTTCAACTTTTAAATTACATGGAATGTAACATATATATCAAGATGAACTTGATAGAAAGAAGGCAATAAGAGATAAAACAAGAATCAACAGACATCTCAAGAATATGACAATACAAAACGTATTTATTGAAATAAATTCACACAACTTCAAAGATAAACCCCATAGAGCTCTATAAAACTCCTAGACAAACCCAAAGTTCAAGCTTCTAAAAAATGGCAGCAAAGTTAGTCAGCTTGATTGCTGAGTAATAACAGAGCCAAGTCAAAAAAACAGATATAAATTTGGAATAATTTTGACACAGAATATCTACTTTGAAGATAACAACAATCGTTTTTAGCAAAACTGATTAAAAAAAAAAAGCATTCACGAAGTAAAGGGCTGTCTGGTTTTACCTCAACATCCTCCATTGAAGAACTCGAACTGAAGTAAATAGTGAGGAAGAGAGGGCAGCGAGTGGCGACTGATTTGCTAGTTTATTATAGTACAGCAGTAGACAAACGGCGAGTGCCGAGTGTTGAGGCTGTGCAGGCAAAATGGAAACTGAGTGTGTGACGTCAAAATTGATTTTAATTTATATTCTAATTATAATTTTTATTAATTTTCAATTCTAATTAACATGGCAGTTTATTTATTACAAAAGATATTTTTTTTTTAAATATCTTTTCTAAAATTTAATAAAATTACGTATAAATATAAATTTAAAAAAAAAATTAACACAAAAACTGTTATGTGGGTGCGTTAATTTTTTTTTTAAATTTATATTTATACGTAATTTTATTAAATTTTAGAAAAGATATTTAAAAAAAAAATATCTTTTGTAATAAATAAACTGCCATGTTAATTAGAATTGAAAATTAATAAAAATTATAATTAGAA
>CP135556.1:3732745-3779836 GCA_032402905.1 Khaya senegalensis | reverse complement strand
CACCACATATGCCATTGTCTTATCTACTGTTGATTATTAGATTATTTAATATTATATAGATTTTTTTTCCCATAAAAAAGAATAAAAATAAAAAATTAATAATTAATATAAATTAAGCAAAATTTATTTTTCTCTATTCTTTTTTTAATATTTACATAAATATACATTTAATTCATCCTTTATTTTAGTATGAATTACATAACTTCATGACAAAAGTTAGATTAAAAATAGTAATAATATAAGTAATCATAATATTATTATAAAATATAATTTCACGAGACTAATTAGCCGAAAGTGTGTATATAATATAATATAATATAATATAATATAATAATATTATTATTTAAAAAAGAAAAAGTGACGTCATTAATGGCGTGTGCGTGGTCTAGTTGAAATTTTCTGAAACACTTTCGTGAGGAAATTGAAATAAACAAATTCAGAAGTTGTAGTAGTTGTGGGTTGTCGTTTTGTGCAAGACGACCGACTCCTAAATCATGAGAAGGCAAGCAAGTTAAAAGCACAAGCAAAGCAGCTGTGGTAGGTAACATCCTACGTGGCATACGATTATGGATTCTAGTCAAAGGTGACTTCCACGTACACATGACCTATATTTTTTTTTGTCCTAAAATAACTTTTTCGTAACCCAAAAATGCCCTCCCACCAACCAACAATGATCAAAAGAATATTCGCCCGCACGCGCACCCACGCGTATCGATACAAGTAGATGGTATTTATACGTGTATGTATTTTTGAACATAAATTTTAAAGGCAAGGGTTAAGAAACAACTCTTAATCACTTTTATTGATGTACAAACAAAATAAATTAAAAAATATTAAAAAAATTATTAAGATTTTAAAGAGAGTAATAAATTTAATATTATTATATTATTTACGTATGTTTTATTATAATAAATATATAAAAATAATATAATAATATTAAATTAATTTATTTAAATAAATTTATACGAGTAATAGTATTAAAAAATATATTAATGTATAATTTAGTACAAATGATTTGTTTTATTATAATGGAAAGGCATTTAAATTTGGTCCTTTTATAACTTGATTTTGTTTTGGGAGCACATGGCAACACAATCCTAGACTTTATGCTCCACTCTTAAAATGGCACTTATGTGGCAAGAACAATTAGTACAACACAAGGAAAATTAGTTTGGTGGGCAGGATTCCTGTTGGAGTTTGGAAATTTCATTGTGTGATTGTATATATAATATTTCCCAATGTCTTGGGTTGATTTAGAAATTGTTTGTGAAGTTGTACCCTTGAATTGACAAAGTCTACGACTCCAGATCATTCCCACCAGCTTCCTTTTCTTGTGTCGTCACCTACTTGTATATTACCTCAACCAATACTCAAACCAACACAGAGAAAGAAGAAACCAAACACCCACCTTTCTGCTTTGCTTCCCGAGAAGTCGCTCTCTGCAACGAAAATGGAGGCCAAACAGGATCAACAGGAATTCATTTTCAGATCCAAACTCCCTGATATTTACATCCCAAATCATCTACCTTTACACAATTACTGCTTTGAAAACATTTCTCAATTCTCTGACAGGCCTTGTATAATCAATGGCTCAACTGGGGAAATATACAGCTACGCAGATGTCGAGCTCATGTCGCGGAAAGTTGCCGCCGGTCTCAGCAAGGTGGGCGTCCAACAAGGAGATGTGATTATGCTTTTGCTCCAAAACTGCCCGCAATTTGTCTTTGCATTTCTCGGTGCGTCGTGTATTGGGGCCATTAGTACTACGGCCAATCCTTTTTACACTCCGGCAGAAATTGCGAAACAGGCAACTGCGTCCAAGGCGAAACTTATCATAACACAAGCGGTTTACGCCGATAAAGTGAAGGATTTCGCCGAACAAAAGGGTGTCAAAGTCATGACCATTGATTCACCGCCTGAGAAGTGTTTGCATTTCTTGGAGTTAACTCAGGCAGACGAGAATGAAATTCCCGCCGTCAAGATCAATCCCGACGACGTCGTGGCGCTTCCGTATTCGTCCGGGACTACAGGTTTACCAAAGGGCGTCATGTTAACACACAAAGGACTGGTCACCAGCGTCGCCCAGCAAGTCGACGGAGAAAACCCTAATCTGTATTTCCACAAAGACGACGTCATTTTATGCGTCCTACCGTTGTTTCATATTTACTCGCTGAACTCAGTCCTGCTCTGCGCTTTAAGAGTTGGTGCGGCAATCTTGATCATGCAAAAATTTGAGATCATCACGTTATTAGAACTCGTGCAAAAATACAAGGTGACTATCGCGCCGTTCGTTCCGCCGATCGTCTTGGCGATAGCGAAGAGCCCCGTCGTCGATAAGTACGACTTGTCGTCGATTCGGACGGTGATGTCCGGCGCTGCACCGATGGGAAAGGAGCTTGAAGATGCCGTAAGAGCTAAGCTCCCCAACGCCAAACTTGGACAGGTCTGGTCTCCTTGTCATTTCCTTTATTTTCCTGGTCGTAATTTAAAATATAAATTTATTGCACCATTCTGTTGGAACCGGGCATTTTGGGTTTATTAGATGTCTCCATTGATATGTGATCTTGATAACTTCTCAGCGGATCAGAAGTTACCGATAGCAAGCTGTTTCTGATTTTGGCGGGGCCATTAACGGTGCAGAAATTAATGTTTGTCTGCCAAATCAGGGATCACCATAAATATTCTGTAATAAAATTAATTTCTTTAAAAAAATAATTTTTCCCACTGGTAGGTAAGGGAAAAAGCATAGGTAAATTTATTTATTTATTTTAATTCTTAAATTTAAAATAAATATATTAAAAATTAAATATCTTATCAAGAAATGAATGTTGAAATAGACATACCTACTCCCATTATTTTGTCTTGGGTTAACGTACAAAACATAATTATGTTCTTAATTAAATACTGCTGGCTAATTAAAAATAAAAATTAATTAAAATTTTTCTAGGGCTACGGCATGACAGAAGCTGGACCGGTTTTGTCAATGTGTTTGGCATTTGCCAAGGAACCCTTTGAGATAAAATCCGGTGCCTGCGGCACCGTCGTGAGGAACGCCGAGATGAAGATCGTCGATCCTGACACCGGCGCTTCGCTTCCCCGGAATCAAGCCGGAGAGATATGCATTAGAGGTGCCCAGATCATGAAGGGTAAGAAACCCATGCCTCATTTTTATTTGATGCCGGTAAATTTACTAATATAACCACGTTTTTGGTCAGAATTGTAAAATTTTAAAATAAAGATAAAAAAGAAAAACGATGTATTATTGTCTAAATACAATAATCGGCTACTTTATTATTAAATTCAAAAGGTTAAAAAACAAAAACAGTAAAAAAACTCACAAGAATCTTGTATCTTCTTATTTATTTTGTTTACTAATTAGGTGGTTATTTTTACTTTTCGATAATATCCAAGTGCTAATATGATAATTATATCATAATAAAGTATTAATTATGATATAATTTAATCATAATTATTTAATTATTAATCTAATTTATACATAAAAATTAGAGATAATACGTCAGATTTCGTAGGTCAACTTCCACCACCTACCCCAAAACATAAATCATCTCCTTGATTGGATAGACTTTTGCCACCTCTCAACCCATCAATTATTTTTTTAATTTAAATTTCTCTTTAAATACTATCCACACACATATTTCATTAATTATACAATATTTTTTTAATATTTTATATTTTTGACTCTTAAAAATTTAATAATATATAAATATAAAATTTAATAAATAATTTAAGTTTTATTTTAATTAATTTTTTAAATTATTGAAGTTTACATTATTTATAATTAATTATTATTGGCCAGGTTACCTAAACGATCCTGAGGCAACAGAGAACACTATAGACAAAGATGGATGGTTGCACACCGGTGATATTGGGTTTATTGACGATGATGATGAACTCTTCATCGTTGATCGCTTGAAGGAATTGATCAAGTATAAAGGTTTCCAGGTGGCGCCGGCTGAGCTTGAAGCTATGTTGATTGCCCATCCTAACATCTCTGATGCAGCTGTCGTACCGTAAGTCTTCCTACAACCTACCGCATTGTATCATTGTGTGTGTTACTGGGATTGGAAATATTAAATACTTAGTGCGTGGTTGGCGTTGGTGTGGTTCAGCATGAAAGATGAGGCTGCAGGAGAAGTTCCTGTTGCGTTTGTGGTGAGATCAAACGGCTGTAAAATCACCGAGGATGAAATCAAACAATACATCTCAAAACAGGTAATTTATTTTTTTTCTTTTTCTATTTGTCTTAGCATATAGAAGATAATACTACGAGACTGTTTAATTCCTGTTTGGATCACCGGAAAATTAGGTTAAATAGAAAAAGTAATCCCATGTGACATGGACATACATAGATTGTCCCCTGACCCTAAAACATTTATTTTATGCAACTAATGAAGCAAAAAGTCAGTTAAACTGTCCATTCATCTTAATCAATCTTTCCCACTCCATCCTTATCAAGGCCTTAAATTAAATTGCGCCGCAAAAACTGCTCGTATACATGGAAAACAAAAATTATATGTATCTGGACACTGTTAATATTGATGGATAATTTGCAGGTTGTTTTCTACAAGAGAATCAATCGGGTTTTCTTCACGGACTCAATTCCCAAAGCTCCATCAGGCAAAATCCTGCGGAAGGACTTGAGAGCAAAGCTGGCCGCCGGTGATCTGCCCAAATAGGTCAATTTGTAGTAGAAGTTTAGGGCAGAATGTATGTGGTTTCCTTATTCCATAATGGGGTGGAAGAGAATCACAGTTATCTTTAACTTTGTGGAACAAAGCAAAGATCCGAAACAAGAAGAAAGGGAGAAAGATTGCAGAGCTTTGTATGAGTTTGTTTTTGTATATGGTGTAATGAACAATTCAGGATTGCTGTGTGGAACAACAAAGTTGAAACCAAAATGGCTGTTCATGCTTGTATTTTCTATTTATTCAATTATTTCTTTTTCTATATTTTTCTTATTGATGAGGTAATTAATATGTTTTTATGATTTCTTTCTTTAATTTAGAGCACATTTGATTGGTGATTAAAATTATTTTAAAAATTTTGAATACAATTTAAAATTTCAACTTGTATTTTTAGTATTTAAAAATTTGTTTGATCTTGTTGATATTGAATTTTCGCTAACCAATTATCAAAGGATTTTTACTTCCTTAGTTCTCAATTTTCAATATTATTCTTCCCCTGATTTTGGCAGCCAAAAAGATTATAATCAAAAGATGTTGAGATATTCAACAAGAATCATTCACTACTTAATTCAAAGAATGTATTATAGTAATGATAATAAGATGAGAGAGCTTGAATACATTAAGATACGCTTACTCATTACTCTAAAGTTGATTTACATCAAATAATTGTCGGTCACTCTACTAATTAATGAGTAATTATAATTAGTAATTATTTATAAAATAATTATTTTATATTAAATGAGTTATTATTTACTCTTCATTAATAAATATTTATTAATCATACGCGTGATGCTTATGACTTATTTAAAGTAATTTTTGATATCATAAAATTTTTACTTTGATATTTTTTATTTTAGGAATACCTCTAATAAATATAATATTTAAAAATACATAATATATTTAATATAAGATTTAAAAATAATTAAAACACAAATTTATGTGATAAAATTATATTACTGTCACTTCTCTCCTATAATTTTTACTTTTGTTCTTGTGAAAATATGCAACCCAAGATGATGATTTATTACCACATTAATTTACAAGAATAAATTTGTAAGTTTGTATATAGGATGTTACTATATAATTGTCAAAATATGGTGGGTTTTGATTCACCAATATTTGACCTCAAAAGACAAAAATAAATAAAAGATTTGGATCACTCATAGGGCTAGAATACTCGGCCCATGCACTAAGGAGAATATTGGTCCAATTGATCCTCAAATCTCAATAAGAAGAAAGGTATAGCCCAACAGCGACAAAGTTTGAAATAGAGATTTTTTATGAACATTGTGGCAGAAAAAAATTCTGATACAAAGAAATTATGGACAAACCCAACTGAAATTATTAATTTTTATTTGAGAATTTTTAGTACAATCTGACGGCAGGGACCCATATGACAAAATCCTAACCAAGTTTGTATTTTTGTGAAAATTCAAATATCCATATGTTGGTATGTGCAGAAAGTTACTATTTGATGTGATCCAAAGGAAGTCAAGAAAAACAAAATCATTAACCCATTAAAATTTACTTATAATTAGAGGCTAATTGATTACTTCCCTAGATATATTATGAAAAGAGATCAAATTTACGAAACCCTTCAGAGATTAAATAATGAATATTGGTCTTACCAATCAATACCCACCAATAAGTTTATTGAAATCTAATCAAATCTGGAAAAAGGGTAGAATATTTTGTACGGGAAGATACTATACATGTAGATATCCCTTATCTTTCAAAACAAGTGGATTACACAGTTTGTGAAGCTGCTTCTGCTGCTTGACAATGAATTGCATGCCAAGCAACACTAAGCTTTTCTTCTGTTTTTGTCTGTAATGTCTTCGTTCTGTGCCAATAATTTTTGTGCTGTTATTTCCCACGGATGGAAAGAGATGAATGGACCTGACACATGGTGAGAAATTAAACACTAGATAGAATATTATCTTCTTGCCCCACTCAAAGAGCCTGAGTGGTGAGCTAACGTGTCCATTTTTATTTCCCATGGTCAACTTGCATAGGCCTTTTGTCTGCCACCACTCACTCGCCATTAAAACCAAAATAAACCCTACTTTCTCTTCTGTTCTCTTCCCATGTCAAAAAAGCTTTTCCACCACCTGTTTTGTCCTCTAATGCGAGAACACTATTTAGTTCCCAACATTTATATGCGGATTCACTTCACTTAGAATTATTAGGCATGAATAAACTAGCATTTACATGGTCCACGCCTTTCATCCTTCACCCAAATTCATTTGTCTGTCTGTCTTCTTCTTCTATTCAACAATAAATGCCGACAAAACAAAAATAAAGTTTCTCAATGGAAATTTAGTATCAAAGATTTAGTATCAAAGTATAGTGCTAGCTAGTTCTTTCTTCTCAAAGAATAGTTCTATTGATTAGATCTTTTATAGTATAAGAAGAAGTAGGGGCAAAATTCCATGCCTTAAAAATTAGTTTTGTTTTTAGAAAATATGAAAAATAATAATATTTGTTCATAATCTTATCGTACTAATTTATTATCATTCAATAAATTTATTTTATAAATTTATATTTATTTTTAAAATGTATTTAATTATACTTAAATTAAAATATTAAAAATATAAATAAATAAATAAATACAAAATAAGTGACATAATTACAATTTATTTATTTATTTAATAATCATATTAAATTAAAATTTTTATTTTTTAACATGATTATTATATAAATCAAATTTGAATTAATTTATTTTAACATAACTTGAGTATAAATGATACGAATATTATATGATAATTTTAATTATTACTTTTATTTTTAACTTTTTTGAATTAATATTTTTATTTAAAATTTTATTTTTGTATGCTAAGAGATCTAAAGATTGATAGACCTTCTTGCACCAAATTTAAAAGTGAATTAGTTTAAATTCTATTTATGCTTGAGGTCTAAAGTTGTTTTTTATACTAGAAATTTAAACAAGAGGTTTAGGGCAAGACTAATCCTAATCACACCTTCAGCTACTTGTACTGTTAAAATAAATAAATAAATAAACCAATGGAAAGAGTTCTTAACACTTAAATTGTCCAATTATAATACCGTTAGTCTTTATAATTAGCAGCATTGGCCTGTGATACATCTTACATCAACTGCTAAAACATACAAGCTTGTTTTGAAAACAAAATAAACCCTACTTTCCATTCTCCCGTAAAGAAACCTTTCCACATTGTTTTTGTCCTCATCTCTTATCTTCTCTTGTTTCTTGCTTCACACCAAAGGAAAAGACTCGATGCAACACATATATGCATATAACTTCGTAATTATTAAGCACGAAGAGCAACTTAAAATCTAGAATATGGTCCACGCTTGCCCTTCTTCTTTGGCCATCTGTCTTATTTCTTTTTCGATCTATTTTCTCAGTTTCCTTTTCCACAACAAAGGACAGATATACAGCTTGTATTGGTTCAACATTTATAGCAGAACCAATAGACATAGACGCATCATTTTTTATAAGAAATTACTGGTCATAAGGGCTAATCAAATAAGTTATAATAACCTCGAAAGAACTTTGAGAAGCACTTTGAAAAGATTAGAGCATTTAAACTTTTATGTTGAGATATTTAATTGATATGACATTAGAGTTAAGATCTTGTCATCTAAACTTAATATTTCAATCTTGATTTCAATAAATTTACATTTATTTAAAATTAAATAGTCATTTTATGTGATGGGTATGCTAAGAGTACTTATTTTATCACTAACAATGTTAAGCTTTAATTAATAATTTAAATTTTTGTGTTAAGTGATTTAATTAAATAAACTAAAACAAAAATCATAGATAGATAGAGAGAAACTAGATTAAGGAACTTAAATTTGATGTAGTCCCATTAGAGAGAGATGTTTAAATAGATTGACAATGAGGTCTCTTAGTCATGTAATCCATCGAAAATCATGAACATCCTATCTCTCTTCAAATTCATTAGTTGATTTATATTGTAAAGAATATTGTTATAAATTAATATCATAATAATTATATTAGTTATAAAAATGTAATTTTGCATTTTGAATTTTTATCTTAAAATTTTTTTTTCTATAAATAGAGAGTTAATATTTAATTATCATTCAATAAATTTAATATGATATGTAATGTTATATTGATCAAATAAATGATAAATTATTTCTAAATTTTACGAAGTGCGATATCAAATTTTAGTAAAAAAGTGAATAATTTTTATTAAAAATTAGTATTATTAAATATATTTTTAATTTTACTTTCAAAATCAAGTAGAATCATTTCATATACCAAACATATTCTTAAAGTAGTTTCTAAAAATTAGAGGTCAAATCAAACTCTTTACAATATCTTGTGGAGTATTCTTGCAGCCAATTATACCAATAAATTACATGTTAATGGATCCAAAACTGAAGCAGAGAAAAACAAAAAAGTTCAGGAAGTGCGGGCAAAAGGTAGGTTAAAGGGGGACCATACACTTTAGATCATCACTGTGACTGAGCACCAAGAACAAAACTCATAGCAGCCAAAGAATAAGAGCACTGAAAACTAAAGAGAAAAAGAAAAGCAAATACAAAAAAAAAAAAAAATCAATAAAAATTATGATGATATCAACCTTGTTACCAAACTTAAAACAAAATGCAAGTATATATATTATAAATAAGTAATAAGTAACGAGTAAATCTACTTTTCATAAAAATTAACTGTTTACGTTTTAAATATTAATTTATATTATTTTAATTTTATTTAAATAATTTAAATAATAAAATAATTTACTATAAAAATTTATTAATAAGTAAATTGAAATAAATGAAGATAAAGTTAAAAGTAACCTTAAACAGAAAATTTCAAGGTATATAATTTTACTGAAATTAATTTGTTAATATTTCATCTATTCTTTATAATTAAAACTTAAATTTATTTTTGACAATCAAATCATCATAATCCATTCATTAGCTTTTTTTTTTTTTTTAGAATTATAATAAAACTAGTTTAGAATATCAACACACTATATTTCTATATAAATTAGGATAATTAGAAATATATTAACTATTATAACTGTACGTAACGATTATATAAAATATATAAGTATATTTCTATCTTATATAAATATTATGGTATTTAATAAAAGAACTAAATCATAAATATCATTTTTTAAAATTTCATTATAAATATCAAACTATTTAAAAAATGGTCATTTATTTAAAAGTATTAAAAATAGTATAGAATATTCAATCAATGAAATTTTTTTTTAATTATTTTAAATAAATAAAAGTTATAACATTATAGTTAATAACATTATATTCTTAAAAAGTAAATTTAGTTTATAATGAAAGAAAATAATATTCTAATAACATCTTTAGTAAGAAATTAAAGAAAAAAAAAAGAAATTAAATTAGAATTGAAGGCCAAGATGATGAGATTTCAATTTTTTTTTCCAAGCTCCACAAATTTTGTTCTTCTTTTCTTTTCTCCTTTGGTGCCTCTCCCATTGGCTCTCTGAGTGGCTCTCTTGTATATGTTTTGGAGAAGTCCTAAAATAGTCCACAACTTTTTTTGGATGATTATTAGAAAGATTATTTTTTCTATGTCCATCACATAGCACCTAGGCCCTCCTTTTGGGCGTCTAGGAGCTCAGCACTGTTCACTTACTGTAGCTGAATTCTGCAATAATATACTGTAGCAGATTACTGTAGTAAGTCATTATTTAACACACTATAGCAGTGCCCAGGTGCTACGCCTAGGCACTGTGCTTTTGGGTTTGGTGGCTTATTTTGTGTTACGTTTCTCCGTTTCATTGCTTAGACACTCAACTTTCTGTTTTCTATTTTTTTTGAAGCCGTTTTGAGATTCATAAAGCATTTGAACTTTATCAAGTATTTTTATTGATAATTTTTTTTAAATCTTATAAAAATAAATAAACTCTTCATTAAAAAATGATAAATTTTTAAAAATTATTTAAATATTAACTCAATGATATCTAAAAGTACTGAGTGTACAATCTGCTTATCAAACCTCACGCACATAACACAAATAGGCACTTCACAAATCAAAGTGCTTTTATATCCCCTTGCAAACTAAACTATTCAGTACAACCAACAATTTAAACCCATATTTTATACATCATAAAAATGGTAAAACAGAAAAAAATAGAGAAAGTGTAGCCGAAAATTTTTAAAGTAAGGTATATGTTTTAATGTTAAGTTATCCCTTAGATCTAAAAGGTTAAGCTAATAGATAAAGACCCAAACAATAATATTAAGCTCTAGGGACCTATTTTATGTCGAAGACTGACATCAAGTTGGTTTGGCACATGTGGAAGATTAATAGGTTTAGCATGTGAACTAAACCGAATAACAATAGAAGAGGAAAAGAATTCCAAACGCATTCACTAGAAATACAAAAGAAATACAAATTTACAATAACTGGAGTAACTCAAATGCAAAATAATTTGATCAATTAGTTCTAATACCATGTTAAGTTAATGTTTAACTCAAAAACTTAAATTTAATAATAACGATTTAAACAATAATATTAAATTCTAATAAGTAATATTTTTGGTGTAAGGAAGACTAAATTTATTAAAAAGAAAGATGAAGTTAAGATATGTAGTGAGATTTAACTTACATAATGCAAGTAACAAAAAAAAGTAGTGAAAAATGTCTAAATCCACGTGTAGGCAGAAAAGAGAACCAAGAGTGATAATAACGAGCTTCCTCCATAGCCCTGTTATGTTTATCAAGTCCGACAAAACACAAACATGTCCACCACCATTTCCATACCAGTATCTCAATTTTAGGGTATCTCTTTTATTTAAACCCAAAAAACCACAGAAATTCTCTCTCACATCTCATCACTGCTCTTTACCCAAAAGATGCATTTCCCCATGTGAGTCTCTCTCTTCTTCTTTCCATGTTTTGTTTGAATTCAACAAGCTGTGATTTCTTTTTCTTTTTTTCTTGTTTGTTTGCTCAAATTATTACATGTGGTGTCCAGTTAGAAGATAAAGAGAAAGAACGAGGAAAAATCATTGCTACACGAAATTGTAAGTACGTATCCAAAGAGTTTAAATATATAATTAAGTTGTTTCATAACTCCCTTATGCTCTTGTGGGTTTGTTGAAGTACAAAAAGACACATACCATTGACTGATATGATTTGCATATTATATGCTTTTCATTCAAAGGAATTAATGTTCCTAGCTTGGAATCTTATAAAAAATTTTCGGACTAAGGAGTAAATAAACCGCAAGAAAACAGTAGGTAGTTGCTTGGTTTGTGTTGTGTCTGTGATTAACAGACAGTGTCCAGCGCAATCACAGCTGACCTGCGAGAATATGATCCCACAATCATGGCGTAATGTGGCTCTTTTTTTTGTTTTCGTTAATTATTATAATTATTATTAGGTTAATGAACTGTATAAAATACTTTTTTCTGTTCCAATGTGGGGTAACACATAGTGGAATTAATTTGTCTGCTTTTCTACAGATTCAAATCCCATACCCCATGTGCTAGCCTCTGTTAATTATTGCCCAAATATGAAGAGAGTGACAAGAAGAAGAAGAAGATGAAAACTGGATATGATGCAAGGTAGACGACTTAAAACCTGGGTGCCTAGATGCAGCAAAATAAATAATCATAATAAAATAAAAAAATGAGGGTCATTAAGATAAACAAGATCTCTTTTCTACATTTCCTAAAACATTTTTTATTTCATTTCTTGCCATTCTGGCCGAATGCCTTTCTTCTATTCATTGTGGATGACATGATTTATGATCATGGGATTTTAGGTTTCTTTTACTGTGGTACTATGTTTATTTTCTAGCTAGATAGTCGTCATTTCTTTTTCTTTGATCGTATACTATAGTATCAGATCTGTTAATTCAATAGTATAACATTAGTGAGCGAAATAATTATGTAATGACCACGGATTATGGAAAGTAGTGCTTAAGCAATCTGATTATGGTACAGAAATCTCTTGGATTTGGATATCGCTTCTCTAATCATTCTGATTATTGAAGTGCGGACTTGGAACATCATGTAGTGTTGTTGTAATTATAAACAATTAGTGGGTTCACTGTAGAGAGACTACATCTAGTCATTCTGTACGGTTGCATGATAATTCAGTGCACCATGACGAAAATTGGGATTTTTTTTTTCTAAAAAAAATTGTGGGCAAAATTATGTATTGTAAATTGAATGTGTCTGTTATCATGTTGCATCTTTAGTCTAGTCAAGAGGGGTTTATCTTGTTGATTATTTATTACTTATTTTAGCAAATTGATTAGAGCATATACGATCTCAACTGAATGCTGATAAAGATGAGAGAGAGTAAAGATTAAAAACAAAATGGGATTGGATAGGTAAATTCCGTAGATTCACAAGTTTTTTTTATATAATAATTAAATAAACCCTCTTAGAATTTTCAATTAGTTTAATATGGTGGGATTTTTTTTTTATGTGAACCGACAAGGGAGTCGAAATGCTGCCATTAATGGAGGCGACAACCCTTCGATTCCCCGCTGATCTTTGCAGCTACATGTCTCTGGTTCTCTCTTTCTCTCCTCTCTCTATCAATTTTTCACTCTTTCTACTATTTGTGGTTGCAGGAACAGTGAATCTTTGGCCATCTTATATTGCAAGATAAACTTTCCCCTCCTAGACTTCACTTCTCTTTTCATCTGCCATATCCTAGAGTTTTCAACGAAACTCTTACTCTCTTAATTTCTCCCTCTTTCTTTCTCTCCCTTTCATTGCTTGTTAAACAGTCGCTCACTCTTCTCAATTGCATACAGCCCATTTCTTTTTGCGCCGTCTTTGTAGCTCGTTAGCTTCTTTTCTTTCCTCTCGCGCTATGGATTTCCAGCCTAACACTTCTCTTCATTTGAGTCTACCAAACAATCAGATTAATCTAGAACTTGTTCTTGAACCATCATCTTCTTCTTCATCATCACCTCACAGTCCAGCTGAACCCAGAATATTCTCTTGCAACTATTGCCAAAGAAAGTTTTATAGTTCACAAGCCCTTGGTGGCCACCAAAATGCTCACAAACTCGAACGAACCTTGGCGAAGAAAAGCAGGGAGTTAAGCTCATCTGTGAAGGCTCATGGAGGGTCAAACTCAGCCAGGTCAGGATATAGCATAAGCGGCTCGAGCCATGGTATACGTATTAATTCAACTCTTGGCGGGTTTGAGCATCAGGGTCATGCTGGTAGGTTTGCTGGTGAATTGAGCTATGGAAGAACAGAGATGAATTATAGTTCCATGAGTTACAGACCCGAGAATGTTCATCAAGAGGAGTTTAATCAGCTCGACTTGTCTTTAAGGCTTTGAGTATGGCGCTAGTATTTGAATTGTATTTTCATTATTATGATTTTTACTGTAGTATCTCATATGCAAATATATTTCAATTTTAAAAAAAAAAAAGGTAGAGGCTTGGAACTGATTCATGTTCAGTTAATATTGAAGAAAATTGAAGAGTTACTAGAAGCAGAGATGCTGAAATTATTTTTATTTTCTGAGATATATGTGTTGGTCAACTGAATTTTTCCTGTCTTCCTTATTGTAAATTACATTACATTATTTACATAATGTAGTGATTATGTATTGAGCATGAAGAAGAATTCCGGAAGAAAAAAACCATGTACAAGGCTGAGTTAATGATGATAGACTGACGGCGTACAGTGACTGTCACTGAAGTATTATTCCAACTAAATTGTTCTGATGCATGTCTTAAATTCATCAAATCGGGAATAGAAGCTCAGATTATTAAAATATACCTTTTCATATTTTCTTCTTTCTCTAAAAGAATCAATTAGATATTAAGTTATTGAAATTAGTGCTGTGGAAAACGATGAAGAAGATCCCTTGTTATCTTGTAAGATAACTGCCTACCTATTCAGTTCATGTCTGGTTTCCATTTTATGCTGAAATGTGAAATGACTTAATTTTTTTCAGCTATTTTGGCAGACATTATATATAGTCAATGGATTACGTAAGTAAAAGAAATTATCTTTAGATTCATTCAGACAATCAAATCCGGAAGACATGCTAACTTCTATGCATAATTGTACTCTTACAAGTTCATGTTGCGAGGAAGGAATCCAATTTCTTGAGCAGATCAAATAAGCCTACCCCAAATAGCAAAGTTGTCTAATAGCTAGCTTCAAATTATGCAATATATATGTCAGTAAAATTTTCTTCCTTTAAAGCCGGTTCCTTGTGATCCCACCGGCAAAATATATAAAAGGTGGTGATTTCGTTCATCTAATTCAACACATTCATTCATGCCAGCTTCACAAGGCTATTCGATCTATAGCTTCTAATACAGAGATGAAAATTCAGTTTTCTTTGTGGTTTATAAATGAAGTCTAGGGAAACTTTATTTCAATATTAAGAAGGGAAAAAAAGTTCGAAACAAGAAAGAGGAAATAGACTCATTATACTTGGCATGTTTGCATCTAAACCTAAGGCTACTCTATTGACTAATAGCCATTTACCTCAATTTGGAGTGTAATGAGGTATGCTAAATTTCTTTATTATCTAATTAAAAAGGGACATTAATTATTAGGCTATATCTATAGGTCTCTTTTCCCTTATCATGATATTAAAACCTTTAGAACAAAAGGTAGGGTTTTTATTTTCAAAGGCATCTTCTTATTTGCCCAAACATGCATCTTCTTTTGATCTCATTTTTACTTAAACAGACATTAAAAATTTAAACCAAGTACCTTATATCAGCACAGGTCCAAATTCATTTACCATGGCAAAACACACACACACACACGTGTGTGTGTGTGTGTGTGTGAGTGACTAAGGACATTAGTAGTATAGAAAGCTTTCTCATTAAATGGAACACATGTAATGTCTTTTAAAGTTGTCCTATCTTATTGTTCAACTTAGTGATAACTAATATTCATTGTGGTCCATGCCTTATAACCTTTACCCCTTAACCTCATCGATCAACAACAGTAATCTCTTCTCTTGTGGTCCATCTTCTATAAATATTACAACTTTAATCTATCTACCATTCATTGAAATTGAATATGCTTCCTCGTTGGATCTCATTTTCCTACCTGATATAATTATTTTCTTGTTATTATTCAAGCCAAAACAAGACATGTCTCTTTTCTTTTAAGTCTCTATAATTCTTTGTATCTTAATTAGATTACTTACTATGTTCAATTACTTGGTAACTATGCCAGCTGAATTTGGTATTCTTATTTGACGGTGTATATGGGAAGGATTTTTAGTAAATTAAGTAGTTGGGTTTGTAGAAATACTTCATTGAAATTAAATTCCTTGATAATGAAACTAACTAATTATTTATTAGTGGCAAACCTCGTGTTGTTCCTATCATAACGCGATCACAGTTGATGATATGATGTAAATTTATTGGCTATCCAACTTTCATGATCATTTTAGAATAGAGTTATCGAAGATGCAATTATTTAATTCATTAATGGACCACATTGAGTTTTGCTGATTTCTGACAATTAATCAGAAGATTAGACAAACTGATCATATTTGCTTGCTGATGTAAAACTCAATAATTTTTAAAGAGAGAAATTAATTAAAACCCCTAAAAAAAAAAACACTCAAATTAACCCAAGGAGTTAAAGAAAAAACTCACGAATGATGCAATATCATATATAGGATATTCTGTTGCTGTATTTCTTTTGCATACATAATCTTGACTGTAATTTTTTGTTTAATGTAATCAAAGGCTGCTCTGAGTTTTTGGATCCCAATCGAGTTCTTAAAGTAAAGATTATATGAAAATAATGGTGGTCGAAAAATAAATTATAATATACAATTTATTTTAAATTTTAAAATTTAATTTTCAATTAAATTTTATAATCAATCAGTTGTTTATATCAATTATCCTTTTGTCACTATTAAATATAACTTGTAGATAGTAAAATTTATTAAGTTCACTGATAATTAGGAATATCTTACAATAGGATATAAAAATTATACGGAAATGAATCTATAGAGAGCATTTTATGTAAAATCTTGTTAATGGTGTGTTATTTCGTATAGGAAATAGTATAGGGATAATAACATCCAGGTCCCTAATATTTTAAAATTTTTTCAATGAGAACATAATTCATTTTTAATGTCAAATGGATCTCTAAATCTAACTAAAGTAACCAAATTATCCTTACAGTAATGCATTTTAAGTTTTAACTACAACATTACCATGTATAACTTAACAAAAAAGAATATTTTAATCATTTCAATTAGAATTATGGACCGGCTTGAAAAATTATGATAAAGAAGGGAGCCGGATGTCATTAGACCAAATATCAAAGGAAATTTAACTTGACAAAAGTTGTTTCCACTGCTACTCCAATAATTTTCAGTGTCTAAGTTGGGCTAGTCACAAGGATAACTCTCTTGAGATAATGTTTCACTTCTGCGAACTCTTTTGGCTTAACCATGACTTTGTCTTGATTTGATGCCTTGGACCAAAGTTGAGAGAGACTTAATCCAATTTAATTGACAAAGGATTAGGCAATTTTACACGTAATAAATGCTTAAGGGCCCAACGCCTTTGGAATATACTTAAGAGTTTATAATTAAGAAAGATAAGAATACAATACATATAATTATATGGAACTTGGTTAAGATACATTTCATATAATTTATATTTTTTAATATAAAATTTAAAATAAAATATATAAAAAAATTTAAAATATAAAACATAAAATTTAAAACACGAACATAAAATATAAAATAATTAATATAAGAGTTGAAAAATTAAATATATTTTATATGTAATGTATTGTATCCAAAATTAATTATATCTTATTCTCAAGTCTTTTATTACACTTTAGAATCTTAGACATGTCCCTACAAGAAAATAACGTTACATGAAATAGTTTTCAAGCCTGTCATAATCTTTGGTTTAGTCCGATTTTAAAGTCCCAAAACAACTAAGTTGTGTTTGGGCATGTCAATAGGTGTGTTCCATGTGATGCAAGTGTTCATTTTCATGGAAGATCGCAACACCTTTTAATATTTTATAAAGTATCTTCTGCTTTTGATATACTTGGTAAAAGATAATAGACAAAAGAGCACTAGGTTTTCTCTGACAATGATTCGAGGACAAGAAATAAAGGATAACAAAAGATACATAGTGAAAAGAGTGACATACTTTTGGGCGGAAGAAATGTGAAAAAGCTTAATTAGATTACGATTAACATGCTAAAATTTATATTATTAATAAGAAAAATCATGATTAATTTATATATTATTGAATTTTGATAGATGTAAATATGCATTAAGTTCAAAAATTAAAATACAAAATCATAGTAATATGTAAGGTTGTTGTATTGCACTAATAATTACTTCCATTTAGTGTTCATTGAATTTAAGTTAGAGTTTTATATTGATTGGTTAAGAAAAAATCTATAAATTTATACATAAAAGGTGCTATTATATTGAACAAACTAGTCTTTTGAGTTGGATACTTCCTCTTACACAGATAAATAGTATATTTTACTAATATATATCGATGTAGATTATATCCTACACAAATAATTGGTGGATAAAAATGATAAGAATCATAAAAGTTATTATAAGTCTAGAGTACATGCTTTTCTTTTGAACTTTGCATTGATAGGGCTTGATTAGATTGGGCTACAATTTTTTAAAATAGTTGGGCCTAACAGTTTTCTTTGGGCTTCAGTCTTAATAATCCAATACCATACTGCAAATTTATATATATATATATATATATATAGAGAGAGAGAGAGAGAGAGAGAGAGAGAGAGAGAGAGAGAGAGAGAGAGAGAGATATACATCTGAATTGTTGTAAGATAATTTAATAATGTTTGCCAAATGAAGGGTCCCTTAAAAGTATGATCATTATTTTCCTAATCGTCTCCTTTGAAAATGATTAATTGATTTTAATTTAGTACGTTTCTTATTTACTTATTACATGAATATAACTTCAATTATCCCTTAACAGAACTTTTATGCGTTCTTTAATCGCAGGAATTTTTCAGACGAATAGAGCCTGGACAAATTGAAGGCTGAAATGAAGGTTATCAAAGCCATTAGAACACAAGCTACGTAGCAACAGACAAAAGCTCCACCGATTTGGAAGCAGAATCTGGTAAATTTGCTGCACCATCGCATCCACTGAAATTCCTTCATGCCTTCTAACGCTAGAAATGCATGCTCAACAGCTGCTGAGTTTGTGGCAAATGTGCTGTAAACGACCATCTGTTGATCATTTTGCAGTTTAGAATAAAACAAGAACTCTTGCCAACATGAATCTCACAAAAAAAAAAAATAATAATAATAATAACGGTATAAGAGTCGAAAGTGGGATTCTTATATTGAGTTTGTCAGAATGGAATGACAGGACCATAAGAAAAAAGAAAATTAGCTTGGAAATGAACCAAATAAAGAAAACCAAGCCTTATTGGTAGATTGCATTTATTTTTTAAGTCATCAGAAGAAATCTCACTGAAAATTTATAAGAAACAGAAACCTCTTACCGTCACCATTCATTCTTGTAGTGTAATTTTCAATTAGGGTGGTTCATCTATCAGTTGTGTTTATCTCGATATCCACTTCCAGATAGCGACAAGTGACATTGTGGTAGGTAATAATTAAATTCTGTATAATTCTACATGAACTTGTCAAAAATTTGAATAGAGGCGAAAAAGAGAGAGAGAGAAATTGGAACCAAGTCCCAATTGCTGAATTAGCTATTCGTACTCCCATAGGAAATGCAGAAATGTATATGTATGTGAAAGTTTGTGTGAATATTCACTTACATCTGCAGATGCTTTTTTTTGTTTTGGAAAAATGCTTTCAAAAAACACCAGTTACAGCCAGAAAAAGATCACAAATTGAAATTTGACAAGGTGAACATGTGAAGAGAGATGGATTGAGGCCTAACTTGAACAGAAATTAAGAGAATGGCAAATTATGCAGGAAAATTTACCTGGTCCAACAAGTAAGAAAACCAAGCCAGACATCTGTAAGGCTTGTTTGAGTTTCCCTTAAAGGAACTTGAGAAAAAGGCTCTACCCAGTTGAAGAAGATTATAAGCCGCAGACCCAGAAGCAACGTACACCAATATTCTATAGACAATTATCAAACAGAACATAAACAATGATCAAATCAATGAAGCGTCAATCTTAATCGAATCAAAATATAATTTGAAAAAATAAAAAAAAGCAAGAGAGAAAGAGAGTGAAACTTACACGACAGCATGTAGTTCCTTGTAAGTAATTCTCTTCTCGACGAAGATGATCCTGGACTGCGTATCCAAGCCAATTAAACAAGCTGTCAAGATTAGCAGCAACACTGAAGAAACCCTTAAAAAAGCTTCGATTTTCTCGATTTCCATCTCAATTTTCCTTGCTTCTTTCTGCCGCCGGCCACCAAGCATTCTTGTTCACTTTTGTAGGGATTACATGCAGCAGCTTTACTGCTAGCTACAGGCTTTAAACAGAAGTACTGGCTTTCAATTGTCCACGAGGATGCAAATATTTTTAAAATAAGAACCCTACTGTCACTGCATTGATGCAACATTTCATTAATACATTAATTAGGGAAAACGATAACAAATGATGAATGGAATTGCAATTGCCGCGTGACACACTAGCAAAATCTGTAGTCGTTTTCTGATTGTCAATTAAAGCACATTTTCAATTTTTTTGGGGGGGACAAAATTTAGAACAATAAGTGCTATCACTCAGTTCATGAATCTGTAAGCTGTCTCAATTTCCTTGGTCAACAATATCAGCTCATAAATCATGCTTTAAAACCCTAACTAAAACACATTTTTTAGAAGAGTAGCATTCTTTCTTAATTTTTTTTATTATTGATTTAAATAAATATTAATATATAATATAAATTATATTTTAAACTTTTTAATTTATATTGTAAAATATAAAATTAATTTAAAAATTTTATTAAAATATAATTTAAATAATTTATTATTAATTATATCAAGTATTAATATGTGTTTAAATTAAGTATAAAAAAGATTAAAAGATAATATTAATTCTTATTAAAAATATTTTATTATATTAAATAAATCATTTAATATTCATATGTTTATGTTAGGATTAGCAACAATGCCCAATTACCATTGATATAATATGCCATTATGCTTAATTATGTGTTTAGTAGTTGATTACATTTAGCCTATACTAAAAGGCCGACCTATTCATGATCAAATTTAAAGCATTCTTCAATGAAATCCACATATGGTTAGTTCATCTACCAACTGCCTCATTAAATACATTTGTTGTACTGGCTGGATTGATTTCTTGAGTGTTTAAAATGTTTAATTTTAGCTTCCCAAGTTTAGATATTCCACTAATAATCATGGTCTAGAGCTTTTATTGCCCTATCTTATTTGTGGTTAGACCTATAAAAGATGCTAGATTCAATTTCATTTATTAATCCTATAAAAAATTGTACTTAAAAGAGTTACTATAATTTTTAACAAATTTAATAATGGTAATGTGCATAGGAATTGTAAAAGAATTATTAAATAACTTTAACATTTAATTTTTTATTAATTTTTTTTTTTTTTTTTTTGTAATTTATGATTAATTGAATATCAACTATCATATGCCAAAGTACATGTTATGTCTATATAGCAGTCCATTAATATTGTTATGTAATTCTTCACACTTCATTATTGAGTTTCTAGTTTCAATCAGAGGGGCTAACACAATTCTTTCTAGGTGCAATCCACAATCTTGCTATTATACCAGCCAATGCTTTCTAAATACACCTAGGAGTATGTCACACTCATCCATTCTAAATGCATCCATAATCTTGATATTCAGCACCCAATTATTTCTAAATACACTTACAATTTCATCGCTCTCGTGTGCACACGCCCATTCGCTTATACATTGAATATTTACCGTTAAAAGTTTTTTAACACACACATAATACCCATGTTAACATTTTTTTTTTTTTGAAAATCTTTGAATCGAATTTCAGAATCATTCTCATTGTGTGAACATAAATCCTATTTGGCATCTGCTTACTTCTTAATATTCCCTTTTAGGAAAATAGGACACGTTGTATGATAGGAATACCGGCTAGCTCTCACAATTAAACAATTATAAAGACCAGTATCTATTTGAGCATCTAATTGGAAAGAATTTGGATGACAGTCAAATCCATAGAACTATTAAATGAAGTATAGGCCAATGCCAAGGCATGGAAGATGGAACTGGCCATTTTTGTTGACGAGTACGGTTGACAATCATTTTCATGTTCCATGCCTTGCATCTATAAATACTACTAATACAGCAAGACATTTCCATGTAAGAAAAGAAAACAGCAAAATATCTTTATTGATCAATCAATGGCTTCCCTCCAAAACACAAACTTTGAAAGCCGAAATCCTGCTGAGCTCCTAATAGATCGCGTTATGCAAATCCATGCAAGCATATCCAAGCTCGAGTCTCTAAAACCGTCGAAGCAAGTCAATAGCCTCTTCTCTAGCCTTGTGAAATTATGTACCCTCCCTTCGTCCATTGACATTAATGACTCGCCCCAAGAAGTTAAACAAATGCGCGAAAGTCTCATAGTTCTGTGTGGTCGAGCTGAAGGTTTACTGGAGCTAGAGTTTGCAACATTTTTAATCAAAATTCCCCAATCCTTTAGCAATCTGAATCTCTTTCCTTATTATGGAAACCATGTCAAGCTAGCCAATTTGGAATATAAAATCCTGAATGAAAACGGAGTAGTGCAACCCAAGAAGGTGGCCTTTGTGGGTTCGGGTCCTATGCCTCTTACTTCCTTTATTATGGCATCACATCACATCACATGAAATCCACTTTGATAATTTTGACATCGATGAGGCAGCAAATTATGTGGCTCGCCTAATTGTTGCTTGGGACGCTGAATTTGAAAAGAGGATGAAGTTTTTGACTCGCGACATAATGGAAGTGAAAGAGAAGTTAGCCGAATATGATTGCATATTTTTGGCAGCTCTGGTTGGTATGAGCAAAGAAGAGAAACTGAAGATCCTTGAAAACATAAGAGTAAACATGAAGGGTGGAGGAATTTTGCTGGTCAGGAGCGCAAAAGGGGCAAGATCATTTCTGTATCCCGTCCTGGAGGAACATGACTTGTTTGGATTTTGAGGTTATATCCATCTTCCATCCCAACAATGATGTCATCAACTCTGTTGTTTTTGTCCGCAAGCCTATCTTTTAACCAGAAATTAACGCAATGCATGAGCTTTTAGTTTTCGTCACCCAACAAACTTTCTCTGCTATGTAGGCTTAATCCCTCTAAGCCAAAGATTTCAGTTCACTTCTAGTTTCTGCTCCTGTTGATTTTTAATATTTTGATCAGTTTGTCGATCTGTTCTACTTTCAATTTCTCTTTTCTGGTGTATTATTTAAGGCAAATACTACTTTCAATGTTGTCCAGTCTTTATTTTCACTCTTGTACATGGCTAATTTACCAGGACACAAATCTGTCAGGATTCAGCCAGCGGTGATCCGATGAGAAATACGGTTCCCTTGGAGAGGTAGAAATGAAGCGTCGCGCTCAAGATACTGGTAATGTTGTTTTCGGTAGGGAGGAGTGGAAAACGGTTGGTCAACGGCGATGTTTCGGTGTATCAGAGGACTGCCACGTAGAACAGCCCTGACGGAAGCGGAAGACGTCGAAGGAGGTGTCATGGCGTTTGACGATGACGCCTAGAAGGTAGGCCAGGCGTTTGGGCCTGTAGCCCAATTCAGTTAAAGTCCAATTTGCTTAACAAATCTTACATGCAGTCAAATTGGATCACGTCACAAACAATCTGTATATGTACAGACGGTACATCTCTGCAAGATCTGCCATAACTCTCCATGCCATTGAAGAAAGCTTACCCTTCCTTCCATCCGAGCTGTATCGGCCAAGACCTGAAGATGCATGTTGACTCCTTGGACCACTACCATATTGAAAGTCCTATCCATTAATCGATAAATGGTAAGCAATTACCTTTAAATTCTAACTATACAGAAGAAATTGCACGCATTAATGAACCAATTTGCATGCTACCAAAAATCACCCAAATGAAACTGAAGTAATTAGACAGATGATATTAACTTATTTCGGCCCAATTCATTATAATAGGACAAAGTTAATCATTATATTATTTTAAGTTCTACGTACAAATAGATTACTATATATTTTAAAAAAATAAAATAAAAAAAAATCGTTCGTATAAATCACCTGAGCAAGTATGCATAATTTATATATAGAATCCTATGGCATGGAAATCTATGCCTCTTTCGACAGGTAATTATGTGGAAATCAACACGATCTTTTACATACATGCACGAACATATACGTAAGCTGCATAAAAAATTAATTGAAAAAATAAGTGAAATTCCAAGCATTTGCCTCTCCTAATACTGGCATTGGAACTGCTTAATTTCCTCGAGTCAAATACAAAACTTTCTAACTTATTCATTCGCCATTGTCTTCAATCCAAAACCTCAGCCACCCAAATTCTGGCTGATTTCCTTACAGCTCGCGGTTATACAAATCCATTCTAGCATATCAAAGCTCGAGTCTCTGAGACCTTCAAAGCAAGTAAATATCCTATTCAGTCCCCTCGTTAAATCATATGTACCCTCCCTTCATCTATAGACATAAAAGCATAGCCCGAAGAAGTTCAACAAATGCGTAATAAGTTCAACAAATCTCGTAGTTCTATGAGGTCGGTTGAATGCTTATTGAACAATAAATTTTCCTCTGCTTCATGCAGAATTATGGAAAAAGCCTCTCAAACTTGTCGTAGGAGACAAGGAGCAGCTCAGTGTTTCCTAATTGCAAGAAAACGAACTTGATTAGAGCCAGTCTCAAGCACAGGCTATTTTAGCAATTCTTCTTCTTTCGAAGGTAATTCATGTCCATGCTTTTCTTTTATTTTCTTTTTTGTTTTTCCGTGGAGCCTTACTTCTCAATGAATGGTTGAAGTTTTCTTTGAGATTTTAATAGATCATTTCCGGTATTTTGAAGCTGATCTACTGTCGTTCAAGGCTACTCAAACCTCCAGGAGAATGGAACGAAAAGGTGAGGGCCAACTATCAGATTCTTCAAAAGGTGCCAAGATCGTAGAGGATGTCAAGAAGGCCAGGTCTGAAACGGCATTACAGGAGCCTCCTTCCTCTCATTTTCTTTTCTTTGTATTGACCCATTAAAGTGCGATTCTGTTAGAGACAATTTTCGCAAGACAACACAGTTACTGCAAGATGAAGACAAGGCCTAGGAATAAGGAGTAGTATCAGAAACAAAAATGGCAACATCAATCAAATTAGATGGAAGGACCAAATTAGATGGAGGGACCAGTACTATAGCCTACAATCCTAATTGATAGGATACTATTTTTGTAAGATTTTATTTGAATTAAATAAAAGTTTAATATTTTAAATTTAGTAAAAAATATATTTCTTTTATTAATTTATTTTTTTTCAATTATAAATTATTTGATTATTTAAAAAATTAAAATTAAAATTCTAATCTATTATATTTCTGAGGTTAAAGTACCTTAAATTACCTTAAAAAAAAATTAAGATTTTTTGAAGTATTCTAAAAAAATTTTATTATCTTACATAAAAAAATAATTAAAAAATATTGATTTAAGAATTTTTTCTATTTATCGATACTTTACAAAATCCATCACTAAGTGACTCATCGTATTCATGCTAATTGTTGATATAGGGGCTTCATTTCCTATTACATTGCTTTTATGTTGATTATGACCGTAGTTATAACCAAAAAGTTTGTGCTATCAATTCATGCTCTAAGCTTATAATAAATCAATTATGAACAGTGTACTAAAACCAACATTAATATGGTATCATTGGCAATAATAAGTTGCAGCGAATGCACGCCATTGACATTGCTTAATCAAAAGGATGGCTTAACCTTTGGTTGGAATGTGATTTTGCGACCCTTGCAGTGTTATTTGGTTTTTGTACTCGTTATTTTCAGCCAAGGAGATATTGTAGGCGGACTGGCTGCTTACAACAAATTAATAAAGCTCCCCAATAATTATTGATATTTAGAAATTTGTGAACAAATAAATTCTTTGAGTTATTTTTTTTTATTAGAATTGTTTTTAATTTTTTCTATCCTTAATTTATTTCGATTTTGACATATGGCATGGTTAAATTAAAATTAATAAAATAAAATGCAAAAAATTGATAGGCAAACAATTATTTAACTATGTAGCTAAATTACTGTATTAAAAAAAAAAAAACCTAAAAAAGATCATTATAAGCTTGGGCTCAAATTTTGTATTTGACATTTTATCAATTGAAAATTTATGTCCATTTCTTGTATACTTTCTCGTTATTTTCTAAATATTAATATTCTTACTTACTTTATTGGTACAAAATATAAATATTTATTTAAATCAACACACTTTAAGCATAATTAATATACAATAAATTATAAAATATTATTCATATTTTTAAAATTTTTAAAATTATTTAAAGAACTATTAATTTATTTATTATACATTTATACAAAACGAAGACAGAAGCTTTCGTATTGGTATATACATACACAAGGCATTAAAATCAAGAATTACTAATCATATTGTTAAGATTATTTAAGAATCTCTCTGCAAAATCCAAAAACATTATGATAGCATAAAGTATATAACTGCATTCAAAAGATAATTAAATTCTCACATGTATTAATTGAGGTATTGACTGGTATGTTCTGATTTTAGAAGTATAGAATGTTATGGCACAATATTCACGCTTAGCCTAAAAATATAATTACTGGCCATATGGTGTAATTATTGACAATCCTACAAAAATATAGGAATTAATAGAAATCAAATCAGTCTGCAGCCAGAGACATTGGTTTCTTCTTTATCTGTTCAAAATTTTACAAATAATAAACTCATTTATCAGAAGCATTTGGACCCATATGGTGCTGGCATTTTTAATGTCTTATAGACCCTTAGACTCCAAATTTCTTTCTCTTTCAGGTTTCTAGTGTGAACATGAACCCTGTCTTGGATATGCTAACTTTGTAATCTTTCCTGCAAAGAATACAAGATACATGGTGGGAAAAGAATCCCAAACTGTTGCATTGGCTTACTAAATTTAACCCTTAAACAATCCAATACCTATCTGGGTTTTCTCTTAATAAATAAATTAATGAAGTGGGTGCAAAATGTGATGCATTAACGACTTAATATAAATTTCCATTTTGCTTCTTTTGGTAATAAAAAAAAACATCGGACACAAAGTATCAAGTCATCATATTAAAATAACGTGCTCAATCAAACTTCATTCAAATTCGCTACTGAAGAAAACTATAACAGGACGTAGCTCCACCATTAAAGAACTGTATTTCTACTGGATGGGTTCCTTAAATAATAATCTTGTTGTTGCTTCTGAAGCTAGTTAAGATCCCACGGCATGGAACTCCATGCCTTTATGGAAGGGTAGACATTTTCAAGAGATCTCTACGTCATTTTCAGGGGATCAGTACATCATTTTCATGCTTCAACATTCAACAGAAACGCAGACGGTAGCAAAAATTAATACTAGAAAATTATGTATTTCCAAGATTGCTTCCATAAATACTGGTATAGCAAAGGCTAATCCACAAGACAAAAATACTACTCGATAAATTACTCTCCGAATCACAGAAACAATATTTTCATCAATGGCGTCCCTACAAAATGCCAACATTGAAGGGCCAAATTACAGCTAAGCTCCTTATTTCTCGCGTTATGCAAATCCATGCAAGCATATCTAAGCTTGAGTCTCTGAGGCCTTCAAAGCAAGTTAATAGCCTTTTCACTCATCTTGTGAAACTATGCAGACCTCCTTCTTACATAGACATTAAGGCATTACCCGAAAATGTTAAGCAAATGGGCGAGAGTCTCATAGTTCTGTGTGGTCGAGCAGAAGGCTTATTGGAGCTTGAGTTTGCAACATTCTTAACCAAAATTCGTCAACCTCTAAACAATCTCAATCTCTTCCCTTACTATGGAAACTATGTCAAACTAGCCAGTTTGGAATACAATATCCTGAATGAAAATGGAGAGGTGCAATCCAAGAAGGTGACCTTTGTGGGTTCGGGTCCAATGCCTCTTACTTCTCTTGTATTGGCCTCACATCACATGAAATCTACACACTTCGATAACTTTGATATTGATGAGGCAGCAATTGATGTGGCGCGCAAAATTGTTGCTTCCGATGCTGAGTTTGACAAGAGGCTGAAGTTTCTGACCTGCGAGATAATGAAAGTGAAAGAGAAGCTAGCCAAATATGATTGCATATTTTGGCAGCTCTAGTTGGTATGAGTAAAGAAGTGAAATTGAAGATTATTGGGCATGCAGGAAAGTACATGAAGAATGGAGGACTTTTCCTTTTGAGAAGTGCAAAAGGAGGCAAGAGCATTTCTGTATCCAGTGGTGGAGGAGCACGACTTGTTGGATTTTGAGGTTCTCTCCGTCTTCAACCCCACTAATGATGTCATAAACTCCTTGTTCTCGTTCGCAAGCCTATGTTTTTAGATCGAGCAACATGAACGCACGTTCTCTTCTACAATAATTGATGGTAATTAAGAGCTTAAATCTTCTCTAGATCTGATATCCTCTGTTAAAAGTGTATCGAGATGATTGTGTTTATATACCTTTGTCTGTTCTTTCCTTCAATTTTATATCTATAGTGTGCTTCAACGTATTTCACATGCTTTATGTTTCCATGGATTATCCTCTTTAATGTAATATGGTAGTCTCTTTTATTCTATCTGGTGAATTAAGAAACAAAATATTATTGAACAGAAGCTCATTAGTAAGCATAAAAAGTAATTGTCTTACGTAGAAGTACGAAATGATTAAGTCTCCCATCGAGGTTTCCATTAATATAGGAATGAACAAAGAACAATTGAAATTTAAAGAGGTCAATTCTTAAGATTTCCATCAATGTAGCTTCTATTAAACAAAACACGTGCAAAATGATAAGACAAGCTGCAATAAACATTAGTTCCGGGATTAGATAATTCGGCAGGATCCAATTAGAGAAGTGACCATACGATTCATTACATTCATATGAATGATAGCATGATGCTCCCCCGTCAATGAAATTATGAGAATAATAGCACTCAGATCAAATGTCACCAAAAATAAACTGGAAAAACACAAGAGAGCGAATATCAATTGAATATTTTTATTTGTTCCACTCAATAGTGCATTCAGGAGGGAGACCTTGGGAAAACGTTTATAGTCTTTGCAATAATTGTATATCATATAATTATCCTGCCCCACTTCATCTGCCCTTGTTTTCCATAATCAAGCTCCTGCCACAGCCAGGCCTTACTGCTCGAGCTATAGAATATTGAGAATTTGAATAGCAAGAAGATGATCCATAAGACTAAATACAAGCATCGGCATTGAAGTTTCTGTAGGAAGCAACAAATGGTGCGTTGCTCCAGTCCGTCTTGACAAGCCCCCTTGATTAGCCCAGTCATTGGCATTCCAAAGTGTCGAGTAAATTCTCATCGCCTGATTTTTGGGGAGAAAGAACAGGTGTGAGGGTTCCTAGTTGGTGAGTCTCTGTACAGGTTGTTGCTAAAGCTAGCGGACTTCCACGATTATGCAACTTCACTTAGCCTAATAATATCATCGTGTGATATTGCATAAATTATAGGTGGATTTTAGATTTATAAAAATAAGTAAAATCTGTCTAATTTTTTGAGTCCGTAACAAATATTTGACATGTGATAAGTGATATTAGAGTACATTGAGGTTCTCATTCTTATATGGGCTCCAAACACCTACACTTCAAATTCTAATAAGAAATTATCACATAAGATGTGGGTTTTTAAAAATAATGAAAATAAATAATAAAGATAAAATAGGTTTATAATAAATTGACTTATTTATGACGAGAGCGTTACGTAATTAAATAAGTAAAAATATCATATTTTATATTAAATAAAATATTTATAAGTATCAATAAACAACACCACTTAATATATTAATTTTTTGAATTAATGACAAGCCGTTTGATCCATCACAGAATGTTGTGGTCCATTAATAAATATCCCTTCAAGGAGAAAAGTTATAGATCCAATTAGCATTTTTCTGAATCTAGTGATTAAGTTAACCATTTTCTTTTCTTCATTTTCTTCATTATTCTTTGTTGTCATTGTGAAAGACGTGTGATTTGCTTTCTTATTTTGTCGTGATAAATCTAGTGTTAAATATCAAGGTAGATTCAATATTCAGGGTCATTTGATTGGTAAATTTTCTTCACACTGCTTCTCATATGTTTGATTGTATTCAATTGTGGGAGAATAATCAAGAATGGAATTGTATAGCAGAGAAGCGGGAGTCATTAGTAACTAATAGACTGCTAGAAAGAAGGCTCACAACGCAATGACGCTCAGTGAAAACAGGGTGATAGCCACGAATTTAATTAGAAAACCATAGACGATTTTAAATTAATTAGTCCATGCGAGAACATAATCATAGCTAAGATTGGAGGAAGAAATATGTATTCAAAGAAATTTGCTACATGTCAGAACCGCCGCCCACCCCCCCCAACCCCAAGAAAATGAGCACCATTAATATTTGGACCATTTCCAAGCTTCATACAACTCTGATATTTTCTCTGTTTTCGTCATAAGTTGAAAGGTCAAGTTACCTTCAGAGCTATACAACTCTGATATTCTTAACTATGATTTATGATCTTCTAGCAGCTCCGGATGAAAAACAAAATTTAAAAAACGCAGAGATAGTCATTCTTCTATCACCATGGAAGGCGCGTTTTAGCTTCTATAAACTGTAACGGAGCTGGAAATGCAGGGGATTCAAAATGTTTATAAAAGTTAAACAGAGCAGCATGCTGACAAGTTTTTGACCATCGAAATAGGTGCATAATAGAGAAAATAACATAACGTAACCTTTGAAAATTTTGATGTTAAATTTTTTTATTGCATTGTGAAATTGGGACAAATTTCCCATTATATTTGATGACAAAGATGAGAAGAACCAAAGAATCCAACTCTACATGATTTGAATGAGATCTTAATAGGACTTTCTTGACAGAATACTTGCCTTCAGAAATTTAAAAATAGGGCTTGCTTGGCAGCTTGTATGCTGTCAAAGAAGGACTTACTAGACCGTGATTCATCGGAGACGGCCGCTTTTCCATCATCGGATTCCACGTTACTAATAGTGGGTCTGCATTCCTGTGGGACGCCTTGAGGAAATCTCTTAATGTCTGTGCAATAATTATAAATCATGTAATTCTTCTGCACCCATTTCAGCCTGTCTTGACTTTTTGAATCAAGTTCTCGGGAAAGCCAAGCTTTGCTGCTGGACGAAAATGAAGACGAGCAAGAAGATTCTTCCATTGACCAAACACAAGCTTCAGCTTTGTAGTTTCTGAAGGAAGCAGTGAATGGAGATTCTGTCCAATTTATCTTGACACGTCCACCTCTTGTAGCCCAATTGTCAGCATTCCAAAGAGAAGAGTATATTCTCATTGCCTGATTCTTTGGGAACGGAACGCCAACTGATTCTAAGTTCTTGAATTCTCTTATCGGCGTGTCATCCACAGAGAGGCTGAAATTAGAAAGAAAAAGAAATTCAAGTTCAAACAGATTATGCAAGGGAAGACAAGAAACATGATAAGATTAAAGTATTAATTGGGTGATTGGAGAAGGAAGAAATTACTTACACAATGTGCTGAGGATTCCAGAGGATGGAATATGTGTGAAAATCTTCAGTTGGGTCAAACCAGAGATAGAATTGCTGTTCTCTGCCGCCTTTTCCTTGGGCGAAGATGTTAGTGTGAACAATGTAAGGTTCACCGGTCAGGTTTCCCAGGAACTCAAAGTCTATCTCATCCCATGTTGATCCTTGTGAGGAGAGCTGCAAATTTTCAAAAGAAAAGATACATTTTTATAAATATGAATTATACAAAATTGATCCTGATACTAATTAATGGATTAGGAACTTACAAAATATGCAGTGACAGTGCCAGCAGAATTACCAGCGACAAGCTTGATTTGCATATCAATCTTGCCAAATAAGTACCCATTCTTGGACTGGAATCCCGAACCACTGTATTTATCAAGGGACAGAGTAAGAAGCTCGTCATTGTTGGTTATCTTGGCACGGCCATCTCCCCAGGTGATTTCAAAATCTTTGTGCAAGTTACCGGCAGAAGCAACCATCAAAGAGCCAAGCAGAAAAAACAAATGCAACATTGAAGCCATAGATATATGCTATAATATATAGAATTTAAAACTGAATGAATTCTGTGTTTTTGATTTGGTATTTATACTATGAATATGCTGGTTAAGATGAGAACTAAAAAGATTTTGGTGTCGTATTCACAAATGAAAATAGTCATCTATCTATCATAAAACTCAATGGTAGAAAATAATTTTGGCTAACTCTTACCTTTCACCGTCCTTCAATTCTTGGTCATAAAATTTACTTACCCAAGTAAAACTTTGACCACTTGTATTACCAATTAAGTAAATGTAAGCCAAACCTTTTACACCAGTCAATAGAAGGAAAAATAAAGAAGAAATCCTATTTAAAGTTGTGAAACTATAATTGGATGATGGCAGGCTTTAGCTTTACCTGATTTAGTCTTTTTCACCGTTTGAAAAACAAAACATTGTCAAACTTTCAGATCACCAATCTCTAATTATTCTAACCAAATTTTAGGCGAGCTTATGAAAGCTGTTAAATAATTGCATACTCTCTCCTCATGGGTGCTTTCCCTTGAAGCAAATCGAAATATGTTTCAATTGATAAAATTTATAGGATGGTGCAGAAAATTTGGAGTTCGATTTTTATTGATCACAGATTTGCAAGGAATCAAATATCACAATCTACAATGTACAAGATTTAGATAATACACACACACACCCACCCACACACATATACACAACTTGTCTAGGACGTGGTGCATTCTGGAGGGAAGCCCTGGGGAAATCTATTTGTGTCAGTGCAATAATTGTAAATCATGTAATTCTTCTGCACCCATTTCAGCCTGTTTTGACTCGTTGAATCAAGTTCTTGAGAAAGCCAGGCATTGCTGCTGGATTTAGAGGAAGGTGAGCAGGAAGATGCTCCATTTGACCAAACACAAGCTTCTGCTTTGAAGTTTCTGTAAGAAGCAGTGAATGGAGCCTGTGTCCAATCTGTCTTTACAAGTCCACCTCTTGTGGCCCAGTCATCAGCATTCCAAAGTGAAGAGTAGATCCTCATTGGCTGATTCTTTGGGAATGGAACTCCAATTGATTCTAAGTTCTTGAATTCTCTTATGGGAGTGCCATCCACAGAGAAGCTGAAATTACAAGGAAAACTATACATAAGTTTAAGCAGATAGGCAAGGAAAAACAAGAGACATGACAAGATTAAAACAATAATTTGGTGATTGGAGAAGGAAGATAATACTTACACAATGCGCTGAGGATTCCAGAGGATGGAATAGGTATGAAAATCGGCAGTTGGGTCAAACCAGAGATAGAACTGCTGTTCTCTGTTGCCTTTTCCTTGGCTGAACACATTAGTGTGAAGAATGTAAGGATCACCACTCAGGTTTCCTAGGAATTCAAAGTCGATCTCGTCCCATGTCGAACCTTTTGAGGATAACTTTAAATTTACATACATTTTAGTAACCTGAACATATTTTAATTTATACTAAACTGATGCAGAAATTAATGGATTAGTAACTTACATAGTATGCAGTGACAGTGCCAGCAGAGTTGCCAGGGACAAGCTTGAGTTGCATATCAATCTTGCCAAATAAATACTCATTCCTGGACTGGAAGCCTGAACCGGAGGCTTTATCAAGGGACAGAGTAAGAAGCTCGCCATTGTTGAGGATCTTGGCACGGCCATCTCCCCAGGTGACATCGAAATCATGGTTCAAGTTACCAGCAGAAGCAACCATCAAAGAGCCAAGCAGAAGAAACAAATGCAACATTGAAGCCATGGGTATATGCTTAATGCTTTGGTAATAATCGAAACTGAGTGAAGTTTGTGCTTTGCAAGCGAGGTGATGAATGTGTTGAGGATCAAATCGTTTGGTATTTATAGTACGAGTAAGCAGGTGAAGGTGAGGATAGTATATAAAGCAGAGGAAACTGATGGGAAGCTCTAATAAGCTTGGCTGTGGCCAGTTGTCTACATGAAAAAGTATAATAAAATAGATAGCTGTACCAAATGCACAAACAAACGTGACAACATTGGGACATATTTGATCATCAGACTCGGTCTGGCAACATATTTTAAGAATAAAGTACATGCGTCAATAAAACGTGCAATTTCGTCACAGTTAAGAATTAATCTACATAGTAATTTGGTCTGTCAACAATCCATTAACTGTGTTATTTCATATTATGTAATCTTTGTATTACATCCGAATTATATGTGCTAAAACAAAATGCATGAACTTGGATAGTGTGCCTCCCAAACCAATGGAAGAAAAAATAGAGAAGAATCCGATGGGAAGTTGTTAAGCCATAATTGATTATGGCAGCCTTTAGCCTTACCTGCTTCAAGTCTTTGTTTTCCCATTTGACAGCTGAACAGTGTCAAACTTTCAGATCACCAGTTTGTAATTATTGTAACCAAATTTTAGGTGAGCTAAATTATTGCATGCTCTCGCTTCCTGGTGCTTATTAGCTGTGAAGCAAATCGAAATATTTTATTATGGGTAGTGATTGTTTTTTAATTCTTTCAATTTATCTTAATGAAAAGGAGATGTGATTCATAGTTATGTAATTTTGAAAAATTTTAAGGGATTTTTCACAGTTTTACATGCGAATGGGAGGTCTAATTATAACAAGTTGCTGTGCTTGCTGGCATTCAGTAAGAGGCAAGCTGTAAATGTGACGCATGATATAACGAAATCATTATTACGGAATTCATTTTCACTTCGCTATTAACACTTGAACCAAGATTTGCCAACTCACGCTCCAATAACAATGTTCACAATTTGAAGGCAATTAAACAATGATAATGAAGCCAAATTGAAGACTTCCTGCTGCTTAATTTAGCATTTTCTGCTGATTTGCTTTGCTTTGCTTACCCACTTGCAAGGGCGAAAGTGAGTGTTTACTGACTAAATAACTTTGCAGCTGTAGCTAGCTGTTTAGATATAGATGCATTTATCTTTATATGAAGATGTGGTCACTAATCCATTTTACCTGTTTAGCAATTATGTATTTGACAGCTTTTACATAGGGTTTTTAGTTTAGCCACATGTTTTCATTGCATGACTATTGGGGCTACAAAACAAAAGCTAAGTTCACGATATGAAAATGAAGTCGCGATAGCTTTGACGTCGCTCAATGGATACAAGATTTTTTACTAATTTTTTTAAAAAAAATCTGTGAGAATTGAATTTAAAGCCAGCAATATCATAGTCTCCATGCATAGCACGTTATGTAATATTCAAGATCCAAGATTCTTGTGGTCATACCAAAATTAAAGAAAAAAAAAAAAAACCTCTGACCTTAACTTTTCAACCATCTTAGTTACAGTTGGTTTAATTACGTAGATGACCATTTTCAGGAACATGCAATCTGGATGTTCTCTTACTCACAAAAGGTAATAGCGTTGCAGACAAGCTACTTATTATTTGGTTTAGGAAGCACAGCTTTCCCATGATTGAGGTAATCTGCCTGTAATCGTTAAAATTTAACAAATTTCAAATTATGCTTGGATTAATTTGTCAAATTACAGATTGACTATCAATCTTCTTGTAAGTTTCATGGGTTTGGTACTAGTCTAGGTTTTATTTTTTTTATTTTTTTTATTTTTTTTTTTATCTTTGGCTTAATCAGATATTAAACCGTACTCTTTGTTGCATTGCATTTTCAGAAATCCCAATTTCTTAATTATAGCACGGCAATTATAGGATATGTTATAATTATTGCGCCTTACATGCAAAAGGTAACTATTTTATTATGAATTATAGTAGGTTTCTTATTACAATAAAGAATGAATCATTAATTTTTATGTGACAACAACGTTACATATATAGACTCGAAAGAACTAAAACTCGAAATTGAAGATACGTAAACAAAATAGCTGTTGTCTTCTTATTTTTAAGACTTGTTGTTGAGAGTACATTCTGTTGGAAGCCCTTGGGGGAATCGTTTTGTGTCCTTGCAGTAATCATAGATCATGTAATTCTTCTGCACCCAGCTGAGTCTCTGTTGGCTTGTGGAATCCAGTTCTTCTGTGAGCCATGAATTGCCATTGCTACCAGAGTTATTCGAGCCACAAGAAGATGAACCAGAAGACCAAACACATGCATTGGCATTGAAGTTTCTGTAAGAAGCAGTAAAGGGAGCTTGTGTCCAGTCAGTCTTGATAAGTCCACCTCTGGTAGCCCAGTCATCGGCATTCCAGAGACTTGAGTATATCCTCATCGGCTGGCTTTTCGGGTAGAGAACGCCGTTTGATTCCAGGTTCTTGAACTCTCTGATGGGGGTGCCATCCACGTAGAAGCTAAAAAATGGGCAAGAAATTTTTCCGGGTCAATAACTTTTCAGAAGATAATAGCGACAAAAGCATACTTGTCAAAGAAGAAAAATCTTTGCAATAGCTTACATGATACGCTGGGGATTCCAGAGAACAGAATAGGTGTGAAAATCAGCAGTGGGGTCAAACCAGAGGTGAAACTGTTGCTCTCTGTCACCTTTGCCTTGGGTGAATACATTTGTGTGAAGAGTGTACGGATCGCCACTTAAATTTCCCAGGAATTCAAAGTCTATCTCATCCCACGAGTTTCCTGGAGATTTTAACTGCATAAATAAAAAAATTTATACGTCAGCGTGCATGATGATAATAATAACTTGATTTTTTATTGAAAGAATTAATCATCAGGAACTTACGTAGTAAGCGGTAACGGTGCCGGCAGAGTTTCCGGGTACAAGCTTGAGTTGCACGTCGATTTTGCCGAACAAATATTCATTCTTGGACTGAAAGCCTGAGCCTGAGGCTTTGTCAAGGGAGAGAGTAAGAAGTTTCCCGTTGTTGAGTATTTTTGCACGACCATCTCCCCAAGTAATATCAAAGTCTTGGTAGAAATTACCAGCGGAGGCAACCATGAAAGAGCTAACTGCTACAGAGATGAGCAGAACAAAAGCATTAAAAGAAGCCATTGCTATTGAGACGCCCTTCAGTTCAAAGAGCTGAACATGTATGCAAGAAGTGATTTTTCAGAAAGCAGCTTACGAAAGAAGGTTTGATTTTGGGTGACTTGCGAATAATGGGTCGACGGATGGTAGGATTTATATAGGAATGAGGCAATTGCGTGCTTAGCAAGATGCTTGCAGCGTTGTTATTGGTTGAGGAAAAATTAGCTGGAGATAGCTGGATTTGACAGGAAACCAAACGAAATTAAGATTGGACCACGGAGTCTTTCCTTACCAAACGCATACATAACAAAATGCTGAGAAATCTAGCCGCCTCTTTTGTCACGGTCGCTTATTCACCAAACCAATTACCTATCAAACAAATATTTGCTCGGACCGCCGTCTGTTCTTTATCCTTATCATATCTATTCTAGTGTGTGTCAACTTTGATTACATCAACATCTACTTACCATCATTACAAGTCCATGAGATACCATCTAAAACTAGATAATAAAAAATATGTCTAACTTATATTAATTAATTATCAATCATTACAAGTTTAATCTCTATCCTTACCATATACGACAACATTTAAATATGGGTTCGGATGGTGTTAGTACAATGAGATTTGGCAGTCAATAATGTAGGATTATTTACCAAATTCATTACTCTAAATTTTGATTGGGGCACTTTAATCAAGGGAAAGTATTGACTACTTCATTAGATGTAAACAGAGCATACCATCAGGCTTGAATTCATACACCTTTCCTAGACATTACATACACATGCACCGTATAATATACAAGGAAACTTCCACGGCCACCTTGTCCACACAGAGATCGTTGAAGTAACAAATATTGTAACAGCTTTAGCGGACGGCGCATTCTTTGGGAAAGCCCTGGGGAAATCGCTTTGTGTCAGTGCAGCAATTGTAAATCATGTCGTTCTTACGGACCCAGTTAAGCCTCTGCATGCCTGTTAAATCCAAATCTTGCGTGAACCAGGCACTACTAGTTGGCGATTTTGAACTGCAGGAAGATTTTCCTGAGTATACAATGCAAGCATCAGCTTTGAAGTTTCTGTAAGAAGCAGTGAAAGGAGCTTGGCTCCGGTCTGTCTTGATGAGGCCGCCTCTCGTTGCCCACTCATCCGCATTCCAGAGACTTGAGTGTATTCTCATAGGCTGGTTTTCTGGAAATGGAACGCCTACAGACTCCAGGTTTTTGAACTCTCTGATGGGAATACAATCGACAGAGAAGCTGAAATGCAGGAAAAACGACAAAACAGGTAGTCAATAAAATTTTAGACAGGATTGATAAATATTGCAATTCTAGTGCATTCACGTCGGAAATGGAACTTACATAATGCGTCGTGGATTCCAGAGAACAGAGTAGGTGTGAAAATCTTTCGCAGGGTCAAACCAGAGGTGAAATTGCTGTGCTCTGTCACCCTTGCCTTGGCTATATACGTTTGTGTGAACAGTGTAAAGTTCACCACTCAGGTTGCCCAAGAATTCAAAGTCTATCTCATCCCACTTTGCTCCTTCTAAGCGCATTTGCAGTAAAACAGAGTTACAGAATATATTATTAGCAGAATTCTTACGTAGAAGTCAATGAAACACAGATGTCCACTGAAAGATGCTAGGATTTAATTTACATAATAGGCAGTGACTGTGCCAGCAGCGTTGCCAGGGACAAGCTTGAGCTGCCTATCAATCTTGCCAAAGAGATATTCGTTATTGGACAGGAAGCCTGAGCCAGAGTAATGATCAAGAGTCAGAGTAAGAAGCTTACCGTTGTCAAGTATTTTACCACGACCGTTTCCCCATGTGATGTCAAATTCCTGGCTAAGGTTTCCCGCAGAAACAACCACCAAATGCCCAACAAAAATATACATTAACATTCCCAATGAAATAACTCTAGAATAGGAACGAGAGCCCATTTTCCGAATTCTGTTACTTGTTTTCAGGATTTTGAATTGGATTATGTGTAGAAATTTGCATGCATGGAAGGAATATTATATATAGGAGATTAGAGTAGAAATGGACAAATGGAGGGAAGAAGAGAGTGCGTTTTGGATCATTCCTTATAGTTTTCGAGCGAGTAAAAGATGTAAACAGATGGCTGGTGTCATATATTATAAGAAAGACAGATTCTGCTTTCTTTCATTTGCAGAGAATAGGGTTCGGTGCCTGGCCACCTGCCGCCTTAAACTATGTTGATGATTATCCATTCGCGCATATAGACATGCGGTTGTAGGGCAGAACAAGCCACGAAACTCCCAAGGCCGCTTCTTCCGCTCCACCACCAAAGGCCTGGGCTGGATCTGGATGCTGAAGTCTGCACCAAATCTTTGTGTGTGTTTGTGCACATAACTACAAGCATTGATATTCGATGAGATCGGTTAGTCATTGTCACTTGGTTGACAAGATCAGGACAAGAACCGCGGTCCATTTTGTACTATATAATACAAAACCCACGATCAGGAGTAAAATTTTAATATTTCAGAAAAATCATATAACAAAATACCAAAAATATTTTTTCTCTTAGCATGCAGAGTGACAAATGTTAATCTCCTGCATATGATATCTATCCATTTTTGGTGTGAGCAAACACAACATTTTACCGTGAACGTTGGATGACAAATTGAAACATCTCACAGGAACTTTGTCCGCAGGGGTGCTCTGCAGGACAGCCTTTGCCTAGAATCCATTTCAAGAACTCCCCTATAATCCCAGAAATTTAGGAAAACTGAAGGCCGGCCGTTGCCCAGCCGTTTATTGTCGGATAACTAAAATCCTGAAGAAAATTTATGAACTTCTTGTTGAATGCTTGTTATTACAAGAGTTCATGACTTTGTCATTGGATTCAAAATTTACGTATTCAATTTGTCTTTCTTATGTTGGAACTTTTTGGAACACGTTACCAGTGAGCCCAGTCTTATTAATTTTCACAGTTCATTAATATTCTCCATGCAAAGAAATACGATAAGACAGTGTGCTGCATGAGAGTCAAAATTTAAATGGCAAACACGTGAATTGGATGAAGTCGGAAGAAGTTAGGACAATGACATTGTTTAGTGCTGTTATGACGTGGCTATTAAGTGGGCCGCTTTGAACGGAACGGCTATGATGTGAATCTCGAGCCCTGACCCACTTTATATTTTCAATCCCTTTGTTTTTTAGCCTCACACCAATATCTCCCATTTAATCTCTTTATTTATTTATTTATTTTTTAAATTTCAATCGTGGTTTGGATTAATACCACCCTATTAGAAGAAATATTCTTCTGTTGTATGATTGATAACAATCAATCAATATCTTGAAAAAAGTAAAATACACATTCTCTATGATTGAAATTTCTCGAGCAAATAATCATTGAATTTGAATGGCTGAAAAATTCAAGTCATCCTGTTCTTGTCTGTGACAGTGCATTCCTGAGGGAGGCCCTGTGGGAAACGCTTTGTATCTGTGCAGTAATTGTAAACCATGTAATTTTGCTGCACCCATTTCAGCTTCCTTTGACTGGAAGAATCGAGCTCCTGGGAAAACCATGGATTGTTATTTGTGGAGTTTGAGCTGCAAGAAGATGATCCATTATTCCAAGTGCAGGCTTTTGCATTGAAGTTTCTGAAGGAAGCAGTGAAGGGTGCTTGAGACCAGTCTGTTTTCACTAATCCTCCTCTTGTTGCCCAGTCATCGGCATTCCATAGACTTGCGTACATCCGCATTGTCTGGTTTTTGGGGTATGGAACGCCAAATGTTTCCAGGTTCTTGAATTGTCTGATTGGTTTTCCATCAACGTAGAAGCTGGAAAAAGAAAACATAAGTTAGACACAAACCAATAAAACTACAGGGTTCGAACCTTGCTCGCATCATGATTAGGAACGAATTTGGTTTACATTCTTGTGTACTTACACAATGTGACCAGGATTCCAGAGGATTGAATAGGTGTGAAAATTGGCAGTGGGATCGAACCAGAGGTAGAATTGTTGCTCTCTGTCACCTTTGCCTTGAGTGTAGATATTAGTGTGAACAATGTAAGGATCGCCACTTAAATTTCCCAGGAACTCGAAGTCTATTTCATCCCATGCTGACCCTGGAGATTTTAGCTGCATCGTGTAAAGTTTATGTATTAACATACTGACGTGACAAACAAGTTACAGCTGAACTCAACAAGAAGTGTTTTCACAAATACTTACATAATATGCAGTAACTGTGCCAGCAGAGTTGTTCGGAACAAGCTTGAGCTGCATATCAAACTTTCCATAGAGATATTCGATCTTGGATTGGAAACCAGAACCAGATGCTTTGTCAAGAGACAGAGTAAGAAGCTTGCCATTGTTTAGAATCTTGCCCCGGCCATCGCCCCATGTTATATCAACATCATTGTTAAAATTACCAGCACATGCAACAATCAAAGAGCTTGTGACAATAAAAGAAAACAATAAAATTGGATAAGAAGAAGAAGAATAGCAAGCCATTGACTTAGAACAAAGTTGTGCAACTTTGATTTGACACACAGAATATGTTGAGTACCAGGCTATTTATAGGAGCTGTTTGGTGGTGTGAGGATTGTTCCTTCAATATTGAAATATATAGCTGGTTGGTGGTTGAGAACTGAACAGCTGGATAGCAAAAACAAGTACACATTGAAAGTGGGCATCTCTGTCAACGACTTATGGCCAGTCAAATTGATTGGTTGCCGCTTCCAGCAGGCATTATTTTACAAGAGAATTAGCAAAGTTGCTTCTTAGGTTATTTCTACCTACCCCAAATAATTCCTCGCAAGCTTGAGGTATTTCACCCAACCAGTAATAGGCTGCCATGTAAAAGAATTTGTTTCTAGCGTGTTCTAGTGGACGCCTATAAGTCGCCAGATCAGAGAGAAATTGAGCTCGGAATACTTTATTGTAGCACATAGACTTCCATCTCTGGATTCTGGAAACATCTCATCATTCTCTTGCAACCAGGCCGAGCATGGAGGCCATAAAAATTTTAAGGCTTATAAAGCAGGGAATATTCCATAGAATAAGAAGCATAATATATGTATCTCCAGAGGAAAAAAGCAGATGCTGGGAGCTTATTTTAGACCAGTTGCGTCCAGTTTTAACTCCATGTTTTCCCCCATTGAATACTATTAAAATAACATAGTGGCAAGTTATATCATTAGAATTGAACCAAAACAGTTCAAGAGTCCACCAATTAGATTGGAAATCAACACAATTCAAGTCTATGGACATCGTGTCCATGAAACACGCGAGTAATAGAATATGGATCGAAAACTAAAATTGGGAGATGAATTAGACTAAGAAATAATCACCTAATATTCACAAGAAAATAAACCAAATCGAGAAAAAACCTAATGAAAATCCAAAAAATGTTTACATAAAGACTAAAGACGAAGTAATTAGTTGCTAGGACGACTATTTGCGACATCTAATCTATCTCGATTGATCAAAAATGGAAGGATTGACAATCAGAATTTCGTTAGTTATGATGGAGAGGACTATCAAAATAACTGTCTTCTGAGGGGACCTCCAACTCCAAACAGTCAGCAGACTGAAATTCATTTAACTGTTCAAGGTTCATATTGCTCTCCATGGTTTGGAATGTCGGTCTTGCTGCTGGTGGTGCTGAATAGTCTGCCAGATTAGGATTTTGATTAGAAGCCAGGGGAAACGTTTGTTGAGTCCTCGAATAATGAGAATGATGAGGAATTCTTTCAGGAAGCCTGAAAATAGGACTTTCAAATGGTCTTTGAGGATGCATAAAAACATTATCATCTGTATTGAAATATCTTCCCTGATTGCTGTAACCAGACATATCGACGAGTCCAGGGCCCTGATGCATGAAAGTTTCTGCAGCCATATCAATGGCTGCATGATCCTGATATTCAGTTTCTGATTGTCGATCATCGTGAAATGAATCATCTTGGTCACCTATTGAATTTCTACGAGACCTATCCGCTACCTTTTTTTTCTTATACATCCTGCAGAGAACCCAGTCGTCTAACTGCAATGAACATAATGCAAATATTATCAGTGCAACAAGAACAATTGTTTCACTTAACATTATAAATAACCAATACGGAAAAGCTGCAACGAAACCTTGAAAAGGAAAAACAAAGAAAGCAGCAAAATTTAGTTACCCTCATATCATCTTCATGCGTTCTGATCCTTGAAGGAGTATTTGCCATGAATTCATGCATAATCCAATCAGTTTTATTACCCTTTGGAGGTTTTCCACTGTGAAATACCAATGCCTTCTTGGAACCGACCCTAACATTGTTATATTCAACAGGCTTGTCAGCTCCGGTTGCCTTCCAATATCCACCCTTGGCAGCACGATTGGGTCTTTTTCCCATTTTGTACTTCCGATCTCTTGGAGTAAAGAAATACCATTCATTCTCACCAAGTGGCTTGTAATTTTCTGTGGCATATTAATAATTAAAGAACATTATTATATCCGTTTGAGATGATTGAACTTTGTTCATGATCTACAATCGGAAATACCTAATTTTAACTCCACAAATTAAAGAAGTTCTACTGTTACAACCAATGAACTCAACAGTAAATAATAATTTTAACCTGCAAGTTCCGTAGGATGAAATTTATACAACTTAACCTCCTTGATCCGGTTTGGTGGCAGAGGTTCATTCTTTATCTTCTTCCACAGGTAATGAACCACGAGCTCTCTGTCGTAAGGTTTGAATCGATAACCTGAAGGAAACTTCTCATCGAAATCAGAACCAGTATCAATCATAGAATAACCATCAGCATTCACTGGGAACGCCTGCACAAGGGAAACACTGTTGTTGTCTTTAGGGCTTTCTCCGTTAGGGTTTTGATTCTCCATTGAGAACATCTATAACAGGAAAGAGAAGGAGAACCAGGACAACATGGAGCCAAAAAAAATCCGAGAAGAAGACGATGTAGAGATTGTTGTGTTCAGATACCCGTGGCTTTATTCATGTAATTTGGAATATTTTCAGCAGCTATTTATTCTAACTGATGAAATTTTTAATCTTGGCTTTATCCAGGATTTAGTACGGAAGACGTACCTTCTTGCCACGTCAAGATATGAACGCTATGAACTCGGATGTGATTGCTTTAATTGAAACTGACGTGGCGAGCTTTGATTAGGGAGAAGTCAAATCTCTGTCAAAGTACTGGTAGACTAGGATTTATTTACGGGGAGTAACGTCGAATCTCCCTTGGCATCATCCGAAGTTTTCGTTCCGGCTTTTCAGCGGTTGGCTTTTAAAATTAAAATTAAACAAATAGACTCCAAACCAGGCCCTATCTCATCTACTGTATATTACATATATGGATTTGGGTTCATGAAATTCTCCAACGATGCTTGGCATACTATTTCAGGAAGAGCTACAATACTGATGCTTGGCCATTAGGGTTTAAATGATCACTACACCAATGATAAAACTCAGTTGCACAAAACTATGTAATATTATAGTAATTGCAGAAGGCAAGACGAATATATAGAACAGCCATGCTGTAATGACAACAAAGTGACAGAAGTGCTCAAACCAAATAATTCTAATAGAAATTGAGTTCAAGATGAAGAAAACGCACTGTTAAATTCGGTCTAACCAACTTATTATGAATGACAAAGTGACTAGAGTCAGAAGTTCATAAAGTTATGATCTAGAGGATCGACAAAAATGTCTTCTGGAAGAAGATTCAAATCTTCATCTGGGTGATATCCGAACTGTTCAGGCTCCATAAGGCTGTCTGTCGGAAGGAAAGTTAGTCTTGTCAATGATGATTCATCCACCAAAGTACTAGGATGTTGGTGAATCCCCAAAGGGTGGCGAGAGGATTCAAGAAATGCAGGAAGAAAACCCTGAGAACCCTGCTGACAAAGTGGAAAATCAAAATATGGACTCTGATAGGACCAAATAATATCATCATATTCGCTGAAAAAACCTCCCTGGTTGTAGTAATCAGACATATCAACAACTCCACCATGTCCACGGCGTTCAGGCTGGAAAGTTTCTGCGCGCGTCATTTTAGAAAACTGTATGCTTTCTTGAGATTGAGTTAATGCAGTTTCATCTTCTATTTGTTCTTGTTCTGACTTATCTTGTTTGCGCATTGAAGCTCCAGCAGACCTGTTTTTCTGATGTATCCTGCAGAGAACCCAGTCATCTAGCTGCAAGTAACATCAGCCAACGTTATTAACACATATTGGAGAACCAAAAAGATCAAAAAAAAAAAAAAAATGAATAGATGAGGAGGAAAAGGATTTTACTCTCATAACATCCCCACTTGTACGAATTTTTGGTGGATTATCAACTCTGAATTCATGCATAATCCAGTTAGTTTTATATCCTTTTGGAGATTTTCCCTTGTAGAACACCAAAGATTTCTTGAATCCAACAATATTATTATTATGTTTAACAGGTTTATCAGCTCCGGTAGCCTTCCAGTATCCGTCTGCAGCATCTCGTTTTGGTCTCAGCCCATTACGATACTTCCTTTCCCTTGGCGTAAAGAAATACCATTCCTTTTCACCAAGTGACTTGCAGCTTTCTGTATAAATTATTGCATCAATCGATAGAAAATCAAATTGCATTAATAGATATTGAAGACATTTCATTCCTTTTCTGAGGAGACTAATTAAAATTGAAACACGAGATTTGCACTATCATATGTAGATCTCATCATCATCTGTGGAAAATACCAATGCTAATTGAAAGTCATAAAAATGAGAAAAATTAGGTTCAGATTGCAACTTAATCTCTGAATCCAAAAAAAAAAAAAATACAGTTTTAAGATCCATTTACTTGACCATGGCAACGTACTAATTAACAATTAATCACATCGATATTTTATGAATCTCAAAAAATAATAATAATAATAATAATAATAATAAACATGCTATTATAAGATCAATCTTACATAAACATTTACCAGATAAATAAACATAAAAATTTATCAGAGTTAAGAATTTAAAAGCCCCAAAAACTCTATGAAATGCAAAGGAAAAAAAATAGAAAAGCTGTTCTTTCTAACCTATAAGTTTCTTAGGATTGAATCTGTATAACTCAACCGCCTTGATCCGGTTTGGAGGCAAAGGTTTGTTCAGTATCTTATTCTTCAAGTAATGAACCACAAGTTCTCCATCATGGGGTTTGAATCGATAACCAGGCGGAAATGTATCCAAATAAGAATCATCATCAACATTCAGACGATACGGCACCATTGAAGCATCATCGCCGTTCGTCAGGTTTTTTCCGCCAGTGTTTTCTCCATTAGGGTTGTTTTGAGCAGTAGGGTTCATCCCTTCATCTTCCAGCTGCTGCTCCCATTTTTGTTCCTCCATTAGTAAAAATGAAATTACACAAGTAACAGCAAACGGACCAATATAAGGAAAAAAAATGGAGGGAAAAGTAGCTTGTTATGATAAGATATATACGACTATGAAAAATTAATGTTTTTCTATTTTACTTTGTGTTTATCGAGTATCTGTTGTCTGTACGGATGGTTTATCCTATTACCACAACCACATCAAGAGGTGGGTTCCAGTTCTTTTGGGTTGATTACGGCAATCTGATGGCTGGTAATTAATGATTTGAAGTATGATAAATTTAACAAAGAATATGAGGATTAAAATTTTAAAAAAAAAATTAATTGAGTAGATACTAATAATAATTATACGAGTATTTTACAAGATCAAAATGTATTCTTATAATTTGTTATTTATTCAAAATTTAAAGATCTATATCCATTGTTCTCCCAACAGAAAAAATCCTTTTAGAAGTTTTTTATTTAAAAAAAAAAAAAACAGAGTTGAAGCCACCTCTAGCTTAGTTGGTCAACAGTCAGTGCTGCAGACTCATCGTACACAGAATCTTCTTATGGTAGGTTTGTTTAAAAAAAAAAGGAAAAAAAAATAATTTAAATTATTTTATTTATTTTTATAAAAAAATATATGAAAAAAAAGAAAGAAGAATCATTTTTACTTAAGATAAAAAAATATAAATTCTTTCATAATTAATAAATAAGAAATCTACATTTCAAAAGTAAAAAATATAAGATTTTATAATTTGAGTCTTATTAAAATATTAATTTTTAATTTTATCATTATATAAATTTAATTATGTGAATATTTATTTTTTATTATAAATTTATTTTATTTTTAAAAATTAAAATATTTATTTTTAATTTTTAATTTTTGATAATAAATTATTAAATATATTGGTGATCTAAAATTAAATTTTTAAAAATAAATTAATTATAT
>CP135556.1:3628595-3728025 GCA_032402905.1 Khaya senegalensis | reverse complement strand
AGGCTTCCAGTCCAGGAATGAGTATTTATTTGGCAAGATTGATATGCAAATCAAGCTTGTTCCTGGGAACTCTGCTGGTACTGTCACTGCATACTACGTAAGTTCTTAAACCATTCAATTCTGCCTTAGTATTGTATAGATTAAAACATGTTCAAATTACTTAAAGTGTGTAAATTTGCAGCTTTCCTCAAAAGGTTCGACATGGGATGAGATAGACTTCGAATTCCTAGGAAATCTGAGTGGCGATCCTTACATCCTTCACACTAATGTGTTCGGCCAAGGAAAGGGAAACAGAGAACAGCAGTTCTATCTCTGGTTTGACCCAACTGCCGATTTTCACACCTATTCAATCCTCTGGAATCCTCAGCGCATTATGTAAGTATTTTCTTCCTTCTCCAATCACCAAATTAATGTTTTAATCTTATCGTGTTTCTTGTTTTTCCTTGCTTATCTGCTTAGACTTACATATAGCTTTCCCTGTAATTTCAGCTTCTCTGTTGATGGCACTCCCATAAGAGAATTCAAGAACTCAGAATCAATTGGAGTTCCATTCCCAAAGAATCAGCCAATGAGGATCTACTCTTCTCTTTGGAATGCCGATGACTGGGCCACGAGAGGGGGACTTGTAAAGACAGATTGGACACAAGCTCCATTCACTGCTTCCTACAGAAACTTCAATGCCGAAGCTTGTGTTTGGTCAAATGGAGCATCTTCATGCTCACCTTCATCTACATCCAACAGCAGCGCCTGGCTCTCTCAAGAACTTGATTCAACAAGTCAAGACAGGCTAAACTGGGTGCAAAAGAACTACATGATTTACAATTATTGCACAGACGCAAAGAGATTTCCCCAGGGCTTCCCTGCTGAATGCAGAACCTCCTAATCCCAGAGAAGCTACTAAATCAACACACACATCGATTCTTTTATTCTTTGTTATATCGATTAGTCAATTCATGTAAATGCCGGAGTTGGATTATTTGATTCTTTTCTGATCTTGTAATCAATAATATGACTTATTTGTCCAACTTTCACATTGTAATTCAATATTTACAATATAAACTGCAAATGAACATGTACTTTATTCCGTGGCTGCTAGAATACATGTTCTATTGAAGCTCAAACTTGTAATAGAGAATGTAGAGTCCTGTATCTTTATCAATAAATTTACCATATAAATTTTCAATGAATTTCACAATGTAATATATGTCACCTTCTTCTCGTACATAATAATATAAAAGCAAAAGCGCGTATTATTTTTCCAACTTTTAATAGGCTTTTTCATGCCAACTAGGCAACAACTGTGTACAGCTGAGCAGACTGGACCTTCCCGTTACTTTCTTCTACCTTTCCTTTTCCATCTTCCCCAAGGTACTGCTAGTCATAGTCTATATATCCAAGTGGTTCTGCTGAATATGTTCATCTTTCAAATTTCGAAGTAGTAAGCTCAGAATTCAAGACTTCATATATTATATAATTTCTTGTTATTGTCTAATAGAAAGCACAAGCATCCATGGATTTCACTAATTCTGCTGTGAGATCAATTCTGCATTTGTGTCTTCTGCTTGGCTCTTTGCGAGCAACTTAAACCAAAACTTTGATCTCACTTGGGGAGATGGCCGTGCCAAGATACTCAACAAATGGCGAGCTTCGTACTCTGTCCCTTGATAAAGCCTCTGGTTCAGGCTTCCAGTCCAGGAATGAGTATTTATTTGGCAAGATTGATATGCAGCTCAAGCTTGTCCCAGGAAACTCTGCCGGCACTGTCACTGTATACTAAGTTCCTAAACCACTATTTTCTGCTCAATAATTTTCCCATGAAAAAATATGTTCATACTTCTGAAATTTATTTTTCTGAGAAAATTTGCAGCTATCCTCAATAAGGTCCACATGGAATGAGATAGACGTTGAACGCCTGGGAAATCTTAGTGGTGATCCTTACATTCGTCAAACGAATGTCATCAGCCGAGGGAAGGGGAACAGAGAACTGTAATTCTATCTCTGTTATTTTCACACCTATTCCATCCTCTGGAACCCTAAGCGCATTGTGTAAGTGTCTTTTTCTTCTTCCAATCGCAAAATTGATACTTTAATCTCAACCATTTTCTTTATTTTTTCAAATTAATCTGTTCATACTGATATATCATTTTCCTTCTACTTTCAGCTTCTCTGTGGTTGGTACACCCATAAGAGAGTTCAAGAACCCAGAATCAAATTCCATTCCCTAAGAATCAACCTATTAGAATACACTCTTCTCTTTGGAATGTTGATGACTGGGCTACAAAAGGTGGAATTGTAAAGACAGATTGGACATAAGCTCCCTTCACTGCTTCCTACACAAACTTCAAAGCTGAAGCTTGTGTTTGGTTAAATGGAGACTCTTCATGCTCACCTTTATGTACATCCAGTAGCAGCAGCTGGCTCTCTGAAGAACTTGATTCAACAAGTCAAAACAGGCTCAAATGGGTGCAGAAGAATCACATGATTTATAATCACTACAATGACACACAGATTTCCCCAGGGCTTCCCTGCCGAATGCAGAACCTCCTAGTCCTAAATCAACACATACATACAAAAATTCTTTATCTGTTGCAGTTTCGGATATTATTCAAGTCGTGTAGATTCTAGAGCTGGATTAATCCTTCGATTCTTTGCATCTTTGTCATCAATCAAATGGGAAATTTGTCCAAATTTCTCAATGTAATAAAAAATTTGACATCTAAAGTTTTCAGAGATTATTCTCTTGCAAAGGAGTCCTTGATATATTCTAATCTTATTATATTTTATTACAAACCTGCCAATAACAAATGACAGACCCTCAGAACTCTGGCTTATTGTTAAATAACCCTCATAAGTTTTAGTTTTGGCTGACCGATTATGTGTGAATGAATAATCCTGATCGGAGTAACAGTGAATTGGATAGGATTTGCAATTTACTAAAACTATTAGAAGGTTCAATGAATATCCCTATTCCATATGTCAGAAAAATTAAAAAAAAAAAAAACAAACATAAAAAAATATATTTTTTTAGCAATATTGAATACGTAGCAATAATATAATACAGTTGCATCAATTTAAATAAATAAATTTTATATAATTTTATATTTGTAGCCCTACTGATAACTCTTTAAATATTGTAAAATTGGTTTATTATTAATATAGGAATCATTTTATAAATTACATAAGATAAATTTTATTTTATTTTTTTTCATTTTAATACATAAATCAAATAAAATTCTCTAAAAAAAAATGGCATAATTGTAATATAATAAACTTAAGTCATCGATAAATTTTTTAATCTTTTTTATTTTGAAAACAAATAATTAACTTTCAATTTTATATAATCAAGTGTTAAACAATACCTTAAAAAATAAATTTAGAAGAAAAACCAAAAAAAAAAAAGTTAATGTTTTCTTCTTACATGCAATTTTACTATATAATTAAAGTTAACATCTTATATTCATGTAATTTTCAAAACATTAGATCAAAGAAAAATGTAAAAGAGAAAAGAGTTGGATTATTATTGCCTATCTTCCATTATCATAGAGGGAAAATGGTATGATTAACTCATCTTGAACATCCATTTTTATTCTAGAAACAAAACAAAAAAAGAGAGAAAGATAATAGAGAAAAGGGAGACAGATTAACAAGGACGTCCTAAATCAACCATCCCCATTTGAGATGATGAAATTATCTTCCCTATCTTCCTCTGTGAGTTGTTCAGGAAAGCTAGAAAATGAGAGAAATGGCCACTTGCTCCCTTTCACGACTTCACTTCCATATCTGAACCAACTTCATGACACCATTGGAGTACCAAGATTACATCTGAGAGACATAAAGAAACAACTACTGGTTGAAGAGGTGTTCTAGAATACCTCCTGAAATACTTGTGCTGGTGAGAAGGAGCTCCTTGTGGGGGATTTAGGATTATCTGTTGTATCTTCTTCTTTCATTTAGAAACCATATGGAAATTGCCCCCAAATCCCCATCTTTAGCTTCTACATCCCCTTTCAATATATAGAGTTTATTGCATCTTCTTGTAATGATATTACAAATTGTAACCAGTACACAAAATTTTTCACTTGATCAGCCAAAAACTATGCTAACAGTCAAGCTTGCATGAGAACAACAATAAAATATACATTTTAGATAGTTGTTTGATGACCATATCTACTACTAGTCTTTATTGTACTAATTGTTTTTATACTTTGTCATCGCTCGACGACAGAGCAATTAATTTTTCAGTCAATTGGTAAATTAAAGAAGACTGTTAATTTTATTTTATGAAATTAAAAAATAATGTATATGATTGTTAGGTGAATTCCAGCTAAAACATATGAAACTTGTTGTCCAGCCATGGAATCTTCCATCAAACTGTCATAATTTTCTTGAACTAAGATTGTTTTTTAATTTAAATTTATTATTAATTTATATATGATCATAATCTTATTCTTTTATTATATTAATTATCATTCACAATGGTTATGTTCATAATAATGTTCACAACTTCAAACTTATGGTTAAAATTAAAATAGAGGGACTTGAATGTGACATTCCTTACAAAATTTATATGCAAAAACATAAGAGAAAAATAAATATACCCATAATGACCCTTTACAGTTTGATTTATTGTTAAAATACACACAAAGTTTAAGTAAATATTTTGAATAAATTTTTTCAATTTTTGGTAATCTGTAGTTATAAATAGGGGTGACATTGAGTTTTAGAAAAGTTTTAAGTGAGTTTTTAAAATTTAGTCTCTATTAATACATATGATATAAAAATTTATTTTATAAAATTTAAATTTTAAAATGTAATGAAATTAAAAGGCTTACAAAGATTCATTGACCAAAAGTTAATTCTAAACTCAATTCTCCTTTAATAAAAAAAAAAAGATTTTTTACTACTAAATAAGATTTATTCTCTTTTCTCTACCTTCTCTTCTCTCTCTCTCTTTCCCTCCCAATTTCTTCTCTTCCATTTTTTCTTTTTTTTTTTTTATTTCTTGTTTGTTCTTTCTACACTGAACATTTGCCTCTTCTCTTTATTCTTTTAACTGTTGTCTTTGATAAATTATAAATAATGTAACTAAATGAGTTTGGCTTGCTTTTTAAATACAAAAATAAATAATTAATTTAAAAACTTTGCAAACAATAAACAAAATAATAATTAAAACAAAACAAAATAAATTTACTTGCGTCATAAAATGGGTTGTTTGGGTCTAGGCTTATGAAAAAAAGAGGTACTATCTTTTTTCAATTATATATTATAATTTGGTCATATTTAGAGTCTTTATTAGGATGTGAAAAGAAAAATAGTGCACAATTTATCTTAAATTTAGAGTTCTAATTTTAGTCAAAATTTTGAAACTCTTACTAGCCACTTATATGAACTGTCTCCAAAGTCCTTGAAGACCATAAATTAAAAAAAAAAAATCTTAATTCACAATAACACACAAATAGTTAAATCATTTCATGTATTTTCTTAAATGAACAACTAAACGAGGGAGATGATGATAAATAATTTTTAATTTGTTTTGTCATGATAGATGATATGCATTAAGTTTTTCAATAATTTATTAGCAATTAATAAATAAAATAAAATTAGTAATTCATTTATTGTTACATAAAAGGAAAAGGAAAAGCAAGAAAAGGTAGATTTGTTGGCATACCATATTGTGGAATTAATTTATTGTCAATATTTTAGTAACTCATTTAATGAATCATGCAAATCTCTTTTTTCTCTTTTTAACAAATAAGGCAACAAAAAGAATCTCCAAAATGGAAATTCCAGATAACCATGATAAGATATAGACATGGTCATCAATAGTTTATTAATTATTTTGTGAAATAAATAAATGACTTAGTAATTAATTGTCTACTAAAACCAAAAAAATAATAATTTCGAAGAAAAAAATAATGGTAAATATTATTGCATACAAAAATTTTATATTATATTTATTATCGGTGATAATTTAAATTATCTATTGTATTTTTGTGTCATGTTTTATTTTTGTCATATCATATTAAAAGAGTTCAATTAAAATTCAATCTATTTAATAATTATGTCAAGGGAGAGAACTCTGACTTACAACGGTATTAAATAGTTAAAAAAGTTGTGTCATTTTTTTAATATTTTTATTTATATTTTAATATATTTTTATAATAATTATGATAATATTTTCTCAAATAATAATCAATTTTAATTTAAATAAAATTAAATATATTTTAAAAATTAATAAAGATAACTAAAAAAATTAACATAAAAAATTATAAAATAATTTACTAAATTATAAAAAATTAGCACAATATAATTACTCGAATAATTAATTATATTATAAATAAATTTAAATATCAATAATTTTAAACCCAAATCATTAATCGTATCATATTATGTGTTCAATAATCATATGTCTTGTGTCAACTCAAATTCGTAAGTTACAAATCATATCAAAAATTATCATTCTTAATGTTTATATTTATCAGTTAATTGGTAAATTAAATAAAATAACTTAATTTGATCAATTATATATAATTTTCATATAAATTTCAATATCACACAAAATGAATTCGACTTGTCATCGTCATCGTCATCGTCGTGGTCATCATCATCGTAAAAGTGAAAATTAAACAAAAAAAACAAAGAGTTGGATGATTGTCTATATTCCATTAATTGTCATAAAAGGGAAAAAGGTACGATTACATCCAATATTATTCAAGAACAAAAACATAAAGACAGAAAGACAATGGAGAAAAGAGAGATACTGACAAGGATGTCCTAAATGAACCATCCCCATTAGAGATGTTGAAATTATATTCCATATCTTTCTCGGTGAGTCTGTTTGGAAAGCCAGAAAATGAGAGGAAAAAAATGGTACAAATCATGGTCATCATGCTCACTTCCATAGTTTCACATCCATATGTGAACCAACTTCATGACACCATTGGAGTAGCAAGATCACATCATAGAGACGTTAAAAGCCAACAGCCGGCTGAAGAGGTATTTTAGAATACCTCTTGAAAAACTTGTGGTTATGAGAGGGAGCTCCTTGTGGGGATTTAGGGTTTTCCATTGCAATCTTCTTCTTTCATTTAGAAATGAGATAGCAATTGCCCCAAATCCCCATCTTTAGTTTCTACATCCCCACTCAATATATAGTGCTTATTGCATTCACAGATGTAACTATAACATCAATATTTGTCTATTTATAACCCCACGTGACTGCTAATTGTGATAGATTCTCATGTTTATTTGTTAAATAATATTACACTTATAAACTCGTAATTTATATTTTAAAAAAAACATGCCATTTTAGCTGAGTAATTCTTTTTTATTCAAAAATGTACCTAAAATTTTATGTATTATTCACCTTAATCCTTAATGTTTTGATCAATTTCAATTTAGTTCTTCGACTATGTCATCAACAAAGATTATCATAAACAGTATGACTGTCTTTTTTCTTGAAACTACGAATTAACTATTATTGACAAGTCAAAAGTACTTAAAGAGAATCTGCTATCAATGCTTCACCCAACTATGGCGAGACTGCAAGAGAAAAGTCTATGCATTGAAATTGCGAAATACATTTTGATAGGAACATAAAAAAAGGATTGGTGTAACAAAACTAAAACATCTTTTATTGTATATTGGTGACCCAAAAAAAAACAAAAATAGAGGAAAACAATGGACAGAAATACAAGATCATAAGCTGACAACCACATCTTTCATATCAGAAAGAGACAAAAACTGATTGAAAGAGGTACTTCGGAATACCTCTAGAAGTTTTGGACTGTTAACAGGGAGCTCCATTAATGGGGGCTTTTAGGGTTTTCTTCATATTCCCATCCCTTCACTTGGGAAATATTGGGGAACAGAAAGAATTCCCAGGACCACCATTTCTCGGATCCTCTCCTCACACTGTTTTTATAAGGGCTGGGATAATTATCTCACACGTTTGTGCATTTTAATGCCACCTAACCTGCTAGCTAACATAGATTCTCATGGAGTTTTTTGATTTTCTCTTACAGTGGCTTGAGTTTACCATGATAATGCGTAGTGGAGTATGACTTTATGATGCACAAGAGGTGTGAGCTTATCTTATCTTTTCCTCCTTCGGTGGCTGAATTTCAGGCTGCTGCTGATGTATGAAATTGGAAAAATAACGGTATTTATATCTTCTACGTATCTAGACATCTTCTATACGTGGGAATTTTATCAAACACTCTCATTAATTGATTTAGGCAGCTTGCTTGCGAGGGAATAATGGCGAAAGATAAGATACATTGACAATGGCTCGAAGGTTATTGTGCAATTCCCAATATTTGATGTCATGACACTTCAATATCAAAAGTATTGTTTTGGGAGAAAATATTAAATAAAATGGTCTTAACTAACATAAATAATATAATAAAATTATCTAATTAATAAATAAAAAAAAAAAGAATTCATTCGTTAACTGAATTTAAAATGAATTTTATAAATTTTTGTTATATAAAAATAAGATTTTCTTTTATTTTGAACTATTTTATAAAATTAGGGTAAATTTAATATTGTTATTTAAAGAGTTAAAAATATATTGAATTGATCAAGAATTATTTAAATGACAACCATTATATTAATATATTAAAATTAAATTTAATATATATAATTAATACATCATAATTAATGTAATTTTAACTGTTTAATTAAAATTAATCCAATGGTACGAGTAAAAAATAAAAGTTTTGATCTAAACTTTTAAACAATCAAATTCATTTAGGTGTTTGGTAAAATTTTTCAAAATTAATTTGATCAAAATCAATTTATCCTACACCAAATTTACAGCAATTTTTTGAGAAGCAGAGAAGGTGCTGCTTTTCTAAATTTGAAAAGCAGTTTTATCATTAAATATAGTTTTAAAAATATCTTATTATAAATATAAAAATTCAAAATTAACATTAAAAAAATTATTAAATTCCAACACTATTTATAAAATAAATTTTTTTTTTTTTTGAAAACATATAATGTGTGTGTGTGTGTATTTAAGTATATATTATTATAAGATTATAAAAAATTATAAAACTAAAATTATATATAAGACATACACTAAATTAAAAATAATTATTTATAATTTATGTTCTAGTCATTTATATACAACTAATAATAAAAACTATCAAACACAAACTGTTTTTAAAATTCACAAGATTGTGAAAATAAAAATTTAATTTCATGATTATTTCTTCTACTAAGCAAATTATTTTAAAATCTACAATAATTACAAACTTGTCCATGTTCTTAGGCAAGACCAGCCAGGTTAACAAGTCTTGTCATACACCGAAACATCGCACAATGCCACATTTAGACAAGTGTACACTTTATCCATGGCAACACAGTTGTAATAACATTCTATTCCTTCGGACAATCCCATCATTTCAAATTCAACCATCTGAATTTCCCTAAATTGCAGAGCAACCCATCTTTGTGCAGAAGTAAAAGATCAGATCGTCGATGGTTTTCCCCAAGGCAATCAGCCTGAAAACATACATACAATCAATCAATCACTCACCGTCGCCAATCTGTTCGCAGCACTCATCTGAATGTGAATGAACTTTTCCATGACTGGTACCCAGTTCATATACATCAGCTAAGAAAGGAAAACGAAATCAAAACAAAATACATAAATAAGAATGCTGAAAAGCAGTTATTTTATTGAAGGCAAGCCAGATCGGCCTTCATATAGGGATTACATATCACTCACTACAATAGATCATTGAGAAAGAACGGGGAAGGAGTAGCTAGCACATCATAGGAAATGGTAAACATCACACTAGTACACTGATTTGTTCAAACAACAAATGAAGTCATACCTAAGGCTAAGATCCTAGAAATGTTCCCCCAATTAGTCAACAACAAAAGTCATTAACTAAAAACACAATACCTCTTGGGATCTTAAACTCAGTTACCACATATCAACCAATCATAAAGTAGTTGTGAGAAACATATTACCAGGGAAGAACAATAAACAATATAAACAACTTACTGTACAGGCATCTGTACAAGAAGTTCTTCCCAACGTCTAATAAGAAGCCAGAAGCACAAGAGGTCCTCAAGGAGCCATACAGAAGAACCCAAAAACCCTAAAGGTTCTTAAGATTTCAGAAACTCAATTTTTTTAACTGGCTACATGCAAGTTAGAATAATGAAGCCGGTGTAGACAATGGAACCTAACCATTATTCATCTTCTAACTCAACAATCTGTGCACGCCTCTCTGCTGCTTTCTTCCTGATAAAGAAACCCCACCTCATTGCTGCCTTGATCTTCAGCCACCCCACAACAGCCTTGCCAGAACGAGTACGATCCTCATCAAAGTTTGGCATTGGCGATGGCATGTAAGATGGGAATGAATACCCATCTTCTGACATATTAATAGAGGCATGGCCTCCCATGCTGAAGAGTCGGAGCAAGTGTTGCATATCTTCATTTTCAAGCATCTCATGGCTTCGGATGCGGATCTCTTCCTCTGACAAGAAGTCCTCAACTCCCCTGTCTCGGTTGTGAGACCAGTCATCAAAGGGATTAAGATTAGATGGCTGATTAGAAGAGCCAATAGCTTGGAATCCTGAGTTAGATGATTGTGATGAACCAAGTGCCAGCCCAGCAGTGTTGTTATCATATCTAGCGTCCTGGATTTGGTGAGAACTGTTCGTTAGCTGGTCATTGGGCACAAATGAAGTGCTGTCAAACTGAGTACGGGAATTGGAGTTCATCACTTGGGGCTGGTTTGAGTATCTTGCAGCAATATTATCATTGTAACCTGAAGCTGGCAAAAAGAGAACAGAAAAAATTGATTAAATATATGCCTTGCCTAAAGTAAACACCATCAGCTAAAATCCATTTCCAGTTTAGGTTGAAAAACAATGGGTCATACAAGAGAAATTTTCTTTGTTAAAGCTTAAAACCAGCTTAGATGGTTGGCAAGCTTCCATTTATGCTGTTTCTGCATTTGGATATTTGAAGCAAAAACATCTTCAGCTAAATTCATAACCAGATACAAGTGTCACTAGGTAACATCAATTTTCTACCACCAGGATACAATGACTATCCGATATCTAGAAAGCCAAAGTTTTTTGTCCACACGCGTGCGCGCACGCACGCACACACGCACGCACACAAAAGCCCAGGCCAAGGCCATTTCAACTCAGAAAATTTGCAAGGGTCAAACTGGGGCAATTGTGTCTATTATCTCTTCAAAACCTGCAGGCAAGAATAATGTTTATCGAAGTGAAGTTTATAACTTTTTGAACTACAAAGTTTATAGAGACTGTTTTCCTGGATAACCGAGAGTTTAACCTCCAGCTTCTCCAAACAGGACACATGCCACTAGACCACCAGAGTCGATGCCCAGAGACTTACTAGTCTAACAAATGCTCTCATGTCATGGTAGTCAAAGTCCACAAAATGGTGTTGATATTGTATCAGGGAGAGATTCTGCCCAGAGCCATTCTTCAGAGTCACGGAACTTTGGAAAATCATTTTAATCCTCCATTTAATATATTTGTGAAAGCAAAAGGTTAGATGAAATTGGGGAAAAGAGGTGCCAATACTTAAAAACTGGAGGTTCGGTAGTGAAGGCTGCAGCTTCAGGCTTTACTTGGTTGTTCCTGTGACACCATCCCAAAAGTTTATGTATTTGCTTCTCATCCGTTTATTACTTATTCTCAGAAAAACACACAAACTTCCTTCCACTTGACTATTCTCTATAAAACTCAAAAACTATTCAGTGTTGGGCTCAATATTTCACTCCTATAGCATACTGTTCATGACCTCAAAACCAGACAGTCAAAATTTTGAGGCTCTCTAGCCCAAGTTACATATGATTTTAGAATGGTTCCTTCAGTTGCCAGATGCATGGCACCATGAACTCATATGACAAAAATAATAGTCATTCAAAGAAAAAAGATGAGGGGAAAATAGAACTTTTATTTAAGGAAAAGGGAAACAGAAAAAAAAAATACCTCCTGTTGGATGGCCTGAATGAGCTGAAGACTGCTCGGCAGGAACAGTGGCTGGCAGCCGTGGTAGTTGCAACTGATGGTCTAAAACATTAGAGAAATCTATATGACCTATCTGAAGTTCATTTCTAGATGCATTTGTCCTCTTATTTTTCTTGAAGCTCATAAATGACTTGCCATCATACTCAACAACTTGATTCCAGTTGTCATACGCTTTCTTCATTAGCGTATCCACATAAACCTGCAGTACATGATCTATTTCCTTAATGAACAAAACTATAGGAAAAATTAAACACTAAAATAGAAATAAATAACTTCAAGGACAATAACACCAAAAAGGGAGGGGGAGAGAGAGAGAGAGAGAGAGAGAGAGAGAACCTCAAAGTAGTAACAATAATTTAAACATGGCTATTCTGAGTTCAAATGAAAAGTATAGTGGAATCTTGTAAAGCAATATTGCAATAATCACAGGAAGCCTAAACAAATAGTGGACAACTAACACACGTGAAACCCTGAGAAAACATAACATAAGGAAAGGCATATTCTGACTGAAAAAGAAAAGCATATATCTAACCAACCTTCTGGCTGTCTGAAAGAGAATCAGCAGGAAAATACTGCTCCCCAGAAATAAGGCCATTCAGCTCATAAATGTTGTTAAAAACAACGCCAGTATTTCTTGAATCTTCGGAATAATAAACATAAAGCTTTCCACTAAGGACACAAGTCTTTGCATGCTCTAAGAGAGCATCCCACATCTTATTTGACATACCACTTCCAAGAATCTACAATCAATGGATCACTGTCAGAAGAGAACTACAAAGCATGAACATTTTTATTCAGGAACCAACAGCTAACTTACACTTCGTAATTTTTGAGAATCTCGCACCACAAGCCGCAGAAAGTCTTCCACGGAAAATATTCCAGCATTATTTAGTCTCTTGTGGAATGATCCATCCTTGCCAATCTTCTCCAATCTCCATACCTCATCATTCAAGGCAGGAGGGTAGTGTTTCTTGTACACTAGCAACGAAGGAGAAGTGAATTCAACCACAGATGTTGTGAGATATAGTGAAATAAGAATAAATATAAAATAGAGTATTACGTACATTCCCCTCTATGATCTTTGACAGTAAAAGCCTCAGTCTTCGCCTCACGGATACGAATGCCCTCACAAAATCCTGAAGCAACCTTCAATCCAAGCCTGAACTTTCTGCTCCTTATCCAACTTGAATTGTCTGTAAAAGTGAGCTCTCCTAGTGTTCCTACACCTTCTTTCAGTGTCACTTGCAAATCTCCAGTCAACAGTGGCCTCTTTCCTTCACGCTCTTTCACCACATGGCTTTCAAACTCCTCTTGTGTCCAGTCTTCGTCATCTTCAATGTTAAAATCCCCTTCCAGCACAACAACATCAAGTTTTACAGAGGCTTCAGGTCCCAATGTTACAACATGTCCTGTGTTTACGTCAACCAGGACAATATGGATTGCAGCACCCTGCTCGCCCTCTACTTTTCCTCCCGTAAAGAGGGGAAGAGACAACCTTGACCTAAAGTGCAGCTGCAAGTTACGTCCATCAGGACCCTCAATTCGTTTTGGGGAAGCCCTGAAAATAAATTATTAGAAGAATTACCCACAATATACAGGCACAGACATACCATGTAAATAATTCTGTGGGAAAAACATAGCAAAAATACAGATGAAAAAGTAATAAATATACTTATTTGAGCAAAGGCAAAACGAAACCAAAATGATTACTCTTTGGCAGTTACCCATATCATATGTTCTTACAGACAGAACTACCTATAATGAACACAGTTAAAAATGTACTACCATTTGAAAATATTGCATCAATAGTGGGATCATGCACATGACTAAATATCTTTACATTAGTATCTTTAGTGATGCAATAATTTTGGCCCCAGACAAACCAATTAGAAAACCAAAAGTGAAAACACAGATCACCTGACATTTGAATTAAGAATATATCGCCAATAAAGCTGCCAACACAAGTAATATAAGCCAACAGATCCAGAAAAGATTTACTTGATAGATCCTAAGTCTTCACAACCCTATGCTCAAATTCATTATTACCAACCACATCTTATAAAAGTGAAATAAACATGGCTTGATCATACATTAAGGCCAAGTACTTTCACATATGATCATGAACATCTTACCGTCCATTAGTAAGCCTAGCAGGGCCTAACTTTGCAAGAGCACGCTCTACCTCCTCACTGACCTGTTAAACATAAAAAAGTAGAAAGATTGACAAAGTACATTTAAAAGAGAAAGAGTGCCAAGCAAAACAGGAGACGTTGTATCAAGTAGTGCATAACACCAGCACTGCTTCTTCAGTTATGCCAACCAACATGTCTATCATAGTTCAATGCAATCCCTGATTGGAACTCACCAAAAAGAACAAAATGAAAAAGAAAATCTCACTTGAGAATTATTACACATAAAGCTTAAGAACAGAATAATAATTAGGAATGCAGAAGGACTGGATATTATTGAAATATTCAAATTTGGATTGACATGAGCTAGATTCAGCTCAATTCATTTAACCAACAAACAGAGTTTGACCTTGAGTGTAGGCTCAGCTAGTCTTCAAGATTGAACTCAAAACTCTAGAAGCCCAGTTCAATTCTACTTGTGACCTCAAATATATTTTTGTGTGTATATAAATATAGCTAAATGCAATATATTTATGCTATGAGTTATACTTTTGTTAAATTTTGTTAAAGAAAACAATGTTAGAGAAACGTTACTGACATTAGGGTTGAATTCAGGCTCCAGTTAGGAAAAATGAAATATAGATTACAGCTTACACCTACCCACAAAAAGGAAATATTCCAAGAATGAATCATAATCACACTGATCAATCTGCAGTGTGTTAACAAAACATAATAAGCTTAAAATGATAGTCACCCACATCCTTTAGAATAGATAACTGTTCACAGAGAAGTGTGTCTTACAACTTTACGAAGAATGGGTTCCAACGATGAGCAGAGCTTCTGCAAACTATCCACTTTTAGAGCTTCTACAATTACACTGCATCATATATATGATTGTTAATAAATGAAATTCACAAGCTTCTTAATGCTGCATGATAAATTAAATGAAGGTACTCGATATATCAGAACTAGCCAAACAAGAAATATAAAACACGTCCAAATAGTTTTTCAGTAATAATATATCAAAAGTAAATATGTTGCTCTGGACTAGAAAGAGCATATAGACCTGAATCTTTCAGAGGAATCTTGATAAGTCTTAAAATACAATCATCAAGCCTTGAAAAACACCCAATATAAAACTTTAAAATTCTTTAGTTGGCTTTGACCTTTACATTTGTACCCTAATCACAAGTTTCTGTTATTATTCAGTAGTCCCCCAAAAACTTCAAATTCACTTTGCTAAAACTAATTCTTCCTTTCTCTGTTCACTCCCCAGTTAGATATCCAAGTAATCCTTGATTTTAAGTATCTAAAAATTCATTACGGACAATGCCAAATTAGACAGAACAGCCAAAGCTAAAACCCGTAAGCCAACTCACAACAACAAAGAGTGTAAATCTAAGATACTGAGACAGATATAATAAGTTAAAAGCATCCTAAAGCAAATCGCAGTTGCCAGGATAACAGGAGTAATTCTCTTTAATGACTTGTGCAATTGTCAACGGCAAATTACACTGTTATCCTACCAAAAGGAAAACCAATTGTGTTTAGCTACAACTCAAGCAGAAGAATACAACATTCAACAGAATCCGACACAAAAATTCTCACCATTTTATAACTGATTCTTAACATTTTTTTCTCAACTAACTATACAATTACAGCTAGATTCAGCCAAAGTCATATAGCTTTTCCCCAAAATTAGTAACATTAACAACAAATTATCCAATTTAAAACACAAAATCGACAGCAAACAAATAAAATAAAACAAAAACCAAAAAATATAAACTATAAGCAAATTTACCTAGCGAGAGCGGGGCGTTTTCGCTCAGGCTGCTCCTCTTCATTACCCTCTAAACTCCTCTTGCTTCTACTCATACTACTTGTTCTCTCCAAATACCTCGTCTGCCTCTGCATTCTCAGATCTGTAGAAAGCCCCAAGAAAACCTTATTTCCCGCACACGAACAAACACTCACAAATTCTACTCAAATTCAACATAATTTCTCAAATTCAAACAAAAAAAATATATTCCACACGGTTCAGAACCCTGATCCCCTGCTTGGAAGCCAAGAAATTGTCGGAAAGAGACGAAAAGAATAACAAAATTAAAAACTTGTAATAAAAGGGTAAAGTAGTAACGTTCGCCTGGAACTTTTCTCGGAGGCCAAACAGACGGAAAGAAACTAAAGGAAAGTGAAAGAAAAGAAGAGAAAAAGAAAACAAAACCTGAGAAGAACTTCTTGTTTTTTTTTTTCCGAGAGAGAATCAAAAACACTAAGCAACCGATGTTTGTGAAGTGATGATTACTGATCCATCTCATCGAAGTCTAGTCTGGCGACCATTGAAGAATAAGGTATTATTCAGGTGTAATGCGCACCACAGTTGAACCCTTTAATGAATGCTTAATAGCTTTCCGATTATTTATTCCATCAGGTTGTTAACTTTTTTTCTACTTAAATAAAATCGGAACCGGTCAATAGTCTTCGTGATACTTGACTAACAAGTAGCGTAGGCTCTGTAGCAGCAGATATTTTCTTGACGGATTCAAGCATGGATTTCATTTGTTACAGTCGCTTCGGATCGTCCGGACGAGAAGCGAGATGAGAGCAATCCTGACCGTACGCTTCATGGTGTGAAATAAGAAAACCTAATGACTAATGGCTCTTTCCACGTCACTATTGCTATTACGTCATCTGTCTGTGCTGGACAAGCATCACTTGGATTACTTGTACTCGTCGGATGCTCTCCACCTGGCATCCTATCATTTTTATTACAATTTTTTTTAACTTTTTTTAAACACGATAAAAATTACATTTTAAAATCACGTTTAAAATTTAATATTATTTTTTATATTTATATTTAATTTTATTTAAATTTTAATCATGTTATTGGAATCCAATGACTAATGCTAACTTCATATGAGTCATTGTTGCGCGATTTTGTCATGCTGGTTCATCTGTATCTGGGTTAAGAAGAGCTCTCAATTGCAAGTTGACAACAATGGGCCAATTACAAAGGGTGTAAAATTTTGGTAACATCGAATGTCAACATTTGAAAAGCCGTAACATCAACAAAAAGACGTCGCTTCCCAACGCATGCGCTTGGTCTAATGGTTGATGGCCCATCATTTCCAAAGGGGACCAGCCCATCGTGTTCGAGGCAGAAATTAGAGCCCATCGTGTCAACGTCCCTGATAGTCATACATGCATGCATTACAAATTCGTTCACTCATTTTCAGGCCATGCAGGACATTCATTAATTGCGTGGAATGTCCGCAGCATGGTAGTGAAAATTAATTCTCAACACAATTTCTACTTCTTTCCTTAATCAGCAGAATTATACAGCAATGGGAATCACTCCAATCACGGATACGATTGAGAAAATAACCATAGTAAACATTCTAATCAAATTATGGCATGGTGTGATCCATGAATCATGAGTGAAAAATAAGAATAACTAATATATATTTCTTATATTTTATATATTTTAATTTAAAATATAAAATAAATAATTAAAATAGTTAATATAAAATTTAAAATAATTAACATAAAAAAATATAAAATATAAAAATTAACGTAAAATTTAAAATATATAATAAAAAAATTAAAAATATAAATAAAAATATTTAAATATTTAATATAAAAATTTAAAAAATTTAAGTATAAGATATATAATATGTATTGTAGACAATCTAGTTAAAAATAGTAGATTGAATTAATGGAAAAATTAATATAAATGTACTTTTTACTAATAAACAAAAGTATTATTTGCTTTGGATCTTGCCCTAAAAGCAAGCATGCATTACGGGTAAGATCCAACATATACTACAAGATGCAATCTTTGGTTTGATATAGAAAATATGAAGCAGAAAGCCTCTTGTTATGTCAAGAATAAGGGACAATGAAAATCTTGAAACAAAAAGTTTGAAAAATCTTAAAAAGCAAAGATCTTGAATTGGTACGTGGGTGATGATTGGTTCATACGGTAAAATTTTTATAAGAGATTTAAGGATTTATTTTTGTTCATACTTAGGGGTTACAGAAGAACTTAAGTTTGCATTTTATTATATTAAGAAAAGATCGTAAATTTGAAAACTAAAAAATTTGGCATAAACTAAAAATTTTGTTTTAAATTGATATTTTAAAATTTATTCATTGAGTAAATAATAAAATAATATAATAAAATATAAAATAATTTTTTTATATTATTTAAAAAAAAATTAAATACATCACAACACTCACAAACTCATTTAATAAAATATTTTATTAATATATATATATTAAAATTTATCAATAATAATATTAATAATTATAATATTATAAATATAAATTTATTTATATAAATTAATATAATAATATTAAATATTTTATTTAAAAAAAATTTACAAAAAAAAAAAAATTGTACCAAAGAATTGATACAAGAGTTTGAAAGTTTAGCATTAATTTATTTATTATATAATACGTCCACATTAGAAAAAAAAAATTATATAAAAAAAATATATATATATAAACAATAATTAATTAAATTAAGGCGTTAATAAATCACCATTTTCAGTAGTTACAAAATAGAGAAGCAAACAAAAACAGAACTCCAAAAAAATCAATCAAATCTAAACTCTGTAATTATGAAAAAAAAAATCTCGGGAATTATTGAAGATAAATTCGTATTAGATATAAGGCAGAGGAAAAACAATGAAATGTCTGGTTTTAACGGAGGAGCGTGGTTAGATAAGACGCAACTGCTTGACCGAAAACACCGTTCATTCTCCTCTGCCTATAACACCAACAGCATCTCCCCCGCCATCTTCCTCGAGATGGTCTCCACTACCTCCGCCGCCGCCGCCGCCAAAAGCTCTTCTCGCTGCGTCTTCCTCGGTGTCGATGTTGGCACAGGCAGCGCCCGTGCAGGTCATTTCCGTTGCTCTTTATGTATACGAATGGAAGAATGAATGGCCGTGTTAAAACTTTTAAGTTTTATGTCACAAGTATGAAGTAATATGTTGCAAACAAATCATCGTTTCTATCATTGTTATTAGGATGTTCATCAAGGTAATGTATTATTCGTCTTGAAATGTTGGGGATGATGATAGTAATTGTAATGATATTATATGTTGATAATTGAATTGTCTGGACGCTTCTTTTTTTAGGTGAATTTCGTTTTCTTCAATCAGGAAATGGTTTTCTTTCGTCTCCTAGCATCGTGATTTATATTTGTTTCGTATTGATTCTGTCAGTCAGGGGATCATATCATTTCGGAGTTCTAAAGCTTAGTTACTGGTTTGATCAACAGTTAAAGTACCTTGTGCAACAGCCAAAAGCAGTGTGCTAAACCATGCAGTCCAATTTATCCTTCCAAACTGATACAACTACAAACGACTCAGAGTTTTTATTTTATTTTTTTTCTGTTATCTTAGTCACACACTAGTTGGCTATAGTTATTTTTTTTTTCCATACGAAATTGTGGGTTGATTGCAAAATAGTGGACCTTTGTTACATTCACAAAGCTGGAATTTTATATATAAACTTGTACTGGCATTACAATCAGTTGTAAACACTAGTTGTTATATTTTCTGAATATCATATAAGTCTACTAACACAAAGTGTGAGAATTTATATGAATTTTCTTTAATACAAACTTAGCCTCTAACTCTAATATAGATGTTGGTGGATTTAATCCCAAGACTACAAGAGGTCTTACCGGTTGCTAAATGTACATAATTGGTTACGTTATTTCTTGAATGAAGAATAAAAATCTTTGACTCATTGGATTTTGCAATAGTTTATCGATTGTTCATGCTGCTTAATGCAGGTTTGTTTGATGAAAGTGGAAAACTTCTGGGGTCTGCTAGTAGCCCAATACAAATATGGAAAGAGGGTGACTGTGTTGAGGTACTTTCTTAGTTTAATTACTTACTACATGCACAGGAATTCAGGTGCACTAATTATCTTTATCAGTCCAAATTCCTGCTGACACATTGTAAGAACATCAAAGAAAGTTCTAAAAATGATTGATATGTTGTATTTGTAGGAAGCTAGACATACAAGTTTCTTCCTCATAAAAAATGCAAGGAAATATGTGTGTGGGGCAATAGAACTTCAAATTGAAACCATAAATGTTGAAATGCTTGGACTAATGTGACTGTATTTTTTAATTTCAAAACCAGCAATCTTCGACGGATATTTGGCATGCAATCTGTGCAGCCGTGAAATCAGCTTGCTCCCTTGCGAATGTTGGTGGGGAAGAAGTGAAGGGTGTGGGTTTTGCGGCTACTTGTTCGCTTGGTTCGTGACTGATTCTTTAAGAATTTTGTTAAAATAAATGAGACTTTATATTTTGATGTTGAGTATGATGTCTAATATAATTATATAATTTGGACAAAATGACTTCATTTTGCAGTTGCAGTGGATGCTGATGGCTCTCCTGTTTCAGTTTCTTGGAGTGATGATTCTAGAAGAAATATTATAGTATGGATGGACCACAGAGCTGTAAAACAAGCCGAGAAGATCAATTCTTGTAATTCACCAGTATTGCAATACTGCGGTGGAGCTGTTTCTCCTGAGATGCAGCCTCCAAAGGTATCTGAGTGGCTGTTTCTCCTGAGATAGCTATGGTTCTTCATGTATACTGTCTTTGAGTATAAGCTGACGATGTATTTTATGGCATAGCAAATATAAAGTAATAGAACTAGCTGAAATAGGTGGCTTGTAGATAAATGACTAACTGCCTCGAGAACCTTCCGTGTTCCCTCTTGGCAAGGTCCTCATGTTTGGATTTCCCTGAAACACCATTGCATGCTTGAGTGGATTGTTAAATTGGGGTTTCCATGTAGCCTTTCTAAGTGTAGTAAGGTCTTGGTAATGGCGATGATAGGGTGACAATTTACTGGCTGATGCACTGTACTTTTTGTCTGCGTGTTTCTGCATATATCAGATATTGTGTGCTCCGGGTTGATCATTTTTTATGTATCCTTTTGTTTTGCACCATCTGCAGTGTATGCTTCTAAAGTTAATTGAAGGCATTTGGTTTGATTTTCTGCCCTAATTATGGTCATTTATGCTTAGTAATAAGTGATTTCTTTTGGAGGGGTGGGGTGTCAGGGAGAGTAAACGCTTTGGAAATATTCTTCAATAGAGTTATAGATATCGTTCCTCTTTACCTGTGAGTTTCCTGAGTGCAATTTAGACTTTCGAGTCATTTCCTACAGAATTTGATTTGTTAAGTGTATCATTTGCTTTTAAAACCATACTTTAATCTGGTGAACTTGGCTAATCAGGAGCTTGGTGGCAGTGAAGTGAACATGAAAGACTTGATTATATAATGGTGAATGATCATGAAATTTTTTCTGGATGTATGGCAAACTTACAGGGTTCAAGAGTAGTTGGTCTTGTAAATGCAACTTGGTTATCACTAGAAGAATTTTGGAGCTGATATCAGTTTAGTTTGGTTAGATTGTTGTATTCTCATTTTGTTGGGAGAAAATGATAATGCTTTGATTATTGCTTTTAACTCATATCCTGGTGATGGATTCTCCTTAGGTCCTTGATTTGAGTGGTCAAGTTATTGAAGTGACATTGACAGCTGTTAAAAGTGCTGATACAAAATGCAGTTTAACAACTAATTTTATTTTCTGCTGTATAAGCGCAATTTTGAGATTTCTAAGCATTGTGGTTACTTTCAGTTAATTTGTCCAATGATTTCTTTTTTCAGCTCCTATGGGTGAAAGAAAATTTGAAAGAATCTTGGTCGATGGTATTTAGGTGGATGGATTTGAGTGATTGGTTGTCATATAGGTACTTAATCTGCTAGTCCATTGATAAGCTTCTCGATGTCTAAACATCATTCTTTTCACAATGTCAAATTGTTAATTGTATTCACAGATTTTCCTTTATTTTGAGGATTCCAGAGCAACAGGAGATGATACTCGGAGTCTGTGCACCACTGTGTGCAAATGGACATATCTTGGTCATGCACACATGCAACAGATGAATGAGAAAGATTCTCGAGATATGGAAGCTTGTGGATGGGATGATGAATTCTGGGAGGAGATTGGCTTGGGTGATCTCATAGATGGGCATCATGCTAAGATTGGTATGTTTGTTTCCTTTGTTTAATTATTTGTTTGTGTTAATGTTGATAAAAGTTGTATACATGGACTACTAATGATCAAAATTTAAGTTCTTTATGGTTTGATGTCTAAATGCTATGGTGTCTTTTCTAAGTAAGAGAAATTTAACTTCGTAATTCAATGCCATAAACTTCTGCTTATGTAAAACCAGCACATCTACTGCTATATGTGCTTACATTTGTGTTGTGTTGTATATATATATACACACATATAATCTTATTTGGATATAAAATCTAAATATGTAATTGCACCCTCCGATATGGAGCTATGGTATTGGTCATGCCTAAGTAATTACCATGCCTCCATTACAAATCCACAAGAATACTTGTGTTTGTAGTTTGTTTTTCAACGGAAGTTTTATTTCCTTTTTCTCGAAGGGAACTGCAAAATTGGTCATGCACTAGAGATGATCATGTCAGCATCCCAACATATGTTCACACACAGCACAACAGAATAAATAATCCATATCAAGCTGCAGTTATTGAAATGCCATAGCTAAAATCTTGTAATTTAGGATTGAAGCAAACTGTTCTTCTCATTGGAATCATTAATAGTTCAGCAGCTTTCTGCTATGATTTCCTTGCCATGTGTTTGAATGCGCTTTGAAAAAGAAGGTCAAAGGTGTCAATCCAGAATGGAATTAATTCCTTTTTGAGGTCCAACTGGTTGCTTCCATCTAGGTCTGAAAATTTGTGCGTGAATACTTCACTATTTTGCATTTTTTGTTGCATCTATACACCCTGTAAGGTTGGTTATGATTGGAAACTAACTTAGCATATTTGTGTTGATCTACTGCTCCATAAATGTAACAGTTGTTTTGCTGCTGATAATATATTGTAGAAGTATTATTTGTCTGAACACAATATTCTAAATATGTCAATGAACTGACAAACTTATGAGTTGAAAAGGTTATTTGGTTGTGATATTAGAACTGCAAGTGTTTACCTATATTTCCTATCTTTTTGTTGTAATTATTGACATTGTAACATCTTGACAGGACGAAGTGTAGCTTTCCCTGGTCATCCGTTGGGTTCTGGTCTTACTTCTGCTGCTGCGCAGGCAAGAAATCTTGTACTGAAGATTTCACATTGATTTCAAGGTCCATTAACAAAGCAAACAGATTTATTTGGATAGAATGCAAACGCATCCTTTTCTATGGGCTTTAAAGGGTCGTTTTATCTCTTTTACGTTTCTATAGTTGCTAGTTTTATTCTTTTTGAAAATGACCTCTATTTTCAGGAACTTGGTCTGGTTGAGGGAACCCCTGTTGGGACTTCATTGATTGATGCTCATGCTGGAGGTGTGGGGGTAATGGAAAGTGTGCCAGAGTCATCTTCTGAAGCTAAAGGTAATTGTTAACTCAAATAATTTTCTTTTCCGTATACTTATCAGTTGCTAACTTTATGGTACTATGTTAACTTTTTACAAATATGATGTATGATTAGAGCATAATGAGGAAGCCATATGCCACCGCATGGTGTTAGTCTGTGGCACTTCTACTTGCCATATGGCTGTATCACGGAACAAGCTTTTCATTCCAGGGGTCTGGGGACCCTTTTGGTCAGGTACATCAAATTTATTTGATTATCATTCTTCAATTATTAGAGAGTGAACTTTGTTTCAGAACAGTAAAAGCGCTAATGTTTGCCAACGCTACGTGATACACTATTTCTCCGTTAACTACATATTTATTTATTTTTTGTTTATGAAATCTTAAAGCCTTCTCATACAAATTTTTAAGACTTTTTTTTTATTATTTTGATTTAACTTGAAATATCATGCTTGCTCCTTTTTTTTTTTTATTTTGATTTAACATGAAATATCAAACTTGTGGTTTGTTTCATGTTACTACAGATTAAAGCACGGGTCAACTAAATCCTAAGTGATATTCAATTGACCAAATTAGACTTTCATACTACAAATTTATGGAAAATATAAGTATCATGTCTAGTGCTAGGAGTTGTGTATGCAGTTCTCTCAGGGACAAGTGTGAAAAGAGTGTACATTAATGCTAATTCCCCTTCGGTTTCTGTTTTTAGCGATGGTACCTGAATTCTGGCTGACAGAAGGTGGGCAGAGTGCTACTGGTGCATTGTTAGATAACATAATTGAAAATCATGTTGCTTCTCGAAGCCTTGCAAATCGTGCTGCTTCTAGAAGTAAGATGTGGTTGCTTGCTTTCGAAAGTTCCTTTTTTTATTTTTTTTTCCTGGTTTGCTTAACTAAAGTTAGTTTACTTCAAATCTAATTGTAGTGTAATTACATTGCTTCTATTTACATACGCATCTAGCTTAGCCTTTTTTTCTGTTTCTTTTTTCTGTATATCCCAGATATATCCCTCTTTGAACTGCTGAACAGTATTTTAGAATCCATGATGCATGACATGAAGTCTCCTTTTCTTGCTGCTCTGTCTGAGGATACACACGTCCTTCCTGACTTTCATGGAAACAGGTAAACTGTTAAGAGCTTGATGTATGGTTCTCCGGTGGCAGTTCCCAAATATGAGTTGCAAGTATAAGCTGCTAATTTTGTGATGGCACAGGTCTCCCACTGCAGATCCAAAAGCAAAAGGAATAATATGTGGTCTGACACTAGGTACAAGTGAGAAACAGTTGGCTCTTTTATACCTTGCCACTATACAGGGCATTGCCTATGGTACACGCCACATTGTGGAGCACTGCAATGCCCATGGTCATAAAGTAAGAACACATTCTTGTCACTTTGTGGTGTCACAATCTTAAATGATTCTAACTTCTATGTAAAATGAACTACATTTGTGCACATGTATTGTTGTATGCAGAGCTGCTATGACTTAAGGTGAGATTATATGGTTGTTGACTGATCAGCTTCTCAAACTCTAACCTATTCTGTGAATCTTTCTTGTCTGCAGATTGACACATTACTTGCATGTGGTGGCCTTGCCAAGAACCCCTTGTTCCTTCAACAACATGCAGATATAATTGGTATCTCTTCCTGTCTTCCCCAGTCACCTTCATTTGTGTGTGGCCATGTGTTATATATTGGTATCTACAAACACACTCATACGTATGCAGATAGATGGATAGATAAATTATGGCATATGATTGCTCCTGTTATAAGAGTATGGTGATGCACCAACCTTCTCTATACTCTGTATGTGATCCTTAGTTTGATGAATGAATATTACTAATATTTTTATGTTAAATTTCTAATTGGTGGGATTCTAGATCCTTATATCCAATTGCTTTTGATTTAGTTTATAAAATAACAAATGTAATTACTTTTTGTCAGAAAGAGAAAAAAGAAAAGAAATTTGTTGTTTTGACAGATACATGTTCATGTTAGTTTTGGTACTTCTGATGGACTAAAACAATTGAATGTTATGTTCATGGGCTCCCTGGGTTGAATGTTGGATCCAACTACTCCTTTAAAGAAATTGGATTCAAATAACTTTAAGATTGCATGCAAACAAAGAAGTGAAAGGTCTAAATTATAACAAAAGCCACTTAGCTAAGTTTGCATGCAAACAAATTCTTCTAATCTCAAGTGAATAGGTCTTCTACATTACAGAGGATTTTGGATTGAAACCTTTTTTGGCATTTTTGGACACAAATTGACAAACTTGTTGGCCTTCTGCTCGTAATTGATGCAGGTTGCCCTATTATACTTCCACGTGAAAATGAATCTGTGCTCTTGGGTGCTGCTATTCTTGGTGCTGTTGCTGCAAAGAGGTACTCTAGCATCATCAAGGCCATGAAGGCACTGAATGCAGCTGGTCAGGTATGCCTAATAATCCTTTTTCCATCATTTTTATACACACTCACACAGTAGAATTGACAGGGAAGCAAAAATTTGTCTGAGCTCAAAGGATTTTTTATCTCATTTTGGGGTAAAATTATATGCTAATTGACTTCACCAATTTGTGGGATTAATTTATCATGGGACTTGGAAAACAGTTTAATGCTAGGTGACTTAGGGTCAAATCTGATGCTTTGACAGCTTAGGACTTGTCTTTGTCATAGATAGGCATTATCAGGTCGGGACATTTTCATATTAAGACCATGATCATCATTTGATTCAGCTGGCTATATGACCTGAATTAATCCTCAATTTAAGCAACTCAGTTACATGTTTCTCGGATTAAATTTCAGTTACTGATTGTCAGAAACTAGAGTGCTTACTATGGGATGGATAATGAAAGAAGCTAAGTTATATGTTCATGGCATCATGCAATATATGTTTTGATTATATTAATTTGTTTCTTTCACTCATTTTTTTAACCTTTCGGTAAAGCAGCATATATGACATTCCATAACAAAATCAACAACCTTTTCTTCACCAGGAACTTGTGAGGTTGATATGTTGCAGTTAAAAGATCTTTTTCTTTCTATCCCTGGTGATTGGGGATCAATATTAGTGATATATGCTATGTTGTCGCTGTCACTGACAGTGCCTAAATTTACCTGGCCCGAGTTCTTAAGCCGGACTTGGGCTCACACCCAAGTGGAGGGTTAGATTTTGTTCTGAAGGTCTAATGGGTATCTGTAACCACTGGCCCTTATTAACTCATTTTCATGCACTTGAAATAATAGGTTGGTTATCCTTTGGCAAAGTACTTGATGATCTAGAAAGCTTTATATTCTTTGATTCCTGGTGGGGCTATAGGTTTCTTTATCAATGAAAATAATCTTGGCATATTTCTGATTTCTGTGGGTCCCTTTTTAACCTTATAAAATGATACATAATAGTATAGCCTCTGCCGAGAACATTTTGTTGCCTCCTTTTTAAGGACTTTATATGAGATAAACATTTTCCATGATCGATGTCCACATTTGTTCCCTGATAATTGTTTGTTCCCTGATAATTGTTTCTCGGCTCATTATCATCTCTGAGAAAGGAAGTTGACATCCCTCACATCACATTTCTTTACATTTAGAATTTACATATGCTTAAATTTGTTCAGGTCATTCACCCATCCAAAGACCCAAAGGTTAAGAAGTATCATGATGCCAAATACCGTATTTTCCGTGAGCTTTACGACCAGCAGGTATCTCAACGATCCTTAATGGCACAGGCTTTGGCGTAGATTATCTTGCTCACTCATGTTATAAAACTGCTTCACGTCTTATTTAAATTTTCTTCTTTGACCCAAAAATGGATTTGAATCTTAAAGATTTTAACTGCTTTGTAAAAAAATTACTCTTGCGAGATTCTCGGTTATGTCTGGGCGTGGACCTGATATGGTTGAATGCAATACAGACAGATATTCTCTTGTTTGGAAGGTTTGTGCAGAATAACACTTTCACTTCAAGCTTTAGAATTTATTACATTATTGTATATTTTAAATTACGTACATGACACCAATTTATTACATATAACAGAGTTACATAAAGTTTGTCCAACACAGTTAATAATTTTTAAAATAGAAATGCACATTACAACACTGTATTAAGACATTAATCCGAGGAAGTACTGTAATGCATGTACCATGGAGTGCTATGAGAGCTCAACTGGTGACATCCTCGTACCTTTCCCTCACCTTCACATGAAGGCTATTTTTCATCCTCAGAGTTAATGACAGCCCGTATTCCGGACACTTCTCCTTGTTCTGCACGTCTACGACGAACCTTTCAAGCACAGAAGCTACGATCGACTTCATTTGAATGTATGCCATGTCTTTCCCGAGACAAATTCTTGGTCCACCGTTAAAAACCGGGAAGCGAAACTCGTTCTCTTGCCGAAAATTTCCATTTTCGAGCCACCTCTCCGGAAAATATTCATGGCAATTCTCCCCCCATATGCTCTCCATGCGTCCCATTGCGTATGCGTGATACGCTATAAACCATCCTTTCCTGATGAATGTACCGTCCGGCAACACGTCGTCTTTGAGACAAGCTTTCGTATCAATCGGTACTGGTGGGTACAAGCGCAAAGATTCGGATATCGCGGCATGCAAGTAATGCATCTCTTTCAGCTCGTCAAAAGTGTAAGTATCGCCGATTCTTTTTCCGTTTCGTGTCTGAACTAGTTCAAGCTCCTTCAAAATGTTTTCTTCGACTCTCGGATTTGATGATAGCAGCCAGAAAAACCAACTTAAAGCAGAAGATGTCGTGTCTCGACCTGCAAGAATGAAGCTTATGACGATGTCTCGGAGAAATTCAGGTGAGTTCTCGCGACCGCTTCCGATAAACCGTGACAGTAAATCATCGTCGGCTTTCTCAGTTTTTGCTTCCATTCTTGAGCTTATGACATTATTTGCGAATTCATGAACAGAAGCAACTGATTTTTTCAGTGTTCGCTCTGATCCGGCATTAAAGAATTTCTTGATCCTCCACAAATACACGTTTACAAACGTGAATCTCTCAGAGCTTAGCGCCGCCGCTTCTTCAAACGCACGCTGGAACTCGGAATCAAAACTTCCATCTCCGCCGAGACAACCGGGATCAACGTTAAAAGCCAACTTACATATGTTATCAAATGCAAATCGCTCTAAAATATCTTGCAAATTCAACACTTGTTCACCCTTTGCAGCTCTCGTTAATATCGGAACCAATCTTGTCGAAGTTTCAAACTTGACGATCTCGACAACAAAATTCCGGAGCGATTTTGTGCTAAACTCGTGGCTTGCAATTTTACGCTGGTGTCTCCATAAATCGCCGTCGGAGTTAAAGATTCCTCGGCCAAGAAAATCTCCGAGGAACGTGATGAACCGATCGCCTTTTGGGAAGTTCTCGAAGTTGGTCTTCAGAATGTACTCAACGTTTCTGGGGTTCGCCGTGAATACACCGCTGGGTTGACCGGGACGGTAAACGGTACCAGTGTTCATGGGACATCGCCTGAGCGCATCCGTTATCCAGTCATGAATACGGTGCTGGTTTTTAACAAATTCTGGTACGATTCCGACAACAGGGTAATTCTTGAAGCCATTTTCACCAAATCTTTTGCTCGAACTTCTAAAGTAGAAATACAAACAGAGAGCTACGAGAAAGAGGAAGTATTGAAGAAAAAGAAATAAAGGCATCATACTCCTGGTGTATTTTATGATTAACCAGCTGATTTTTTAATGAATTCTTTTGCTGTGAACAGTTCTCTTTACCGTACAGGCTGCGGTGGACATTTAAAAAAATACAAAAAGAGGATTGCTTGCAATCGGGAGCTGGCGGTAACTTTGATTAGAGGGTGATTCTTGTTCGTTTTCTTAGCTTGGTGGTACTGCTTATCTTCCGCCGTGGGAGATTCTTACCGGATGATGATTAAACTTGTCTTCTGTTCATTCGCTATCCCTTGTGTGCTTGCATTTGCAGTTCTTTTATTCTTTCCGTAAAAGGAATGATGTTACTGGTAGTGATTACTAAGTTAATCGTAGATTACAATTCACTAATATTTCTCTCGTATTTGTTTATTTATTTATTTTTATTTTTGTTACTCCTGTTACATGCAGAGGAATCAGAATACTTTTCTAATTTCTTTTCTCCATAAATTTTAATAAAATGATGATATATATAACATAATTAATAATAAATAATTAAAATTAAATTTTAATAAAATTTATAAATTAATTTTATATTTTATAATATAAATTAAAAAATTTAATATATAATTTTAATTATTTATTATTAATTATATTATATGTTAACATTTATTTAAGATAAAAAAAAAAAAAAAAAAAAAACTAATCCATGCAAAAGATAACTATGCATGCATACCCACAATTTTTTATATAATTTGTGGTCTGGCCATGGTAATGTATTAATATATATCTAAAAGTTTGTTACTCTTTAACTTAAAACATCTTTTACAAGAACATAAAATAAAAAATTAAAAATTAAAAAATTAAATATTTGTTTTAATTTTAATTTTTTATTTCAAATTTTTATAAAGAATATTTAAAGTTAGTAATAATAAATTTTTTAAGATATAACTATATATATATGTGTCATAGACAAAATTTAGAACTTGAAAAAATAATTAAAACTGATATACTTTTTTAATTCTGCCTTCTATGATCTACATAATAGATAAAATTAATTCTACTTCTCTGTATTTGTTAAATTTGACTAAAATACACTTCACATATTTTATATATTTTAATATAAAATTTAACATTAAAAAAATTTAAAATGATTAATATAATATTTAAAATATAAAATATAAAAATTAAAATAATTAATATAAAATTTAAAATATGTAAAATAATAAATTTAAAATATAAATATAAAATTTAAAATAATTAATATAAAAATTAAAAAATTAAATATATCCTTACAACCAACGTGAGTAGTTAAACTGGTATTTGCCCAACTCTTTTTAAGAGCATTTGTTGCTATTGGCTTGGATAAGTGTGCAAGGTAATATGCTCTTGAAGCAAGTTGTCACTTCCAATGAAGAATTCTCAAATATGAAGGGGTTGTTGGTTAAATTTAATAAGTTTTAAAAATAAAGATTATTAAAAACTATATTTAGTTGCATGTCATATAAAATTTTGTTTTAAAATAGAAAATATTATTTTAAAAATTAATTGTAACTAAAAAAAAATGGAAAAATTAAAACAACTTGTTTACCATTTTTAAAATAGTGTTTTTCAAATTAATTATTTTTTTATTTTTTAAAAAATATCAAACATATTCTTGGCTTTTTTTATTAACAAATACTATCAAAAACACTTTTAATTCTTAAAAAATTATTTTGAAAACATCATTTTTTAAAAAATTTTAAAAAACGAAATTATTAAAAAAGGTTACCAAATACATTCCGATATTCCTTTTTATTTTTTTCTTGTTTTCTTTAATTTTGACGATAAACTCTAAAATATTTTTGCGGCATAATTATTTTTACCACTACAAATACAAGAAACATACAACAAAATGTTTACCCCTATCAATTTTCTCTTAAGAAAAAAATTCATATGTTGAAAAATCAATTATTTTACTCTGAATTATAGAAATTGCTTATTAATGGTAAAAAAAAAATATTATTGTAATAAATGTATTAAAATTATTAAAATTATTTTAATAATTTTATTTTATTAAATAATTTTACCTATAAAAATTATTAAAAAAATTACCATAAAAATGTACATTGCAATGGTGTGTTGTGGCTACAATATCATTGAATTATTATATTGGCCCACACAAAAAAAGGAAACAGTGTAAACGTTACTAAATGTACCCCACTGGCCCACAATGCAGTGTTTGGAAGCCGTAAATTTTTACAAGACGGACAATTGACGGGAAGAAAGTTTAAGATAAATATTACATGATATAAATAATATAATAAAATTATTTAATTAATAAAAAAATTTATTTATTAATAATAAATAAAAAATTAAAAATAAATTTTATAATTTTTTATTATGTTAATTAAAAATAAATTTTATTTTTTATTTTTTATTAATAAATTTTTTTTTATTAATTAAATAATTTTATTATATTAATTATATTTAATAATATAAAACCGTCACTTTCTCGTTGTTTGAGATAAGAAGGAAAAATACAAGCAATATTATGAACGTAAATGACAAGAATTGGAAAAGTGGGATCACATCCGACCCCACAACATTTCGAGTCATGACTTTGGATCTTCTGCTATCTGGCAATTCCTTATTGGCTCTGGCCCACGTGATTTTTCACGAGAAAGTAATAACTCGTGATAACTACTGATTGCTCCTGCGCTGTGGGCTGCGGCCGCTGCTCCGAAATTTACTGTCAAATTATGTTTTTTAAAAATAAAATAATATTTTATTTTCTTTATTTTCTCATTTAACTAATAAATAATTCATCTTTTTTAAATAAACTAATAATAAAAAATAATTAACAATAAATCAAAACATAATTATAATTAATTATATTTTTTATTCTTATTAATTACATTTATTTTTTATTTTCATTATAATCTCAATAATAATTTATATAAAAAAATTTATATTTTAAATATCATTAAAAAAAATAATTAAGTTTAACTTTTATAGTTAATAAATATTATAATTTTTTTAAATTTATATAACTAAATTTTATAATAATAAATTAATGATTCCAACTCAAATTATTGATTATCACATGTTTAAATTAATTTTATTTATTTAATTAAAAATACGTTTACATTCTACGTATACAATCTCACAAATGATACGTTATAAACTTTGAATTGTTATAATAATAATTATTATTATTATTATAAATACAAAATAATTATGGCAATAATATTCGCGGGACAAAAATTCTTTGAAGCCACGTCCACGGATTGTGGGATGGGAATAAGACAGCATATTCGCAAAATGAAGATGATAAATAGGAAGATGCTAAGAAGAACGGAGTGACCAGGTAGTGCCACGTGTGACACCACCTGGCGTACAGGCATCGCATCTTGCTACTTCGCAATCCCAGACTCTCTGCTTTTCTCTTTCTATGCCCCTCCTCGTAATACTTTTTTTTTTTTTCGTTTTTTGATTCCTGAAATTTTAAATTAAAGATTAGAAAGAGGAAACTTGAATTGGGTTTGTCTCATTTCAGGTACTTTGTTCTTTTTTTTTTTTTGGTGTCTGAATTTGTTTTAATTGGGGGTTTCTGTATTGCATCTGGATTTCTGAATTAAGGGTAAGGTTGGGTTGTTGTTATGCTTTGTTTTGATTTGATTTGATTTTGGTTCTTTCCATCTGGGTATTCTTGTTTCAATAGTAGTGATTAGTTTTGTTGGAAATTTTGATGGCTTTCGGGACTTTTTGATAAGTTTCCTGATGGGAAATATGTTGTTTTGCTTTGCTAAACGTAAAGAGAGAGGAAAACTCTTGTATTGTGACTCTCCGTTTTGGGTGGAAATTAAAAAACTTATGAGCGACGTGGTGTGAGTAAATACTCCATGTGTAATAAAGAAATTGGATGCTTGAACCAATCTTTATTACACTCTGATAACGCAATTGATTATCAGCAAAACCGTAACCAAGCTGTGTACTCGATGGATTCTCCATCCACCGCCATACCCGGTTCTGGTTCAACCCCTGGTTCAAACGATGAAACGTCGCGTGTAAAATTCCTGTGTAGCTTCTTAGGTAGCATTTTGCCTCGTCCCCAAGATGGGAAATTGCGTTATGTGGGTGGAGAGACACGGATTGTGAGTTTGCCAAGGGATGTAACTTATGAGGAGTTGATGAGTAGGATGAGGGAACTGTACGAGGGAGCAGTGGTGTTGAAGTACCAACAACCGGACGAGGATCTTGATGCTTTGGTGTCGGTGGTGAATGATGATGATGTGACAAATATGATGGAAGAGTACGAGAAGTTGGGTTCAGGTGATGGGTTTACAAGATTGAGGATTTTTCTGTTTTCGCATCCCGACCCAGATGGTTCGACTCATTACATTGACGGGGATGACAGGGAGACAGAGAGGAGGTATGTGGATGCGCTGAACAATATGAATGATGGTAATGATTTTAGGAGGCAGCCAGACTCACCAGGGATTGGTTCAGTTGATGATGTCCACATGGCGGAGCGGTTCTTTAGCTCAATGAGTCTTGAGGGTGGCTTTCATAACCAGCCACAGTATAATGTTCATCACCTTACGATTCCTCATATGAGTTCGGGGCAGCACCAGCTGCCTGTTTCTCAGAGGTATAATGAAATGGAAGGTCCATGGAGTTCTGCATATTATTCTCCTAGGCATTATGGGCATCACGATGCTAGAACAGTGCCAGAGTTTCCATCTTCACCTTCTTCTGCCCGGTTTCGCATGCCTTTCGGCGAGGAGAGAATTCCTGAAGAATATGTTCGGCAGCATGTAAATCATCATCCCCCATATGAACACCAGCAACAATTTTGCGAGAATTTAGTATGGATGCCATCTGGAACTGTGGCTGGAGACAAGGCTGGTTTTCCTGGTAATTTATTTCATGGACATAATGTTTTTGATGTGAATGGCATATGTGAGCACTGCCGGCTTACTTTCCACAGAAATCAGTTGCACTGGGAGCAGCCCAACATGGCGAATGGAATTCCTCAGGTACCCATCTCTTGTGCTGAATGCCGCCCAAACAGGGAGAATGTAATGTTGAATGCTGAAGCAAAGTTGCCCCATCAGAGTGAGACCCGACCGGTGTATAATGAAAGCCACAGTCATGAAAGAGGATGGGTTCTGCAGCCTCAGTTGAATCCTAGGGTTGAGGAAGCAAGAACTCATATCTCTGGAGCTGGAAGATTGAATGATCACTACATGGTGGATGGTCCTAGCATGAATTTTCCTCCTGGGCATGGTAATTTGGTGGATGGACATCATCTGTCCCCAAATCTTGTTCACCATATAGCTGGACCTGAAGTGGGAAACGAACTATTTCATGATCCAGCTGTGGCTACAGCATCCCATCTACACATTGCTTCGCCTGAAGAGCGTGTTGTGAGGTTCGGGAATTATCCTTATGGAGTGGATAATAGACACCAGGTGTCTCATGGACATGTACCTTCACAAACTTTGTGGAGAAATGTTCAAAACCCAGTACATGGTGCTCCCTCTTATGAAGCATCTAGCCCGCTTATAAATGGTTCCATTAATCATGCATTTCCTAGGGGTGCAGTGGAGGGCAATCCACGGATGGGTGTTGGGGTGGACAATCAAAATTCTTGGATTGAGTCTTCTCAAAGAGTACCAGGCTTTGAGGGAACAGCGACCCCTTCAGAATGTTTACAAAGAGTACCAGGTTTTGAGGGGACAGCCACTCCTCCAGAATATTATTTTGGCCAGGCTCAAAGATTGAACCCGCAAAACCCTAATCAGGAAAACCAATGCCCAGACCCCCTGCAACCATCTGATTCTTCTTCAGTATTGATTCACGATAAATTGATGAGCTCTACTAACTCCGGTTTTTGTCCAGAATTGAGAAATAATAATACTACTGAAGCAGTTAGGATGGATGAGAATTGTAACCCTGGACAAGAAAAAGAAGCATATCATGTCGAAAAGGTGGCAAACAATGATGTTCCAAGCATACCTTTGCCAGAGCAGAATATGACTGCTGAAAAGTCTACTGTTTCAAATGGCTTGCGGACTGCGGAAGTGAGTGCTGATATTGTGAAGCCAAGTGAAAATGGTCCTTCTGTTCCTGCAGAAAATTCAAAGCTTTCAGTTAACTGTTTAAGTTTCTTACCTGAGTTGCTTGCTTCTGTCAAAAGAGCTGCACTAGAAGAGGCAGAGGAGGTGAAAGTTAAAGTTGATGAAAATGCCAATTGTGTAAATCCTGATACAAACCCAAATGAAACACCTGCAAATGAATCCGAATTAGTGGTGAGCATGAACTAGAATTTCATTGCCATTAGTATGATATTTTATCTTTCTCTTTTTGATCTCCTGTTTGTCCTGTAGAACATCCATGGAGAGTTGGAGGCAGATCCTGATAATGACAATGTAAACACTTCCAAAATTGAGCCGACAAAGGCCGAGGCTGAAGCTATTGCAAGGGGATTACAGGTTTCAACTCTCTCTCACATTCTCATTATTTAGTATAATTACAGCTTATTTTATGAATGCCTTCATCTGAATCATGACACATTTACCATGCACCCTAAGGTCTTATATGCACTTTGGTACTAATGCTTAGCTTATTCTTTTTGTAGACAATTAAAAATGATGATCTTGAGGAGATCCGAGAATTAGGTTCTGGAACATATGGAGCAGTTTACCATGGGAAGTGGAAGGGTTCTGATGTAGCGATAAAGAGAATCAAAGCCAGCTGCTTTGCTGGGAGACCTTCTGAAAGAGAACGTTTGGTAGTATTTATATCCTTCTTTCATGTCCCTTTCTATCAACTACTGGTTGCCTTTGTTGTGACAGCTTGTTTAGTCCTGGTGGTAAAAGTCATTCAGAATGACATAAGATTTGGGATAATAGCTTTTCCACAATGGTCATTGCTGCCAAATCCTTTTGTACGTTGTTATTATAACTGTAACAATTTGATCAAAAGTGGTGATAGTAACTTTTCACAAGTTGCTTTCTGGTCATTTTCTGCATCAGGATTTTATTACGTACTTGTTTTGTTATGATCTGCATTAAGGCAACAGTATTCATTTGTTGTGAACTTGACTTAGTCCTCAGCATTGCTCTTTATGAAGCCATTTCTATACAGGATTTGCTGGAAGTTATGGTTAATTCACAAAGAAATGGTTACCACATTTCTTATGTCACATTGTTCTCATTTATGTGACCCCCTTCTATCTATTATTGGTGTTGTTCTCGTGGTTGTAATTTTATCTCATAACTGTTCCAGATTGCAGATTTCTGGAAGGAGGCTTTGTTGTTGAGTTCCTTGCATCATCCAAATGTCGTGTCTTTCTATGGTATAGTGCGTGATGGTCCAGACGGATCTTTAGCAACCGTCACAGAATTCATGGTTAATGGATCTTTGAAACAGTTTTTGCACAAGAAGGACAGGTATTTGTGTTGATGGTAATTTAGTGAATGTTTAATGTATTGGCTGTTTCCTGCTCAGAAAATTCTTATTGCTTGTGTGTGAATGAAGATTGTTTAGAGAGCTAGACTTACTTGAAAGAAGAAAAAGATATAACTCTATTAACATGAATTATCTAACGTTGTAATGTTCTGAGCAGAACTATTGACCGTCGTAAGAGACTCATCATAGCTATGGATGCGGCATTTGGGATGGAGTATTTGCATGGAAAGAACATTGTACATTTTGATTTAAAATGTGAAAATTTGTTAGTGAATATGAGAGACCCGCAGCGACCTGTATGCAAGGTATTTTGAGTCATACATGTTCGTACTTATGATGCTTAGAATTATTTAAAATTTTGGTTTCAGCCTCCAATATTATTCTCTGCCTACATTCTTGTTTGGTTGTAAGTTTTGCATGTTCTGAAAACTTCAATTAAGCTTACTGTAACTGTTAAGTAGCCCCAGGAGGAACTTGCTATAATCTCAGCTTGTGAAGGTCTCTTCGGTCTTAAATTTTTGTCATGCCTGTTCTTCCACTTTTTTTGTTCATATTTTGCTCTTAAGCTCTGTAAGAATGGTTTAGATTGGTGATTTGGGCTGGTTGGACATTGATTTTGCATCTGACAAATTTGTATTGACTGTTTAGATTGGTGATTTGGGCTTGTCAAAGGTGAAACAACACACTTTAGTATCGGGAGGTGTTCGTGGAACTTTACCCTGGATGGCACCTGAGCTCCTAAGTGGAAAAAGTCACATGGTAACAGAAAAGGTAATATTAGTGGTTTTCTGAACTTGAGTGGTTTCATGTCTGTTATTTTTTTGGTACTTTGATTTCCTTTTCACTATTTTATTTAATGTTTATTGCTTTCTTTTCCGTAGATTGATGTTTACTCGTTTGGGATTGTTATGTGGGAACTGCTGACGGGTGATGAACCTTATTCAGATATGCATTGTGCTTCCATTATTGGTAAGCACAGAAATAGGTGTAAACTGTATATTCTATCCAATTTGCAGTATAATCTGTTTCCCACATTTTTTCATGCTAATTTATTTGGTTTTCCTCTTTTGAATATTATCATTGATTATGAATAATATCTATATCGTTGTGGCTAAAGGTTCTTGTTGCTTTCAATTTGGGGTACTTTTCTGCATTATATATGACATCTCTTGTGATTATCATCTAGTAGGATAGTCCCCTCTATGTGGCATTATCATGTCTCTTCGTGTGACTGTGTGACACATGAAAGACTCGAAATCTTGCTTCTAGATTTATTATTTATATTTCATTTCATGCCTTATTGCTCTGAAATAATTTAAATGGTGAAGTTTGGATAACCGGTGAAAAGACATTTCTTTGTGTTGCCTACTTGCCATAATTTTTCTTAGCGAGATTGTTATTGCATTTTTTCCCAAACTCCATCTCCCCTAAATGAAGATATGGAGAAAATTTTGAGATGGCTGGTTATGTATAATGCTGGAATTTTGACTCTGATTTATTGGTGTGGTAATTTTGTTCTGTATGCAAGCGGAGATGACATAGCATAAATTACTCTTGCTTTCCTCATGCTCAACTTCTGAATTCTAGCATTGTCCGAGTCAATGTCTGCCATGATTTAGATATTATGCATAAGACTTCAAACCAGAAGAACTGTATCACTTTCTTCAAACTAGAAGAACCTTATCACTTTTAACCTTTTTCTTTTTCTAGTATTGTTCATTAGCTTGCAAGTGTCAGGCCTGTTATTTTCCTTAATGGTATCCTTCGAGAATTTTCCCTCCAATACTAAGCTGTTATTTTCCTTCCACTTCATCTGTTATAAGAATATAACAATAGCAAACACTGGTGTACAATGTCAGATCGGCTGGTTGATGGCAGAAACTAGTTTAACATTTATAATAGTCTGTTGAGCTTGCTAATTAGAAAATGTGGCTAGCCCAGGCTTTGTAATTCCAAAAGGGACAAATATATGTGTGCATTTTTGTCTGTGTGTATTTCCAGGCCGTATTAATGGTATTTCGTGATGTAAACTAGGTTTTCCAATATGACATGTGATAATGATCATTTCATTTGTTTCTTCTTTTTGATTTTCAGGAGGAATTGTGAACAACACATTACGCCCACAAATTCCATCATGGTGTGACCCTGAATGGAAGTCTTTGATGGAAAGTTGTTGGGCTTCTGATCCAGCAGGGAGACCATCATTTTCAGAAATTTCTCAGAGGCTGCGGAGTATGGCTGCTGCGATCAATGTGAAATAAATTAATATAAAAGCAGTTAATTTCACATCTTATGCTGTCCTATTGGGAAAATAGAAAATAAATTAAAAAACAAAGAAGAGTATATATTTCAGTTTAGGATCACATCATGGTTTTGAAGTGTTGTAGGCTAATAAAGCCTTCGTGCATCATTAACAAACCTTTTATTGAACTGCCATGGAAGGGTATTGGTCTTGATAGAGTGCCTATATGTGGCTCAAGACGGAATTCCACCCGGAAGATTTCATAAACCAAGGCCAAGAGCAATGAAAAGAACAATCAGAATGTGAGTTCCAGCAAACTATCCTGGTAAACTTTTCTTAACTTCTACTGCAACTGTTCTCATGGTAACCAAGTGATCTTCTCTTACAGGATTTTGTTGTTCTTCATGTGATCATGATGGCAGTACAATGGTGATTCGACTATTATTTGAAGTGGGACCAAGTTTTGTTTCTGAAGTATTTGTACATAGGTTAAATATGAATTATTGTGTTCTAAGTTTTATCATGAGAGAACACAGGCATACATACTGCTTCAAAATATCTGATGAAACTTGTATCCCGTTTGGTTATATACTCATTTTGAAGCGCTTCCTGTCCTTAAATTTTTGCAACCTGAGCCTTCTTCACTTCATGCGATGCACATACACTCTTGGCTCTAGCATAAATGTACAATGTATATGAGTGTTTTGTTGAGACCCTCAAAGATTATCTATTCTGGAATAAAAATGGTGTGGTGTATCTCTTCCCCGAATGTTGTGTGATATCCTGGGACATATAGAATACGACATATTTGATTACTTAGAATATTTGATGTGAGTTTATAATCTCTTCTCAGGTGTATTTTGATGTGAGTTTATAATCTCTTCCCTAGTGTAATTTTATGTATTACGATAGGTGTTTTACTAGAAAATTTTGAACTCGTACACTCAATTTGTCTGGTGTTAATTGATCCAATTAGTGAACTGTAAGAGTTTTGGATTCAAATCTGGCTAAAAACTCAGATCATTTGTGTGGAAACAGACTGCTTCATCTGGAAAAATGCCTAAATGGCATCATTTTTGTGAAGTATGTATGCTATGCTGATGAATTCTCGACCCTGGAAGGTCAAAAGTTTGGAATATAAAGTACTGAAACTGCAGCGGGTTCGGTAATGCTGGTGGGTTCCATAGTTACCAACTCAGGATTGATTGGAAGATTTGAAGTCCTAAGTTTTAATCAGAAAATGAAGAAGACCCAGAATTCGTATTTATTTTATATGGCTAATTTTTCTATTACCGGGTTGACTTCATTCCCCAGGCTCGAGTTGTTCTGTATGAAACGTAACATTGAAATTGGTTTAATGGTGTACTGAGTACTAATGATTGGTTAAAGCATGCTTGGAAGGTGAAGTAGGAAGCATCATCACCAACTCTATTAAGACAAAGCAAAATTCGTAGAAGGTCAAATTCTGTGACACCATCCATCTCTGATCTTCGTTCTATGGAGTTCTTGAAATTGAATTGCCATTAAATTAATCACCACATAATTCTCACCTCTGTTTTTAATTCATTCGTTGTATTGTTATATTTGGTCTTTATAACTGAAAGGGTACCATTTGACATGTACGGAGGTACATTTGAAAGTGTTTTTTTAATATTACTATCCAAATACACAAGGGAAACAAAATTTTTAAAATTTAATTTAATAATTTATTTTATAAAAATTATATATTAAAAAAATTTAATATTTTAAAAAAATTCAGAATATGTTGAAAAATTTGATGCCTCTTTTTAACTAATTTTTGAATAAGCAAAAGATCTAGAAGAAGTACTTTCAGGACAAAAGCATTTATTAGGTGTTCTTTCCTAATGAACTTCCACAATTTTCAAGAATTCTTAACCAATTTTGATGTTTGTAGACTTGGAACTTCAATTATTTGCCAATTTCAATACTTATCTCAATGCAATCAATTAATACTAACAAATTTACTTCTATAAAAAACACATGGATCTAATTTTGAATTTGAATGAAATGATTTTAATAAATAATTAAAAAAATTATTATAATATAACTATTTAAACAATATATAATTAAAATTGAAAACAACCCTCAAATAGATATTTATTGATGTTTTTAAGATTTGATTTAAAATTAAAATTAAAATTTAAAATTATTTATATATTATTATTATTTAGTTTTTAAAATTAATATTATATTTTAATAAAAATTATATTTTTAAAATTTGCTTACTACCCTTAAAACTCAGGGTACTCTTGAACAAAGTCAATCTCTTGGATGCTCATTGTGAGGGGTTTGTTGTAAAAAAAAAAAAAAAAAAAAAAAAAAAAAAAAAAAAAAGGGACAAACACAAAGAAATAACCAAGGGTTGACAATTATTGATAGGGTAAGGGACTAGAGACCCACTTGAGGTCAGCAACTGCGTCTGTTTGTATGGTCGTTGCTCATTATTTTACATAAAGTGCATGAAGACAGTATCTTCTTGATTAATTAATTCTTCTTTAAGTTTTACTTAGTCTTCAAGTTTAGCCAGAGAATTATCAGTGATTGGTCATTACAGTCTTATATATTCACGGCATCTATATTTTCTAATTAAACATGTTTTATGGTATGTATTAGTCCACTATTCAATGCATCTTTGTCAACTCCTTCCTGTCACGCAATGTGCATATTATTCTGGTTTTTCTGCTTCATTTCCATGGACATGTCATGCCAATCTTGACAATTTGATAGAGAATGACTTGAGAAATCGGGACAGTTCTTTCTTAAATATTATATAAACGTGAACTAAATTTAAATTTCTCAGTAATTTTAATCTAAATAGATTTAAATTATAGATTGCTTGTATCATCTTGGAGGTTTTGATTAGTCGAATCAACTTATCTTTTATGTATTATGATCTTTCATTTTTGCCTTGGTTCATTACTTGATCAGCCAATTTAGATCTCTGATTACTTAACTTTACTTGTAATTAGCTGGTATAAAGTCTACGTTGTTTTCTCTTAATCATATATAAATCCTATGAAGGTGTAAGACGACCTTACATTTACTGTATAAATGATCACAAAATTGCTACAAACATTGGAAAATATTATAAATTTCTTTGAAATAACTTAATATCAAAAGAATGGGAAACACCCAGAAGTTTAATCATTAAAATATCTTCATTTAGGGTGATAATTAAGTTTCTTAATAAAAGAAATCAGCTTAGCACACCAATAATTCCACATTATTAATATAATTAATTAATATCATTGTTATATACCATAAGCCAATGGTTATCCTAGCTTTATCTTGATCTTATCAAGAGAATTCCTTTACCGGTTCTCAATCAAGACAAGTCTTTAAGGTTTGGTCTCTTTGATGATGAAATATCGCAGTGTCAATGCATAGATTCTAGGGTTTAGAACAAAGACAAGCAGAAACAGGCATGTTTTGTTCATCTTAAAAATCCGAGTCCCATTTGATTATTATTTGTGGGAGTGAGTGCTTTTTGAAATTTCGATAGCTTCTTCTTGCTGTTTCTTCGTAGGTGCGGTTCTGGACCTCGTTCTTCTTCCTCTTTCATTATTTTAATCTCTCAGAAAATATTAAACTAGGAAACCGAGGTCAATGAGTGCTACTTGTTGTGTAAAGGTTTGAATTCTGCATGCCACTCCTTTTGGTGTTATCTCCTTTCGTCTTCTCTTCTTTTATATCTTTGAGTGAGAAAATGCTTTATTCTATGTACCGTAGCCAGCCCACTTGTGACGATTAGGTTTTGATAATAATTTTGATCGTAATATTTTGCAATAATAAATAAATGTTTGCCATTTTATGATCTGGATATCTTTGCTTCATCCATGTAATTGACCGGTTTAAGTAGTTGGGGTATTAAGGTTTTGTTGAGTTAGCTATAATTATTTTTTTAGAAAATATTTTAAATAATATTATTACATTAGTATTATTAAGATGTGAAAATTATCTAATTAATGAAGTGATAGAAATAAATTTATTGATAATAAATTAAAAAAAAATTCGTCTTTCAATTAATATAGTGAAAAAAATTTTTCACTTATCACTAATAAAATATTTCTCTTAATTGAATAGTCCGACTAAATTAACAATGGTGGCATAAAAAAATTAATTCACTTAAATTTTTTTTTTTTTTGTAAGAAATTAATTGAATTATGACATAGTTTTTGCATAAATGACAATTCAAAGTAAAAGTTATAATTCTATATTCGACTTAATTAAGAAATCACAATATAAAATTTAAAATAAATTATATAAAATATTTTATATATAAAAATTAAAATAATTATTGTCAAATTTAAAATATATAATATAAAATTTTAAAAAATTAAATATATTTTATATTTAATATATTATAATTAAATTATATTATATTTAATTTTAGTTATAGTCCACGTTGTAAAACAATGAATAAATGCAAAAAATTATGGAAAAAGCTGAAGTATTTTCACACTCTCTTTGTTTCCTCTTATGTGGTCGACAGATGACCGATTCTTCTGCCTCATTTTCCTGTATGATCAGGACAAGTACAGCCGCTGAAATTAATGAAAATCGTCGGCTTGTATAAATAAAATAACTTTTTAATAAGCTGCTTACACCTGACACCCCCTCACAAGCCTTACGAATTGAGTTGTAAACAGATATCAAAATTTTTCCCATATCCTTTTTCAATCAGAGAATAAAGTATGTAGAAAAGTAAGTTATGATTGGCAATACATCCACTGCCACATAAAGAAAATTAAAAATTTTTAATCCCAGAAACTAAGTTTCTTTTGCTTCATTCATTACTTGTTTCAATCTTGATTGCACAAAGCTTTCCAGTAACATCATAATGCTGCAATGGTTTAAAGTAAATTAACAAGCTTAGGTCAAATGGGTTAGAGCCTTTGGTAGCGTCTCTGACATAATTACTGTCTAGCAAAATAATGTATGGGCTGCCTTGATAACCGAAAATTAATATTTCAACAATGCATGTTTGTTGGAAGGATGAATGGGGGGTTTATTTTGATCAAATCTATTACCTGCAACATTGTGTTCAAATAATAAACTAAGGAACCCAAAAAGCAGTGGAATTTAAAATGTTTGAAAAGAAGAAGTTTGTGATATAATTTTTCCAGTTGCTCGAATAATTAACTGTGGATTGGCAAACTAATCCAAAAAGGAAGTGAGAGACAGAGAGAGAAAGACTTTGTAAAATACCCGGAAGAGAGATACAATATTGGGCAGAAATAGTGAGGTACATGACCTTTTGTCCTTATAAGCATCACATCACTTGCTCTTCCTACCTATAAATCTTGATCTTCCTTTCCCATTTTTTCTTAACAAATCAGAAACAAAAAGTTCTAGCTCATTTTGTTTGAAGAAAAAGAAACAGAAAGAGAAGAAGAAGAAAACATAGGGATGGGTCGAGCTCCTTGCTGCGATAAGGCTAATGTGAAGAAAGGACCATGGTCAGCTGACGAAGATGCTAAACTCAAGGATTATATCGAAAAATATGGAACTGGAGGCAATTGGATTGCTCTTCCTCAGAAAATTGGTACATAATTCTATTCACTCTCACAGAAATAATATATTTTCTTCTTGTTTCTTTTCATATAAGTTTAAGTAATTGTGGTGATGTGTTGAGCTTTTCGTTTCTGCTATGGGAGGTGCAGTCACTGATTAAAATAAGAATTGTATAATTGATCCATATAGGGCTGAAGAGATGCGGAAAGAGTTGCAGACTGAGATGGTTAAATTACCTGAGACCTAACATCAAGCATGGTGGATTCTCTGAGGAAGAAGACAATATCATTTGCAGACTTTACATTAGTATTGGCAGCAGGTTTTACCCTCTCTCTCTTAACATGAACTGCTTGTCTTTTTTCTTCTATCCATGATGCTTTTGTCTAGGTTAACTAATTAACTCTAGTTAAGTAATAGATTTCAGATCTTCTCTCGAAGATCTAATTTCTTCAGTACGTTCTATGGTTCCGATCCTTTTATTAAACGATCAAAGACTAAGGGTGGTGTTAAATTTTCTTTCTATATTCAGATGGTCCATAATTGCTGCTCAACTGCCTGGAAGAACTGATAATGACATCAAGAATTACTGGAACACCAGATTGAAGAAGAAACTTCTTGGAAAGCGCAAACAGTCTAAAATCAATGGCTGCGTGTCATCAGGGCAAGATTCAAATGGTACTGCTAATGGTGCGAATGATGGTCAATATTTGCAGGGATTAAGCAGTTCCGCTATTGAAAGACTGCAACTTCATATGCAGCTTCAAAGCCTCCAAAACCCTTTCTCTTTCTACAACAATCCTGCCCTTTGGCCCAAGGTGCACCCTTTCCAGGAAAAGATGGTCCAAAGCCTTCAATCTTTGAACGAAAACCAAAACTCTATGATGCACAATGTTGTGCCCAGTTCTCAACTAGGGCATGAACAAAATGTTGATAATTTCTTTGGACAATCCACTGCTCCTCCAACATTTCCACGTGATTATCAACAAATCAGCAGCCCTAAGGTACATGAATTTGATAACCCTTTAAATGGAATATCTTCATCAGATAGCACGATTCCTATCAGTCCTGTGCCAACAGTAAATGGTGTCGAGCAATCTAATGCACCAAACCCGGAGGTCTCAACTTTCCAGGCTGAGCTTGAAAACTTTCTTAATGAGAAAGAAGTTGGATTCACAGCACAGGATCAAATTGCTCAATTTGATTGTTTCAATCCTATGAATGGTTCGAAAGACAGTTTAATTTGGGACTCCACGTCTGAGTCTGAGGGCATGTTTCAGGATTTTATATTAGGCTACAATCTGTAATATTAGGCTACAATCTGTAATATCTCAGACGAAATTAGGAAGTTGTAGTTAATGTTTATTTGTCGTGATCATAAGATGTGGGAGATGGAGAAGTTGGTATAAGGTTTTGTTAATTATGTGAATAATAATGTTAGTGTGATATTCTCAATTTCATGACAGCATGACTAGTTAGAACTGCTTCATCTTCCTTATTGTAAGGTTTTTCTCTTTTACATAAAACCCTAACAAAGTGAGACAGATTTCTTTTATCCAATATAAATTTAGAAAGAAAATAATCAATCAGGAGAACACAGTGAACCTTACTCCTTGAAATATTTTGCATTAAATTAGATACAGTAAGAAGATATATAATTTCCAAGGTGAAGGTGATTGGAGAAGATACCAATGAAGAACGGGATTTGTCAAGCATCAGAAACATGAAATCTAAAAAGAAATTTGCTTATGAGAACGAAGTACTGCCAATCAGTAAGATGGTTTCAGCTTTGTAGACAATGAACCACTGAAGTATAATCATACTCAAGCTAAACTTTATTCCACCCTCTGCATGAAACAATTACAGGAGCAATAATAAACACCATCATCTCAGGAAAAATTAAAAAAAAATCTTTTAGATCCTTCAGGGTTTAAATAATTTTATTTAAATTCATTTTCAAAAAGATTCTACATAAATAAATAACTACTATCAAATATAAAGAAATAAAAAATACACTGTTTTCTCTCCTCTTTTATTTTTTGTTTTCACTGCTCCAATGTGCAAAGTTGATGATCTTTGTGTTATTTTAACTACAATTTTTGGCTTTAGAAATGAATCATTTTCTTGTTTGGGAGAATAACTTCCGAGTTAAATAAGAACACAAATTTTCTTTTATAATTAATCAATATAAATGAATTTCTTTTAATTTATTGATTGAATATGCATGTATTATAGTTTAGTTCTACGCATTGAAAAACATTGTTGGATGCAAGCCAAGGATACAGATTCTATCAATGATATCAAAGAAAAGATAGCTTATGCAGACACCGCAGATTGAATAATAGATGTGTCTACAAAACATGAAGATAAATCATAAGAATATGACCGAGATTACAGATAATTAGTATACATAACCTTTAGAGTTAACGTGAGATTCTAGGAAATAAACATGGTCTCCCAAGTTTAACAACTATACTAAATTACACTATATTGTAACTTTTCCTTTATTTGTGAAGGTAAAAAAAAATTTTAAGTAGGACAATTTTATCATTCAATCAATAAAGGAATAGAAATTTATTTATTAATAGTATATAAAAAAAATTAAAAATATATTTCACTTTCAATTAATGTAGTGAGAAAAATTTATAAAATTTATTTTTAACTTTTTTCATTCACCACCAATGAATGAATCTCTTTTCCTTCACTCAAAATGGTCCTACTACATCACTTATATTAACGTGATAAAATTATTCCACTTAAAATTTTTTCATATATATGTGTGTGTGTGTGTATATGTATGTATATTTTAAAAATTTAGACCGAACATAATATTCTTTGTAAAGCATGATAATAATAAATAAGCTCATTTTATTTTTGAGAGAGTTTAAAGTGGGACAATTTTACTATGTCAGCAAAACTAATGTGGTAGGATTATTCAATTAATTATAAAAAAGAGAATAATTTATTAGTAGTAAATAAAAAAATAAAAATAAATTTCATAACTTTTTTTATCATATTAATTAAAAGTGTAACTTATTTTTAATTTTTTTTATTCTTTACTAATAAATAAATATATCTTTTTTAATTAATTTTTATTCATTACAAAAAATTTAAAATGTTAAATGTAAAACTTGAAACAATCAACAAAATAATTTAAAACGTATAATAGATAATTTAAAATTATCAATATAAACTTAAAATATATAACAAAAATATTAAAAATATAAATAAAAAATTTAAAAAGATAAATAAAAAAGTTGAAAAATATGTAAGGTACATTGCATGTACCATGGAAGATCACCTATGCATCACTCGGTAAAAGTGCGCGGTGAGAACAGAAATGGGTGTTCAAGCAAAACCCGTATTCAACAGTTAGAATCGAGCCCAATATCCGGCCCATGGCTTATCATAAGGCCTTCACAATTGATCGCTGAGTGAGTGTGTATTTTTAACCCGTCGGGCAAGCGGGGGAATTATGAGAAAAAGGTGAAACGGAAGCTCGCCTTTGTAGACTTAGACGAGCCTGCAGATCAACTATCTGATACAGTAAGGTCAGAGTCGATTCACTTTTTCCTGCGCATTTTGTTTAGGTAATTTTTCCTGAAGTTCTAGGCATGGATCTAGCCTGCCAATTCTTAGTATTAAATGAGACTAGATTAATGAAGATTGGAAACTATTTCAGATGGGTTCACTCTGTTTTTTTGTTTTATGAACATGGTTTTTTTTTAAAAGCTAAATCGTGATGGGCTTCTCTTACAATTATGATATTGAAGAGGTTATAAGATTTCACTGATAAGCTACACATTAGGGTTTTACTCATTTATTTATTTATATTTTTTTGGGTGTGTAGTGGTTAGACATGGTCATTGATACTACAATAGTACTGAGACTTTGTATGAAAGTTTTTCACTGTATTGAAAAGTTATCTGCAGTTCTAATTTACTTTATTGATACTTGGTATCCAATTTTTGTGGAAATGGGTCGCAGATGAAAGCTTCAATTTGTTTTTTCTTTTCGACTCTACAGTTGATGATGATGTAGCTTTCTTTATCATATTAATCCTTATTGATCTTAGTATCTTGAAAACTATTTTGGATAGCCACAATGTACCGTAGTTTAGTGTAGCTGTTGAACTTGGGAGACCATGTTTATTTCCTAGAATCACATTAACTCTAAAGGTTATATATACTTAGTTATCTATAATCTTGGTCCTGTTCTCATGATTAATCTACATGTTTTGTAGACACATCTATTATTCAATCTGCGGTTTCTGCATAAATTATCTTTTCTTTGATATCATCGATAGACTCTGTATCTTTGGCTTGCATCCAACATTGCTCCTGAATATGTAGAACTAAACCATAACAAATACATGTATTTCTTTTCAGGTGGTAGTCTATGCATATGAACTCTCACATCCATGAGATCTAAAATTTACAAATTTTGGAAGTTATAGAATGGATTGTGTGATTAATGTACTTACCTATCTGCAATTTTCCAGACAAGTGATTGTTATTAAGTGCTATTGTTAGGGTTTTGGGACAAGGACTAGGGCTAACAACTTGGTAGCTTCATTAAGAGAGTTATCTTATGTGATTATGTTTCATATTACTTCATGGTGTTGTAGCCCGCACCATTTTCCAATAATAATCCTAATGGTATCTAGGATTATTACTTCTGTTTTCATTTTGTTGTTGTAACTCTGCTAGGATCTGTTATAAAGTGTAGGCAGAGACACATTTTTTCTTAATTTCAATGCTTATTTTAAAAATGCATGTGCAGTAAATGTCCTTTTCAATTTGGTCATGTCTTGCTTAGTTGTTATGTTCATATAGTCATGAAGGCACTGTGGAGAAATCTTTCAAACTGAAGTTGGTTGGATGTTATGTTTAATTCATTAATAAGACATTTATCATGCAGGAAATGGGTCTGTGGACACTGCTAGAAGGCTTTTTGCTTCTTGCAAATGCATTAGCAATAATAAATGAAGATCGGTTCCTTGCACCTAAAGGATGGAGCTTCTCAGAATTTTCTGTGGGCCGAACAAAGTCCTTAAAGGGACAGATCATAGGTCTCATTTATGCAACTCAATACATGAGAGTTCCTCTTATACTACTCAATTCCATCTGCATTGTTGTAAAATTGGTATCTGGATGATGCTTCACCAGGTAAGATCACCTGTAAACACATAATTGTTTCTATGTCCAATGACTATCTGTTTTTTTGTTATCCTGTCTGCCTTTTCTAATGGTAAAAAGTGGGCATAGGCAGCTTCCTATTGTTTGGGATTATTTTTCTATTGTAGACAATATGTTAATTTCCCATCATGAAGTTGCAAGTGAAGAGATAAAGATGCTACAATGGATTGAAAATGTTATAATTTTTTGAGTGAAATTCAAATAAGTCATCTTTAGGTGATTCAATCAAGATATAGAGTAGTTCAACTTTCACCGTATGAGATCATGTATGAAACTCTGGTGTTTAGTAGATTTAAATTTTTTCATATGCTCTACTGTGATATTTGAGCTTTGATTTCTTGAACTGGAGTGTAAAGTCTGAAATTAGGGTTAGACATCTAGGAAGTAACAAAACTAAACTCCAGTATTAAGCTTTGTTACTCCAAGAATCGTTTGTTTAGCTGGCTTGACATATGTCACTCAGAAGATGCATTTGGTTATTGAATGGTTCTTTTAAAATAATTAAGCTGGAAATAATGCTTTTGAACTGCAGTTACTCACTTCGACTGAAGGATTAATGCCAATATGGTGATAGCAGTAACTGGTTGGGAAGATAGGACTGTATACTTGTAGTCTGTCCTTCCGGTCTCTCTTATGTCTGATGATGAAATTTTCAATTTCCTTTTCTTGAATCCTTAGACATGCAAGCTTAATATGAGGATACTTTTGAACCAGCAGAGAAGCTACTTATTTGCATCCTCTTTTTTCTTTTACCTCACATTTCTGTGTTCACTTTTCTATTGAGTTTGCATCTTTTCTATTTTCTCATGTACATTAGTAACTTGCATGCATCCTACAAAATGTCAGATCTTTATCTTTTATTAGTTTATTTGGTGCAGGTTTCTTAAAAATGAATTTGCCAAAATGTGTCCCATCAAAGCGGTTTGCAGAAGGGAAGAAATATTCCATTCAGAAAATTCAAGTAATTCTTTTAGGCCAGATGAACCACCTTTGGTTGTACTTTACACCATACTCCCATTATTTAGGTGTGAGAATGAGTACGATGTGAAATTTGGAATTGTTCATTTCTATGTCTTGTTTTTGAAATAGCTTTTTTCATCAGATTATTAAAAAGTACAGAGCTGTTTGACTGAATGCCACATCTTTCAGCGAAACACATAAAACTCCTGTGCTATGAATTCGATGTCATAGTCTATTTTCTGCCTTTTGTTGGCAATGCAATGTTTTCATTACAACTGTCATTTGTGACTCAAATTTTCAGTACCATTGAAGTTTTTCACTTTTGTGCAACAATGACATGCTGTCTTAGCAAATGAATGACTGAGCAACTGTCCATTTTCACTGCTAACATGCATTGTTTTGAACTATGAGGAGTGAGTGATGATTTGTCAATTTCCTTTTGCAGTTTACTCTGCAAGCTTAAATTTCCTTTTGCTGCATGGTAGACCTTCAAATTGAAAGCTTTGTTTCAAAAAACTAATCGCCAGGGAGTAAAATTCCTAGGAATTATATTTTGAGTACAATCCCATGGACTCGTCTACTCTTACATGATACAGAGGATCAAGCATCATGTCCAAAGACTAACAAATTACAGATACATAAATTACTCCAATTCTAGTATTGGACAACATTATTTTCAAAAGAAAAAATCTTGGACAACTGGCTTTGAAGGAGGCTTATTTGAAACTTGACATGGTTATCAAGTCTTAGAGATGACATCAACAAGAGCCTTAAAGTTTTCAGTAGAGCTACCACCAGATTCCACAGCCTTCTCGGCAATTTGTTTGAGGACCCCAACATTTTCTCTCATTCTCTTCCCTTCTTCACTTGACAATACAACTTTCAATGCATTCACCATTCCATCTTTTGTGAATTTCCCACCCTCAACCCTCAAACCAATCCCCCATACTGCCTCGATTGTCCGCCAGTTGAGCGCTTGATCGGCAAAAAGTGGCCGGCAAACCATTGGCACGCCGCCGGCAATGCCGTCACTGACCGAGTTCCATCCGCTGTGAGTCACAAACACCCCGACTGAAGAGTGTGCTAGAACTTCCTTCTGGGGAGCCCAAGGCACCATTTTCCCATATGCACTTGTTCTTTCTAAGAACCCTTCTGGCAATTGTTCTTCAGCATTGCCTCTAAATGACCAAAGAAAAGGAAACCCTAATGCCTCTAGGGCCTCAGCCAGTGCTTTAAGCTCAGCTGCTGGTGGTGCCATCACTGTACTAAAACTAATATAAATAACTGATGATTTCTCGCGTTGATTCAGCCATTGCAGACAGCCATGAGGATCGGGCTGCGAAGATGTTAAAGTGAAGGTACCAACATTCAGAAGCTTGCGTAATCTCGATTTGAGTGTCTCGACAACAGCAGGATCTAGTTCTTCGACGGTGTTTGAGACAACAGCGGTTGCCTTTGGCAATGCTTTTCCCATTTTGTGCAACAATTGTGGGAAAGGTGCATCTATGTCCCCCGTGATTATTCCTTCGGGTACATCCTCAGCACGTATTGAAGAAAATCCTGGAAGGAACTCCAGGGTTTTGTTACCAGGTCCTGAAAATTCAATTTTGAAAAATTAACTAATTAATCAGACAAATAATAAAAATATATATGAAGGATAACGAGACGTGTACAAATTCATAACATGTGGGAAGTATGCAAATTCAGAATCAGTGATTCAACCTATAATTTATTTTTTTTTTCTGTTTAATATTTTTTCTGAGTGCGAATAAAGAAAATGAAATAATTTAATATTTTTTCTGAAATAGATTAAACAAAATATTATTGTACTTGCCATTAATTCCCACGATTTCCCGGATTTTATCTGTATCAACGTGGAGAAGCAGCGAGCGAGGTCCAGCCGTCCAGTACGGGATCCACGGGACTCGCATCGCCTCCGCCATTTCCGCAGCGAACCAAAGGAACGCGTCTGTGATCAAGCAGCTGATCTCCGTTCCCGTATCCGTCACCGCAGTATCTATAGCTCTCTGAAAATTCCCAGGAGTCGCCTTCAGAAAGAACTCCACAGGCTCGTGGGGTTTACCCCTGAACACGAAGCCCTCCGGCAACCCGCTGTCCACATTGTATGGTTTTATCTTTGTATCCTCAGACCCATCTTTCTTCGAAAACAACGAATCGTTCGATTGCGCAGTGCTGAAGAAAGAGAACTTCACGTCCGGCGCTGCTTCCGACAGCCGCTGGACGAGGGAAAGCAGTGGTGCTGCGTGGGTACCAAAAGGAAAAGCGAGAACGGCGGCGTGCTTTTGTTTTTGGGTGGCCCCTGGTTCCGGCATAGCGTGCGTTCCCTACTTAGTAACTATACTATTATATTTTGTTTTCGGTGGATAGCTTCTGGAGCTTGTTGTGCAGCTATTTATCATGGTAGGAGGGATCATTGCCAATGAAAATGATGAGATTTCTTAATCTCGTAGATTAACATGTTGAGAAAGTGGACAGCTGTCATTGGCCGAGACAATGAACTGAAATAACGACACGATTGGGAGATGGTTATGCTTGATTGAGCTTTATTGGATAGTTGTCTTCTTGCACTTGAATTACCGGACAGGCGTAATTCATTGAATTCTTTAGACAACCGATACATCGACGGTCAACCATTTTATCATCAAATGGCACAGAGAATCCAAAGCTTTCGTGGACAATTCCGAAAAAGGAGGTCAGGAGACGTGCCTGAAAGTGTCGGAGAAAGAAATTTGAAATGTGAATCTAATTAATAATGCTAACGTGGATGTGCTTGGCATCTTATAATTTTGAGTGGTTGTCGTTTGTTCAAGGACAAATGCAGAAAGGAGTTGCGTCAGGCTGCACATTTTACTAATACGACAGGATTAGCATCATCTCTTGACTAACTTTAAACATTTATTTTTAAGAATTTATTAACATATGACAATAATATGTTAATAAAATCTAGCAACTAATTTCAGAATATAGGTCAAAATAGAAGGGATACACATTTATTGTGATACATTGGTTGGTGGTGGAAAGTAGCAGGTAGATGGGGGATGTATATGACGCTGCTGAATGGTAGAGGTAACTGATATTCCGAAATTAGGTAGATTCACCTACTTAATGCCAATCTCATGAATTTGAGTTCATAAAGATATGTAATGCTTCTTGCATACCAGCTATGCTGAAAGGTCAATACCCGGAAGGCAAAGATATAATGAATGAGACTGATGAAGTAATGCCCCCTTATGAAATAAATGTATGGGTTCCCAGCCTTTCGGGGAAAAGAAAACCCATCAATGTTTCATAACATTGTTGTTGATTTCAAGGAGAAATCCACCCATGCCCCTTTGCTATTTAACATTTGTTATTCTAAAAAAAAAGATATATAAAATTAGAATATTTAATAATGTTAGTATTCTTTCACAACTTAACAGCAATAGATCCAAAAAGTCATTAAGATTAGAGAGAGTTTGCTAGCAAGTGGTATGATCAATAGTCATCAATCAATAAATGCCTTTGTATTCATTTTAGTATTTTTTTCTATTATATATATATATATATTTACTATCAGAGATATTTAAGCACTCAATTTTTAGCAAATAGACCGCTCCAACTTCAAACACACACAAAATAAATATATACAATAATATTCTAACTCCCACCAAATATACCATTTTAATTTCAAACAAATACAAATATAAAGTTTTTCATTAAATATATCACTTTAATTTTAAACAAATACAAATATAGATACCAAAAAAATTTTATACATACAAAGATATAAAATTTCAAAATCTAATACAAATTTGATTAATTTTTTCGTAAACGAAATATGAACATACTCTCAAAATATGAGAAGTTTAAATTATATTTTTAATTCTAGTAAAATTTTCGAAAGAATGTTAGTAATGTTTCGTAACTCAATAACAATATATAAAAGAAGTGATTAGATTAGAAATAGTTTAGGTAAGCAGAAGATTTAGTGTCATTAAATTTAAATTAAAAAATTAGATAGAGTTGTTAATGTTATTTTTATTTAAATAACAATTAATATACAGCAAGTGATATGACTACTTATTTTCAATTAATATGTGTCTTTTTATTCATTACAAATTTTTTTATAACAATATACAGATGATAAAACTCTTATATGCAATACTTTGAATACAAATAATTAAGGACCGTCACACCACCTACCTAGTATAGTAGAATTTGCTAAGTCCACATGTATATTACCACATCTAACAAATATGACCGATAATTGCATTCAAAACTCTATTACATAACCCAATATGACACTATCAATATGGTCTTTCCCCAATATAATTGCCAACTGGATCATAATTGCATGTCATAAACACATCCCCATCATCGCAAACAACACGAGCACACCCTATTCTTCTCGTATCCTTCCACACAATTTGCGTATAATGCCCACACTGCTGTCCTTCTTCGCAAGTATTTGTCTCATAAGTATAATACTTCTCTTCTCCCGCCCATATATTCACTGCATCGGTCGGAGTCCACGTCGATCCGCCGCCCCAAAATATGTTTTCCCCAAGCGTGAAATTGTCTTCCGGGAACGAATGCTCCAGTTTGCAGTCTGCTTTCCTCTCGTTTGCCCACCATATCGCGTATCTTTCCAAGTCAGAATCCCACATCAACGGCAGCTCCCATTTATTCGCCCTAACCAAATTGTGAGTAAACAAGAATTGCAGTGACTCTCCAATGCAACCCCAGCAGAGTTGCTTGGATACGTCGTATATGGTGGCGTTGCCATCGCCGGGTGTTAAAGGTTGCGTTCCGGGGGTTGATGGTGATTGAGAAGTGACCGAAAGAGTGTTAGAAGAAGCAAGGAGGATGAAGAAGAGAATGAGAAGATTCTGCAATTGTGGATTCATCTTGTTTCTGTTTCTGAAGTCTCAGGTTTGGCTTTGTGGCTCGAAATTTGAAGGGTTTCTAACTTCTCATTCCTTATATAGACGTAACGAAAGATAAGGTTGGCTTAATGCGGGCCCAAAATGACATCAAACGCCATTGTTTTGTGCGAATTACAAGCCCCAATCAGTGGGAAAATCAAACTATTTGTGGTGGTGCGAAATTGGGGAGTGTTGTACAAAGTGTGTTGATGTGTTTGTGGGGGCGAGTGTTTGTTTATTTTGCATGGCCTAATGTATATGATTGTATTTTAAGGCCTCTCGTGAACCGGCTTGTGTTACGCCCGTGAATTATCTGATGTTTGTATTAGTGGACAATTGTGGCCGGCATAGACCCTTCACGAATGAACGTGGCATCAATTTATTCCACATGTCTATTACTGAAAGAATAAAAAAAAAAAGGGGTTTATTGTTCCCTACGGCTTCACTACCATACATATATCTAATTATATATCCACATATTTTAAGTTATATTTTAAATATTTTTAAAATATATTTTAAAATTTTCATAAAAATTTTTAATTTTTTTTATATTTTAAATTTTAAATTACTTTTTAAAATTATTTATATTTTACGGTTTTAAATTTTGTATTGCCGTTTCAAGATTGGTATTAGAGACTATAAACATATGTATGTATATTAACCATTCCCTAATTATTATTGAAAATTAATGTCACTGTACATGTCACATGCAAACAATGGAATACCATTCTAATAATAATAATAATAGTGTTGGGCATTATTCACTTGCAAACATGCTGCCATAAAGTTCAACATAGTTGGGCTACATAGTAAAGACCAGCCTGATGATCCACTAATTTAGCCCAAAATTTATGGGCTTAGTGTTAACGGGCTCACAAGTTGTAAGCTTGGCCCAGTAATTACTAATTATCACCCGAACACATTCTGATCAAGTATATTGCTAAAAACACCCCAGTGATCTTCTCATTACCCTCATTTTATGAAAAACATATTATGTTTGGTTACAAGAAAGGGGGTGGGTTGAGATTTGCTGCAACCGTGCCGCCAATCACATTTTCCACGTGCTTTATATTTGTGAAACCTAAACCCGGGAAAAAAAAAAAAGGAAAATCGGTAAAATCATTTTCCATCCTATTTCCAGATTCCCCTGCAGTTACCGTTTGGCAGCTGCACTCATCTTCGCGCCTCCTTCACTGTTCCTTTTTTTACTTCTCAATCAAAAAGCAGAAACTGACTGTCACGTTCAAGCACTGCCTTTCCCTAGAAGATTCCATTGCAATCAAGATAATGTCTGTTCGTTTTGTTTTTCTTGTTCAGTTTCACTCGTTCCAATTCCAGATTCCTTCCATTCCTTCCGGTTCCTCCGCATGATCGGTTCCATTTGTTCTCCATTCCAAACAATAATCCAGATCTCTGATCTCAGGCGTCCGTGTCATCTTCAATTGCTATCCTTTCTGTCAAGACCTAGAAAACTAAACGCAGGCGTTTTGTTGTCGGCGGATCGGATTGAGATGGATTTGATTCGGAGAATCGGCGGCGGTTGCTTCAAGGATCCCCGCAGTAGTGAGGACCTCAAAGTGGAGGTTGATAGCGGCGGTGAATGCGTTTTCAGTGCTGGGACTAAGACTCTGCCGGAGCATCTTGTTATTATGGTTAATGGACTCATTGGCAGGTTAGGAACAGTTTCAAGTGGTTTTTGGCCAAATTGCATCAAAAGTGCTTTTGGTAGCTCTCCACAAATAATCTAAACGGCTTGCAGGAAAAGCAATTATCCAAATAACATTTTTCTCTTCAAAAAAAAAAAAGTCATCATGTGTTACTCTAATAAGTATCCCTAGCGTTTTTGTGATTGAAAAAAAAAATTGTCCTATTCAACCAATTAGTACAAATTATATACAAGAATCCTATTTGGAACCAGTTATGACTATGTTGAAGAGACTTCTAATGTACTAAAAGTGTTTCTGCTCGTAAAGCCATCTAAAGTCACTATCAAGTGCTTCTTGGAGAAGCAATAAATTTCTTTTTACATTTAAAAGTGCAAAATAGACCCAACAATAAGCTTTGGACTATTTCAAGTGTGATATAAATACTCCAAAAGATGCTCTGTGTTTATGTTCAGTGCTGCGGATTGGAGATGGGCTGCAGATCAGTTTGTGAAGAAGTTTCCTGATAAAGTAATTGTGCATCGTGAGTGATCCTAATATCTGAGATGAGTTTGCATAGCTATTCAGTATTCCTTTTAACATTAGTGGCTGATTATTTTATGTTGTCCTATTTGAACGTGTTGGTAAGATCTTGCTTAATTCAGTGTTATGGAAACTAATTAGGGATTAGATTGGGGGAAACAAGAATCTGGTTAGGTTACTTGTACTTGATTTCTTCTATATTTGTTATATGCCATGAGTATATAGTTTGTCTTAGAAATATTTAAAGGTAATTTTAATAAGTAGCTGCCATTAAACTTTGTACATGAAACTTGTCATTTGACTATCAATTTATGAGTCATTGGCTTTATAGTTCTTCTGAAAGAAATGTAGTGAAAGAAACTGAGATGGGTGACACTGGTTTTGGGGCTTTGTTATTTCTTTTGTCTAGAAGCATGAAAATGTGGATTTGTTTCTATTTTTTTCATATGATCGATCCACATGTTGCAACACATGCATGGTTGAGATTGGATAGGCCTAGGCCAGTTACAGTTGTAAAGGAACCATACTTTAGTCTAGAAATGAACAAATTGAATTTTGATGATCATTTTGCAATCAGCAAAAAATTGGATAAGGCTTCATTCGGTATTGTGGTGATTTCAGTTAACTATGGAAGTAGAGCTCATAAGGTATTTGGTAATACCAACTTTTGGTGGAACCACCAATTTTTTCACTAATATTTGATATCTAGTGCTCCCATTCCACAGTAGCTGTAGATTAAAAGCCATCACACCTTAATACCATACAAAGCCTATGACTAGGAATAATTGGGATAAAAGCTTTGTCCTTTGATATACTTTAATCAACTACCTCAAAAATTCGGGAAAAATATGTGGAAAGTAGTTTAATTTGGATGGATAAGTAAAGATCTTATTAGCATGCCCTCTTCAAATTCTTTTTTGATAACTAAACATAAATATTTTAATATACCATGAGCAGGCAGTGAATGCAACTCTTCAAAATTGACCTTTGATGGCATAGATTTGATGGGTGAAAGGCTAGCTGCTGAGGTATTCGGTAACAACAGTATGATCTTTCATCTGTTAAGGCATGCTTAATTTGTTGATTCTTTGTGTCTAATAATCTCTTGGGAAATCTTGTTTCAATAATCTGTAAGTTCTATGTTCCTTATGTGATATTTCATGTGAATTTTGAATCCATGATTAATATCTGATGCAGGTATTGGCCATAGTTAGACATAGACCTGAGGTGCGAAAGATCTCCTTCATGGCTCATTCATTAGGGGGTCTTGTTGCAAGGTTTGCAATTGGGAGGCTCTATGAGAATTCTCTAGAAGACAATCCCATAGGTATTTCTAGGATTGCCTCAAGTGAAGAGAATATAAATGATTCCATGGAAACCATTGAGCATCCTTGCAAAGCTAGAATTCTTGGATTGGAACCCATGAACTTCATAACAGTTGCGACTCCACATCTTGGTTCAATGGGAAACAAACAGGTAGATATTGCATGGCTTTACATGTTATCTGTGACATGCTTTTCCTTTTATGTTGCATTGTGGTTTTAATTTTTAATCATATGATTATGTTCAATTTTTGGGCTATCTATGATGCCTAAAGCGATGAAAAAAAAAATTTGGCACTTCATGGGGGAAAGAGTTTTCTTTTTTTTTTCTTTCTGAAGTATATCAATGCCTACAAAGTCATCATTTTGCAAATTGAGCTTGACATGCTTAGCATGGCATTCAATACGATGATATGTGGAAGACATTGAGTCAAACCAAGTCACTCTGCACCTTGAAGAGTTGTCTGGGTTTTATCAATCTAATGCTATGTCTTAAGAATTATTTTAGTGCATATTGTTCTTATTCATGCTTGTTTTATTTATTCTTTTGTATCTGGGTATATACAGATATAGAAATGGTGATGTGACCTTTTTGTCTCTTGTGTTTATTGCCTCAGCTACCAATTCTCTGTGGTCTACCATTTCTTGAGAGAAGAGCATCTCAAACAGCTCACTTGGTTGCTGGGAGGACTGGGAAACATCTGTTCCTCAATGATCACGATGATGGAAAACCTCCCCTTCTCCTTCAAATGGTTAACGATTGTGATAACTTAAAATTCATGTGGGGCTTAGTTAATCTACAATGCTTTCTCAATTTTCCTATTGGTGAACCTTAATAACTACATAATCTTTTATGATGTGTAGATCAGCTCTACATGCATTTAAGCGCCGAGTGGCATATGCAAATGCCAATTATGATTGTATCCTTTCTGAATCAATGTTAGCTTTCAACTGCCAATATCTGATTTACGCATAAGGTGTTCTCTCCTTTTAAGCAAGATTATGTTTAATCTTCACCGATCTTTAAGATATGGTTGGGTGGCGAACATCATCAATCCGGCGTAAACATGAACTTCCACCAATGGTGTAGTTTGTTTGTTTTATCTGTCTTTTCACTTTACATGTCTGTTTGGTGATACCTAACTATAATAAAACCTAACCTTCTGTATTTCTTTCTTCCTCTTTTTTTCCAGTCCAGTCTTCTTGTAACTGATGAGAAATATCCTCATATTGTACATGTTGAACTGGAAACTGTGCATAACATTAGAAAGAAGGCGTCTTCTAATGTTGGAGACCAACCAATTGAGTTGGAAGGTATTATAAACTTCTGAACTATTGATTTATTGCAAAGTTTTTGCCAAAGCCATCAATTCCTTGTGTCAATGGGTCTAATAGTTGTACTTATATGATGAGTTTTTTTATTCTTCATGAATCCTTGGGCTGCACATGGCTAAATGTAATTAAGAATTAGTAAAATAATTGACAGATGTAATGCCTGAATTTTTCATGGAAATCTGCCCTTCAGATAAATATATAGGCTGATCTTGTCGAGATACTTGAATGTAAATAAGCAGATTTTATGATTTAGTTTTAACAACCTCAAGTATGTTGAAAGGCATTGGTATATATGTTGAGAAATGAAGTTAGCATAAGCTTAGAAATATGAAGCAGAAATACTTCTTCGTAGTAGTGCAATGTATCATGTTTGTAATAAATTTTAATACGGTTTTATGCTTACTGTTTTAGGTGTGTAGAAAATGTGAAATGTATCATGTTTGGTTGTTATGAGTGTCTGTCTTTGCGTTGTACATTAATTTCACAATCATTGCATTCAATTGTCATATTCCTGTCAAATTTTTCATTATGCATCTTCCTTAATTTTGTACTATTCATGTTATTAAGAATGTTCTTGTTTTCCAAAATATTTAGAGGAGATGATTAGAGGCCTTACTCAAGTCCCTTGGGAACGAGTTGATGTTAGCTTTTACAAAAGTAAGCAACGATATGTTGCTCACAATACCATTCAGGCAAGTTCTGTGCTTACTTCGCTTTCTTCCATCTATATTCAGCTTTTTACCAGTGATATCATTTTCTGAATTTCTGGACTCTATTTTCTTTATGTTTTAGAAATTTGTCAATCTTCCTTATATCTCCATATTGATGTAAAGGAAATACATCGAATTGTGCTTTTATCTATAAATCATTAAAGCTGACATTTTAAATTTCATCATATAATAGATTTATATGGAAGATTTAGAGTAACGAGCCACCCAAGCGAGGGGGGTGTTTCTGTAAATGTAAACTCGCTTGGTAGTTCTGAGGCAGTGAATACTTTTTTTCCATGGCTTATTTAGCAAAGGAAGGTTCTGGAATTTTCTTTTTTCCTCTTGCTGTGGGCTGCAAGGTGGGTTTGGGAAGGGGGTGACAAGTAAATGTGAAATATTGACATTAATACAGTGATCTAAAAATCATAAATCTTTTCATCCTTTTTTTTCTTTTCATTTCATTAAATCTCATAAAATCAGGGAATATTTATTGCTTGGACACATTTTCAGAATAACCTCACATTGTCATTGATATAAAGTTTTGGTTGGATTATCGTGCTTTTTTTCATCTATTATCATTACGAATTTTGATAATATGGATACACTACTGGGCTGACATACATGTTCCAGGTGGAACTTGTGACAATAATACCCATGATTTGTAACATAGAACTTAAGACCCGTTATAAGAGTGTTACAAACAAATGTTACAATGTTACTACTGTGTATTACTAGTCAACTGCATGTTGTTACTACTCTTTTGGGGGGCATCAATAGGGGTGTCATTCTGATAATAATTTAGTGTGTTTTGGTTGTGGTACTTTATTTATATTCACCTATACAAAATTACATCTGCAAATTGATCTTGACTGATCTAATGTCTGATGTTATTATGTGGGTCTCATTTCTGTGATTTACTTGTGCATTCAGGTGAAGAGCTATTGGTTGAATTCTGATGGTGCCGATGTGGTCTTCCATATGATAGATAACTTCCTTCTGTAGATATTTATATTTCTGGAGATCTCTGATAAGTGATTTGGCGGGTTAGGTTATTTCATTTTTGGTGTAAAATGTAGATTGTCATACATGAAGATATTGATCTGTATATTATTTTGTCAGTTAAGAGATGTTAATGATACTGCAGAGTGTTTCTTATCATGTTTTTATTCTTCTATTTGTTTGGCATATTTTATGTACATTAATCTGCATTTAGTTATAAATGGAACTTTTTCGCAAATAGTTTGTAGTGCATTTTATGTGTGAAATTTCATATGTTGTTATGCTGATATGTTGCCAATCTTAAAGGACTCTAGCTGTGGTTTATTGACCATGAAACTTCACTAATTCCATGCTTAATAAGTTAAAGCAACCTTCTACTAAATCTGATTTAGTACAAATTTACCTCCAAGAATAATCCTAATAAATCATTTAGTTCACTGGCTCGAGATCAGTGTTAAATATATATATATATATATATATATATATGTATGTATGTATGTATGTAGATAGATAGATTGATAGATAGATAGATGGCTTGTTTTATTTTCGACTTTGCAAACTAGTTATGCTACTTTAGAAGTATTAATTAAGGATTTGAAATAATATTGCTTTTAAAAATTATCATGTCTTCTACCAAATTTTAAAATATCTAAATTCTAGTGTGTGTCCCATTACAATAACTGAGAATTTGAAGGTCTGCAAAAAAAATATTATCATCTTGTTGTACCTGCCAAGTTCTGTGACTAAAAATTTGTGTCTTTCAGATGTTGGTGGGGAAGGTTGAGCTGGTCTATGAATTTGTATGGTTAATTTGTATTTTTTAGGATGTGTAAGTTTCTGTACAATGCTGATTATGGTTTGAGCTGATGTTTTTCTTGAAACTGTCATTTTAAGCTGGAGATCAGCAGTTGAACTGTTTGGTCATGAAAGTTCTATGTACCATATACACAATGCAGCAAAACAAACGTTTAGTTTCTTTTCTTTATTGACCAAGAAAATCCATCTCTTCACAAATTCTTGCTGGTGTGAATGAAAGAGAATGAAGATTACTTAATAACCTTGTTTCTCTGTGCGTGTGTGTGTGTGTGTGAGAGAGAGAGAGAGAATGAATTTTATCACTGACCTTATTGCTTAATAACCTCGTGTATTTCTCTAGCTTTTTGATTACTCTTTCGAATATATGTATTTTAAGGCAAGATGAGTTTTCACTCTTTTGGATGTTTGTAGTTTAGGTGAGAAAATGTCCTTCACAAGTTCTTTTTTCTCTTTTTCTAATTGAACCTGTGGATGCTTGGAATGAAGTTTCTTGTAGGGCTTGATATGTGATATATTATTGAGAAGATGCAAGGACTAAATGTATTATAGATTATTTGAGCGATGCTTTTTCTGAATTATGATAACAAGCCTATGATGATTTTGATATCCATCAATATCTAATCATGTAGACAGAGTTAATAATTGCTATAGATATCCAAATTTGGAACTTAGTTATAGGTGAGAATGAGTCTGTAATTGGTATTTTCCCAATTTTAGCCAATGTAGGCCAATTCTCTCAAGACTAATTTATAATTAAGCTCAGAGTTTTTGTTAACTTTCAAGTACTAGCATATATCTTCTCCCCAATTTCTCGCTTATGTTGTTGTTTTGCTACTTGTGGTTTAGGAATTCAGGTCCTACAAAGTTTTACCAGTTCTGAGATTCAAGGTTTTAACTTTCTAAATTTCAGGTGAAGGTGAGAATTTTGCTTGACCAAGAAAGTTCATACAAGGTAAGATATTATGTTCATTAACATGTTTAGTTGTGGCATTAATTGTTCTAAACTTCCAGTGATGTACGCAGATACTGCAAGAAAAATCTAGAAGCAGAGGGGTGACTTTGTAATATTTTGATTTTAATAGATATGATTTCTTCATTCTGGGGATTATAGTTCTCTGTGGATGCTTTATTGGGATTGCTATAGAAAATATATCTTAATTTGACAAATATGTGTTGTGGAGTTGAAACCTCATGTTCACACGGGGTAAAATGATACTCCTTTGGAAATTCTTTATTTTTCATTCATCTTTCCACGAACAAATTAACAAAAAAGATTCACTTCTTATATACATTTGGAAAAAGAAGAGGAAAATGAATAACAAGAAAAGACGGACCAAACTGAATATTAAGAGGATGAATAGCCTCGGATGTCTTTATTTTCATTGTCATTTTTGTCTTCGGAGCTGCATATTGAGGAATTATTAGGACTCTGCAGTTACTTTTATGCTACATTTAACATTGCAAACTAGATTTAAGATTTACCGTTCTATTTGTTGGGTGCTTTTGCTGTTGATGCGGACTTCCTTTGAGTCTTGCATTTGAGGCAGTACATCTGATTTCTGGATCAGCAGACTCGATAAACTTTTGCAAAACTGATCATCATTGTTATTTGTATCAGCACATAATAGATAACTCAAAAACATAATCAATCAACTCAAAGAAAAGTTATCATACCTCTTTGTATTCTCGTAGCTCCCCTGCAGATTTTGATATTTCTATGACACAATTAGTTGGAGCAACCTCAATAACCTAGCATGGAACGATATTATGGTGAGACTGTTTTGTACTTATCTTGCAGGAACATTGTTATTAAGAATATGTCAGTTATTTACCTCTGCTGAGAGGTCGTAATATGATCTGGCACATCTAGTCATCTTCTGCTTCTGCTTTGGATGCATTTTCAGCTAATATTGTTAAATAGAAATCATTAGTTGCACAGGAATAAAGTATAAACTTGCAGTGAAAATCAACAATGGAAGCAAATATTACCTTCAAGAAGTTCATCCTTTCAACTGACAAGCTCACATCCATTGCTGCAGCTTCTATTTTCTTTATGGTTTCATTGACTGGAAGCTTGGATCCAAGCCTTGTTGTCTCTTTCTTGTCATCCTGAGAGAAAAAGGTATTATTGAGATTATACAGAAGAGCCAAGTAAGCTTGTATACGAAGATTCTCTCTAGCTCTGATTTTGTAAACTTACCTGTCCTTCAAAGAGACCTGATAAATCTAGGTCATGTGACATTGCTATCAATTGGAAAGCATTTATAAAACTTGGTGATTTGGGCTTCTTCGACTCTGGAGCATTCTCCTGTTTAAAATTTCGAATGTTTAGATGAAATTATGAAAATAATGTCTTGCTACCATGTAAAGTGCTTGTGCTTACTTCCATTGATTCGAAAGCAGCAGTAACGTCATCCAAGTAGATTTTCTCATCACATTTGAATCCACAAGATTGTTTGTAATCTGTTTGAAACCATGTATCCTCAGTGATCTCTAGCATCGTTATTCGCTGTAGTGATAACGGCATAAATTATTCTGTTGATCATTCTAAGTCAACATTTTGTGCACGCGTCGAATGTTTTGGAATTATACCTTGAGTGGACTTGGTTCAAGTATCCTTGAGATTAACTTCTTCTGACTTTCTGTAAACCAAAGTGGAAATTTGTAATCTGCTCTAGATATCTGTTTACATAAACATTTATCAGTGGAGGTAAGTGTTTCAGATATAGACCAGGTTATATTCTATGTGCAAAGCATACCTTTTTATATAGAACCATAAGGTTTCGCTCATCAAATGGCAGATAACCAGCAAGTAGTTCGAAAAGGATTACTCCACAAGACCAAACATCTGCAGCTGCTCCCTCGTAGCCCTTGTTTGCAAGCAGCTGTTGCCCAGAAGATAAACCATCGGCCATGAAGTTAAAGGAAGTTCAGGTATGATTTTTTAAGGAAAAAAAATATTTATTTCTTGCATCTGTTTTCTCTATTCTTTAAGCTATTGAATTTAGTAAACAATAACTTGAAAAATTACTGCTAGCTTCAACATGAAATATTAACTTCTCACCTCTGGTGCTACATAGCATGGAGAGCCACAAGCTGTTGTTAACATGTCACCAGGCTGTCATTAGTCAGATTTTAAGCCAAGTATTTTGTTAGACAGATATATAGTGAATTTAGTAATAAATTAATAGGAGGAAATTACAAAAATTTATTCCTACCTTTCGCAAAGCACTTAGTCCAAAATCAGATACTTTGAGATTCCCCCTACCATCCAAAAGCAAATTTTCAGGCTGTAGTTAAAAAAAAGATTATTAGTCAGTTTGTAATTACTGATACACAGAGAATTGATGATTAGACAGAAGGATAGTTATTTGGACCTTCAGATCTCTATGATAAACTCCTCTGTGATGGCAATAGTCAACTGCATCTATCAGTTGTTGGAAGAGTTTTCTTGCCTCTGGTTCACTCAATTTTTTGGCATATGACTGAATATAAAGATTGAAGATTAAATTAAAAGCTTTCTTGATTAGAGTATTCAAGTCTCAAATGCAATTAGATGAATCTTACCAACTTGTCTGAGAGTTGTCCTCCTGACACATATTCCATAACTATGTAAATTTTTGTCTTTGAGCCAATTACCTGCATTGGGCGCTAACCATGAATAAAAAGGAAAAAAAATGAAGAGAAAATTGAAACTTCAACAAGCAAACTAATGCTAATAGACGTACCTCATGTATCTGTACAATATTTGGGTGATGCAAAAGCTTCATGGTTCTTATCTCTCTCTGTACCTGTACTTTGAATATGGAAATATTAGAATGAATTTATTTCCTTTCTATCATGAATTATCTCTTTACGAAGAACATCCTTTAGAAAGCATGAACAAAGAGACAGTGTTAGGAATTCACCTGACACTTGAGATTTGTATCCAGGACCATTTGCTTATTGATGATCTTGATTGCAACATATTGGCCATTGGTGGTGTCTACTCCGAGCTTCACCTTGGCAAAAGTACCTTCTCCAATTGTCCGGCCAAGATGGTACTTCCCTATATTGTTTGCATATCCCATCCTCTTTAACGGTAAGAGAGTGTATAATTGTTGTTGTTCTTCTTCTTCGTCTTCTTGTTTGTTTCTTCCAAGTAGTTTACTTGTGCTTTCTAAACTCCTTGCAGATGCTCTTTATATCCTCTATGTAATGAAACCGTGTCAAAATCAGCACAGATTATACAATTAATCTTGGCAGTTGTCTCTTGGTTTTTTTGCGCAACCCGCCGTATATATGATTCTCATCTCTTAATGAATTTGAGTCCCACATTTTAAAGGTAAACACCTTTCTGATATGCATTTTTTAAAAATCTCAGAAAATGGTTCCTTCTTGTGTTTGCAGGTTTGGAAATGAAATGAAGACCAGTTGGCTCTTTGGCTAGTTGGTGAGATTGAGGTGCGAGTGTGTGTGTTTTGAATGGAGGTTGGGTATTGTTTCTAAGAAACGGTCTGATTTTCTAACCACGTACTATGCACGTGTCTCACCACTACTCAATGAGGTGATGCCACGTCAATTCAAAGGACCTACAGTTAATTAGTTTATATATTGAAAAAAAATAAGAACCTGATCTGGTCCATTAATATAAGGTCGGTGTAAATTGAAGGGTGGCCTAGAATTGGGGTATGTTCATTCAATAGATTAAAATTTAGAAATTTCAATTTTTCTAAGAGCAATCTTAAAACCTTATCTTGATAAAGAATCATGCAATTGAAATCTAACTTGTCCTAATTATACACAAAATTGTGTTAAATCATACACTGTCAAGTGTCTAATATGTGTAGTGGTGGGTCGATCTAAAACGAACCAGACATTTGTTTGGTTCGGTTTTTATTTTTTATATTATTTTAATTTATTAAAAATTTATTTATTTAAATTTAATTAATATAAAATATATAAAATAATTTTTATTTTTAATTTTAGAACTATTAAATCAATAATTCCAATTTGGTTTTGAAATTTGACTCCGAATCAAACTGTACTGAACTGTGCTCACCCCTGGACATACAAATTGACATTGTGGAAGATTTGACATATTCTTCTTTCCATGATCTAAGAAGACGGTAAGACGGTAGCATTTTTTTTTGCCATGTGCTTTTCATGCCTCAAAAAGGCAAAGGCATTACTGAATTCACATTACAAAAAGTAAGCCCTCTATTTATGAATTATGACAACCAAAAAAAAAAAGTAATAATAAATAAAAATTAAAGAGTTGTACGATATAAATGATATGTAGTAGTGTCCAAAAATTAAGAGATTAAATGGTAAGTTATCTTATGATCGATATTGTATAATTAAAAATTATATGTTCTTAGTTGACTGCCTTTACACCTTTGGCAATTTTGGGGTAGATAGCCACGTGTTTGGTAATGGTTGGTGAACATTCTTATATTCGAGTTAGTTGGTGAAGTCAGTCCAATAACTAGTGAGTTGGTTCCCCTTACAATCAATAGTTAGGACAAAATTTTCTGTCTTTCAATTCTTTTATTGAAATATAATACTAACTTTCTTGGTCTCTCTATTTCTTTATTTCTTCTTCTTCTTCTTCTTCTTCTTATTATTATTGTAGTTGCTTTCTTGCTTTTGACTTTCAACCTTGAAGATGATAACTTATGAGCAATTTCGTAAATAAATCCAAATTTGATACATGTTTCTACGTTTAAGATTGTAAATTTAATGTTTAAATATATATACAATAAATTCGGTAATGAATTATTGTTAATTAATATTAAATTATTATTAATCATATTTAATTTTTTATTTTATGTAAAATATAAATGTTTCAATTGGAGGACACACACATACATACATATATTAATACGAATGCACGTACATATATTAACTAATATTTTATTGTATTAAAATTTATGAAAACATATTGTTTTGACATCATTTTTGGATTTCTAAGTTGATGGGAATCATAGTGAGAAAACATTTAAAAGGTCGAGCCAGCTTTATCGACGTGTTTCGTACCATTTTCTTGGAAAATTATGTTTATAATTATATCCCAAATGGTTGAAGGTCAGATGCCTCCCAAGTACAATAGAGTAGTTGGTTGATGAATGTGTTTAATTGCTCAATTATTATAATAATTGAGCAATTATTAATAGACAAGAAAGGCAAGTAAATTAAAACCAGATCTTAGTTAATTAATTTTTTAATGACAAATGGCTGAAATGAATTTTCTGTTTCTTCAATAGTTTAGCAATGTAGGGTTGGCATTATTATTTCCCTCACATTTGGGTCGAGAAGCACGTGGATCATACAGAATTAATAGAACAAATATTTGTTATCCATGAATGTGGACCAAACTTAATTATGGTAGATATGTTCAATAAATTTTGAGACAATGCCATCCAATCCAATCAAAACAACTTCTAATCCACAAGTTTAAAATATGTTTTCAAATGAATTATATAAAACACGGGACAATTAAATAATATAATTATATCTATTTGTATTAATAAATTTATGTATTAATTTATATATAATTAATTAATTAATTACAGTATAATAATTGTACAGAAAATACACTCGAAGTAGATGGGATTAGTTGATTTGATTGGATTGGATTACATGTGCAAAGTTTATAGCAAGAAAACGTAACAATTACTTGTTGGATTTGGTACAAAATGGGGAGAGAATTGAAAAGCCGATTTTGGCAACGAATAATGTAATGGGGAAGTTTGGTTTTACAATAATCTCTCTCCTCAGTCAAGAAACATGTTTGAAAACACAATTGAATTGTCTGAAATCTCAACTGCTCTACACAATTATTGGCGAGTTCTCGTTGGAGATTATCAATAATTTGGTTTGTGAATGCCTGAATTCCCCATGAAATACCCACACAATTTTCACTTTTGTTTAATTTTCTTTGTTTGTGCCTTCGAACCTTCTCTTGTACTCCCCCTATTCTTTGATAATATAACACTCCAAGAGCTTACCTAAGAATTTGCTTAAAAAAGAATGTATGTATGTACGTATATTTGGGCTACATTGAAGGATGACAACAATTCCAAAGGTCAAATAATGCTGCCTGCCTACCACACAACTAGCAAATTAATATTTGTGTGCTTTAGAATAAATGGTACATTAATAAATTGGAAAACATTTGTTGATTCTGATCACTTGAGATAATTAAACTTTCTATTCCGGGTGTAATTGTATTTTAATTGGTCTTAATTGGTCAAATGTTGAAGAGACTATGGTAGAACCAATCAAAGCTTGGCTCGACCATTCATTGTTTGATTAATTGGTCATTTGTCAAATTATGGTTAATTTTCTTATACGTCATGGATTAGTGCATGCATGTGTAAGTTTTCTTCTTTCAATATTTTAAAACTTTTATATACGATATTAAAAATTATTCTTATTTATAAGAATAATTTTAAAATTTTAAAATATTAAATAAAATTTTAAAATATAATTATTATTAAATTTAATATTAATTTAAAAAATAAATAATAATATATAATTTTTAATTTTTAATTAAATTTTAAAACTCTAATTAATTTTATTGTCAACTACGACACTACAACTTATTTGGTCAAATATATAAAATATGTTTGATGGTAAATTTTGGTGAACAATCCGTGAATGTCTGTAATTGATCCATCCTCATTCACTGTAACAACTAGGGCTTGCAAAGCATTTTCTAGTTTTAGGACTGGTAGGTGGAGAAAACTTCCATGGCAATATTCAATTGAGTCAAGTGTGACATTAATTACTTAGTTTTAACATAAACAGTCACCTACGTATGATTAGATTTTATCAAATGAAATACGGATAATATAATATGCACGTTCCCATCTTAGATTTTTTATTTTTCTTCCCGATTGTATCGAAAGTGTTGTGTGTGTAAGGGTTTTGGTCCACAAAATTGTCTTCCTATTTCATGACTATCAAGAACATGAATCAGAGAATTGCTCGGCGGCGGCGGCGGCGGCGGGAGGAATTCAAGTTTGATAGCAAGGTATTAGCATTTAACCTTGCAAACGACCATGTATGGCCAGAAATGAGTTAATTAAGTTCGGTCCAGTTGCTACCTCATTCCCAAAAGAGACACATAAATAGTTATCAACACATTAAGTTCGGTCCAATTACTACCTCATTCGCAAAGAGACACGTTGACAGCTGCTGCTACTGCTGTCGATGCCTGCTGTCTTGTCAAAAGTGTTAGTCTTAAAAATAAGAAATTGAAATTCAAAAAAAATTAAAACAAAAAATATTTCTCTTAATATATACGACAAAAATTAAATAAAATATTGAATATTTATTTTAAATAAATTTATAATCTTAAATTTGATTAAATAATTAAATTTGGACTGGGGATATTAAATTTGGGCCTATAATAGGCCTTATCCGGCCATAACAAGCTGGGCCTCGTATGAGTAAAGCAAGCCCACGGATTGAACTGCTGCTGGCTATATCTGTCTGTCAAAATAAAATTTATTATTTAATTAAACAAATTAATATTAATTCTCAAAAAAATAATAATTATGAAATTAATTTAAGTATTATTTGTTATTATTATTATTATTATTAAAAAAAAAAAAAAAAACTCTGGATGTTTTTTTGTTTTCCTAATTACAGTACTAATAAATGTCCATGTGTTTGTCTTTGAATCGAATGCATCACCGCTGATTCATATCATTATCCGAATCACCAGGTGCCACGTCATCCTTTCCTCTTTTTGGGGATTAAACTAATTTATCGGTTTCCGATAAATCAAACGGCTGTCGTTTAGTCAAACCGTTGAATTATTTCGCTTGTTTCTCAACTTCCAATGAAATCCGTCATTGAGATAACTAGCTCAAACCCCGTGTAATGTAATAAGTCTCTCTCTCTCTGTATTTTTTTCCCCGAAAGGAATGTTAAGATAAAAGGAATCGTTTTCTCCAAAATCTTCTGCTATATAAACGTCCTTGTGTTTTTGAAATGACGAAAGAGTCCCTCCCTTTTGGGACTAGCTAAGGGTTTGATTTTATTGTTTGCAGCATGAAGATGATGGATAAAAGAGTAAATCCACATTTAAGGATAAGCCAAAAAGCTAAACACGTGTAAATGATATCCCGTCTTAATCTGCATTAAAAATAATATTAAACCGAATTCAATTATATGTAAACTGTTAACACCTCGCTGTCACAAGCTTCTGTTCAGTACATAGTATCAAAATCAAGAAGCAACCTCAATCTGTTAAGTCTATTTCTCTCGCTTTGATTAGTAAGTGTTTTTCTTTTGGAGATATAAACAATCTCTTTATATTATATGCTTCAGTTTTCGATTTCCAGGACAATTTCTGCAGAGGTTTTTTGGTTTGTTTTTGTTGCTGTTGTTGGTTTTTTTTTTTTTTTTGCTTTATTTTCGTTGTTTTGAAGATTGGCAGTTAATTTTGTTGCTAAACCATTATTCCATTGCAGAATTTGATGATGGGTATCTGTTAGATGTTTCTTATAATATGTCAATTGTCTGTGACGATTGATGATTATTTGTTTATTGTGCGTGCCAGAGTTAACTTGCATGAGATAAACGAATGATGGAAGGGAAGAAGATTGTATTGCTGCTGCTTTGTTTAAACGTCTTGTCGTCTCTTGTGGTAAAGAATCAAACTTTGTGATTACGGTGCAAAAATGTTTTCAAATTGTCAAAAATGCTTTTATGTTTTTTTGGAGTGATTGGTTGGAAGACGAAAAATTGCCTTTTGAGATTAGGAAGCATGTGGCATGTCTCAGAAAAAACCGCTTCGTAGTTGCTTTCTTCGGCAAAAGAAAATGCACTTGGGGTTTTAGCATACATTTGGATATCCTTGTTACGATGTTTATATGCATACATTTGATTGGTAAGCTGGATTGTATTGTGTAGTTTGCTTCCCCACCAACATGCGCTGCTAATCTGGATAGCAAATGCTCTGACTCAGATGAATGGGAAGGGGAATTCTTCCCTGGCATTCCCAAAATTAAGTATGAGGTAAACAGGCTTATGACCCTTTTGTCTTGCATTTTTACAAGTAAAAGTGTTGCTTTTGCTTTCTCATCACATGTTTGTTTTATGGAAGAATGCCTTTGTTTCAATCAATTTTTTGATGGTATCTGTGTTGTAAATGTTGTGAGAGTTACAAATGATTATATGATGGAGTTTTCACAAAAATATTACATTTTTTAAAATAAGCTGCGGTGGTTATGTTCACCAAGTGTATGTTTACATTTGTTTTATCTCAAATTTTACAGGGTCCATCTAGCAAAAACCCACTTGCATACAAATGGTATAATGCTGAAGAAGTGATTCTTGGGAAGAAAATGAAGGTGATTCCTTTTCTTAATATTGTTTCAGCTTTGTTAATAGTAGGTTGTGATTGCTGACAAAGTTAATAATGGCCGTAGGACTGGATGAGATTCAGTGTTGCATTTTGGCACACATTTCGTGGAACAGGTGCTGATCCATTTGGTGCACCTACAAAATTATGGCCATGGGAAGATGGCACCAATTCATTGGCCATGGCCAAAAGAAGAAGTAAGATTGATAGATATGCTTATGATGTCTACTTATAGATGACTGTCGCATGATTGGTTGTGAATTGATAAAGGTTTTCTTTCCCATCTTTTGGCTTATATTACAGTGAGAGCCAACTTTGAGTTCATCAACAAGCTTGGAGTTGACCTGTGGTGTTTCCATGACAGGGATATAGCCCCTGATGGTAAAACCCTCAAGGTGGGGTAACTTTTATATACACAGGGTTGTTGTGGAGTTTTTTACTCTTTAAATTCTTTTTCAAATCTTATTCTTGATGTTATTCTTTTCATTTTTTAGTATTGTATTTTCCTTATATTTCTAATTCTTATTTATTTGTTAGTTATCATACTTCATAATCTTGCTCACTGGACTATGTAACCGGGTGTTCAATGTGCAACAGGAAACTAATGCAAACTTGGATGAAGTGGTGGCCCTTGCAAAACAGCTTCAGGTGAATTTATATGATGTCAAATTGTCATTTTAGTTCACTCAAATTTCGTAATAGTTACTTGAGTATATCAGAGTTGCAACCTTTTGTGTCCTTGAACTAGTATAGGTCATGGCTTTAGAATGGAAACAACCAAAAAAAAAAAAAAAAGATTTACTATGTGAATTATAAAAGCCATGACCAGCTTCACATTCTCATCGGTTGAACCAACGATACCCAAGGCAAGGTGTTGTTCTTCGGTAATTGTCTTCTTGGTTTCCAAGTTGATGAATGAGGTTCAGGTATAAATTAACTGTCATTTGGTAGCAGCTAGACCGTGCATTAGGTATCCTGATTTAAAAACTCTTGTTCTGTGTGAATGCAAGTTTCACGACATATTCTTAGAGAAACCTCTATAAGTCTTTCTAGGCCAGTGAGATTGCAGCTATACTGACCATTCTTAGTTGGATTTCTGAACTTTATAGATTCTATTTTGATTTCATTTTTGTTGGGAATCAATCCTTTGACAATTATTTCATCAAAAGCTGGTACATGCTCGTCTGGCAAATCTATTGGGCTTAAGAAAGTCTTCAAGTCCTTTATCATTAGTGTTCGGTTATATGAATCTGCAGGGAACCAAGATCCGTCCATTGTGGGGTACAGCTCAGTTGTTTTTGCATCCTCGCTACATGCACGGTGGTGCAACTAGGTAATATACATACAAATAGAAACACAGGCACACACATTATAGAGCAATCCTTGATTTCGTATTGTAACATTCTTTTCTGCCACAACTAGATGCAGTCAATCTGTTTATTGACAAAATATCTTTTGACAATTACAGCTCTGAACTGGGTGTATATGCATACGCTGCAGCTCAAGTCAAGAAGGCCATTGAGGTTGGTGGTTTTGTGCATATATAATTTATGAAAGGATTGTTTTCTTGCATGAATACAAGTAGAATGGTGTAATTTCTAGAAGTTGTTGAGCATTTCCCAATCACAAATTTCACAGGTCACACATTATTTAGGAGGAGAAAATTATGTCTTTTGGGGGGGCCGTGAAGGTTATCAGACTCTCCTGAACACAGATATGGGAAGGGAGCTTGATCACATGGTATGCTTATCAAACATTTCCTTAGTGAAATGTTTTACTGTCACTTTTTGAGTTATTCTGGTATACTCTCTTCTTTTGTCTTCTTTACTAAGACTGAATTTACCCGCTCACAGGCTAGGTTTCTTGAAGCTGCTGTTGCATACAAGAAGAAGATTGGATTCAATGGTACGTTTTTTCTTTCATTACAATGCATTTGTTGTGGGAATTTAGGATGCAAAGAGAAATCTAATAGTTATGGAGTACAAAATAGTATTATCATTTATTTATTAGGAGCATATAATTTGAGTAATGTATTCTCCATTGGTGAACTCCCCTTTTCTTCTTAATTTTATCTTTTTCACTTTACCAAAATTTTGACAGGAGCAAAATATTTCTTTCCCTCCAATTTTTATTTGAATCTTTCTTGTTTCATCTTAATTGTTATCTGAATAGACCAAAATTCTTAGTCACCTATTTTTTGCTTCACTGTTTCTCAGGGACTCTGTTGATTGAACCCAAGCCTCAAGAACCTACCAAACACCAGTATGCTTCTTGACTTCTTTAATATTTGCCCAATACTCTGTGGTCCTTTTGTGTTTATATACCTGATAAATTTTCAGGTATGACTGGGATGCTGCAACAACAGCAAATTTCTTGCGGAAATATGGCCTCATAAGTAATATTCGCAATTCTCTTGTCTTATATTTTACAAGAAATTTGTCTCTGTTTTTGTTGAGGTTGCATCAAGGAGCAGGCATTATGTCATGGTCTTTATATGTTAGTATAAATGAATGTGTGTGTGTGGAAATTAAAATCTTGGGGCTGTATTGATTGAAAGCATAATGGGCATTTTTGCTTATTATCCGGACATCATTAATCATCTTATGATGATGGCTGCTATGAATCCATGAGTGCAGTTGTAATTAAAATTTACATTGCAATCTGTCCATACTAAGGCTGTAACACTTAGAACTACCCATTCCTTTATTTGGAAGGCAAATTTATAGTACATTGTTTTGATCATTTCTGTCTGCAAATTAATCCTGCTCAAATGTTGCACATCCTATGAGGCATAACTAAGCATGTTATTTTTCAATTATTTTTTGTAGATGAATTTAAACTAAACATCGAGTGTAACCATGCCACCCTATCTGGTCACAGGTATACCATTTACACACACACACAAGTACACGTATCATATGTATTTCAAGCTCTTCTGATGCTATGCTTGCTCATTTTTATTTTTATTTTTTCCCTAAAAAGTGCTTATTTGGTTACCATGTAAATATTTGTGTACTTCACAGCTGTCATCACGAGCTTGAAACCGCAAGAATCAATGGTCTGCTAGGAAACATTGATGCAAACACTGGCGACCCTCAAGTTGGTAATTTGGATAATTTGATGCTTTTATGGTTCTCAACTTCTTTTTTGCTGATTTCTTATTGAAGTTTATGAACTCAACCTTAAGATGTCCTGAGATTTTAGGTTGTAATACAGAGCTGTTGCCATTTCAACAGGTTGGGATACAGATCAATTTATGACAGATATTGGAGAGGCTACTATGGTTATGCTCAGTGTAATCAGAAATGTGTGTAATAAATGCAATTTTTTCAATTCACTGTAAAATTTAAGAGTTACTATGAGCTTATGAGCTGGGATTTGTTTATTTAATTTCATTTTCTTATTGCAGGGAGGGTTGGCCCCTGGAGGATTCAACTTTGATGCAAAATTGTAAGCTTTTTGTCCCCTTAATGATTCTTCTACAACGTTTGCTTGTCTGAATCCAGACGTGGCATTTCATGATCAATATTGTGTTTTAATTCGGTTTTGCTCCAGTGTTTTACCTTACAAATGTCCAGGTTGTATTTTTTTTTTCTTTGTTTTCTTTACCTTTTCAATGCCTTGTAATATCACAAACTAAACTTCATTTTATTTTAGACGAAGAGAGAGCACAGATGTTGAAGACTTGTTCATCTCTCATATTGCTGGTATGGATACTCTAGCCCGAGGACTTCGAAATGCTGCCAAGCTGATTGAGGTGATAAATTATTGTTTTTTTTTCACTTCTATAAAACAACTCGCAATGGCTACATGTTTATTCATTGCCTATTACAATGATATGTCTATATTCAATTAAATGACGTTTATTTTTTAATTTGATGATACTGAATGGTTTTATTTTTTTTGATCATGAAATGAAGGATGGTTCTTTGGCTGAGCTTGTTCGCAAGCGATATCAGAGCTTTGACTCAGAAATTGGGACACAAATAGAGGTAACATATTTCTAGATTTTTTTGACTTCTTTTGCTTTGTTTCAATTATCTTCTACTGCTAATGCGCATTGTTTCGTCTTATTATAACAGGCTGGTAAGGCTGATTTTGAAATGCTCGAGAAGAATGCAATGGAATGGGGAGAACCCAAAGTTCCTTCCGCTAAGCAGGTAATTCATAACTTATTTTTTTCATGTCTGGAAGCTAAATAATAGTAGCAGAACATTCATATAAAATTCTAGAAGACTGAGTGAGAGGAAGAGAGTTGAAAAGAATGATTGTGTGCAAATATTATATCTTTTCATTGTGTTAACGGCATTCAACATACTAGCCTCCTTTCACACATTAAGATGGTACTAGTACAATATAATAAGCCTGAAATCAGCGAATACTATTATACTTAAACAATCCTTTACATAGATCAATTTTTATGTATAGCCATGCTAGCCTTTCTGTTGTAAACTTCATACTCATAACTTGGAAGGGTTTTGTTCCTTTGAAATTCCTCACGTTTTTTTGTTATTTTTCTTCCTTGAGATGTCACTTTCATTTAACAAAAGTCTACACCCGGGGGTAACACCGAGTACATTGAATCTAATGGAAAACTGTGTGCAATGTTACAGGAACTCGCGGAGATGATTTTCCAATCTGCGTTGTAGGTAGCAGCAATACCTGAAACAAATCTTACAATTAAGAGAAAGAAAAGGGGAGAACTCCATTTCCAAACTGAAATTTAGTCTTTAGTGGAATGATTTGTTTTTCTAGGTAGGGGAGGGATAAATATTACAAAGAACTTATATACTTGTTATTGCTCAAGAGATCTTCATCCATATCTTGAATCATTAGTTTTCCTTTGGTGTTTAAGCTTTGATATCAAGGTCTGCTAGCTCTTAAGTCATACATATAAGTAATAAAATTAAATATTAATAAAATATGAATGAAATTTTTAAAAGAATAGTTGATACTAAATATTGTTTTAATTTTGTTATCAAATACTTTAAAACTAACTATATTTTTAAAAGTAGAATTATTACAAAATTTCGAACGAAATTCTAATTAAATGGCTATTTTCTTTGTTGAATCATTGAAGTGATAAGCGAAATTCAAACAAAATGGTTCGAGTTTTAAACAATGAAAACAATTTTTCTAATGGGGAAAATACTTCTTCGGCAGTTTCATATTCCTGCAAATCTGAATTGTTACATATAAAACAACTCTCTGTCAATTTCACTGATATTGGATATAAGAACTTTTACGAACGTGATGACATTTGAAGTTGTTATTTTGCATGATTAATTCATTCAAGCGCCTTCGTACTGTTTCAGTAAAGACACAGTGATTTCAAGCTTGCCAGAGCGGAAGCACTCAGTGTTAGCTAAAGGACTTGAGAAAGAAAGAGATTAATCTCCGCAGCGCCCTTGCCTCTCCAGTTTGGCTACTAGAAGTTTTTGTTATTATTTTATACTGTTGCTAAAAGCTAATATTAAATTCAGGCAAGAAGGCAGAAGACAACCCTGTAGACGGTTTATCCTCCAGAACAAGTGACAGTGTTGCTGCGATCATCCCGTGGGTAACTACTAGCTTCCGGGCCACTAGGTCTAGCAGCGTAACAATATTGAGATGTTCGGAAAGTTGTGCATTGATTATTCAACTCACCAGGAATCTTGAATGGATTTGAGCACTGCCCATTAATATCAGCAGTACAACTGATCGCATTGCATTTTCCTCATTGTCGTCGTATCGGGCTGAAGTCTATCGGATCAATGAGATAGACGTCGAAGAAGTATATAGGTTACCGAATTGGTTTAAAGCAAATTCAACCTGTGTATGGAGGTCTGTCCCAACTTGTGCATTGTAAGACTCCGCCACAGTCGCTGGTCTGGCAAAGACCCCGACCTTAGGCGTCGGAAATGCAGTTGGTTCGAGCCCAAATACGAGCCATTGTCGTGCCTGGAGGTTGGTCCATGTTTGGCCTCGATCGAGTCGATGACCACCACTCAGACTATAACGTTTTATTACTAAATAGGTGACACACAAATTTGACCCATTATTATTGGCATCATTTTTTTGAACCAAACCCATTTAAGTATATTGAATTTATATTGAATAGTCTTATTCTGACCCAAATTGCCTAGTCTCAAAGCTTATTAAAGAAATTTTGTTACAGTTGGGATTGGGTATAGGTGCTCAAGGCAGTGTTTTCTGGTAAATGCTCGAAACATAACAAACAATAACGTCAGAGGGTGGCAAGTTTGGATAAAATTTAAAATGTCAAATGTGATATAATTTACAAAAGCCTAGAAACTTTGGGGAGGTAAGTGATAAATTCTCTGGGTGATAATGCAGGTTTTTCCTTTTTATTGATCACTACTCAAATTTTAGATAAGTTGAAAATCTGGAATTTTACAAATATGTTCAAATTTAAGACCAATAATTCTTTTAAATATTATTTTAACGGAAGCAGATAATTTTCTGCATTGCCTTTAATTATCAGCCTCTCAGTGACTGTAATTCTTTTGCCCACCTTTTAGAAGCCAACAAACAGCCAGAAAAACAGAGAGATTCCACGTCCAAAATATGATCAGGCACATTATTCTCGCTTTCCTGCACTTCTTCACTCCGATCTTCTGACAGAATCCCAACTCCAAAACCATGGCCTGAGAGATTTCATGCACTTCTATACATGAACGCGAGCTCAAGCGTTCTGCAAATAACCAATCTGTGGTACGACTGGCCTGGAGGTGTCACGTAAACACCATGCAATAACAACTGGGTGTTTTGCTCTAATGATATTGAGTGGAATAATGGCACTTCGATTTACAACATGCTGGGAGAAATTGAAAGCTGTGAAATCATGGATTTTGGTGTTAGAATTCCCACGCCTGATTTTCTTGATGGTGCTAATTATTTGGGGACTTGTGCAGTGTTTGGGAGAAGGTTGATTTTATTTGGTATTACGACAACAAAGAGACTTGCTAGATAGGATTATTAATTTTTTTTATTAATTATTATTTTGATTTATTAATTTGTTATGGGTGATTAGGTTTTCATGATCATGCGATTTTTTGCATATGTTTGTGTACCAAGCATCATCTGTCTATGCAAAATAAGATGACAATCTAATATTGCTGTCGCGTGTTCTTCATTACTTCAATTTCTCTAAATCTGGAGCTGCATATAAACGCTTACTTTTCCTATTTCTTGGATATTGATTAAAGATGTGATAATTTTTCAGGATTTTCTACATTCGTAATGACATTCGAAGTTGGTGCTCCTTTGGACGATTCAATCAATCATTCAAGTACCTTCATACTGTTTCAGCCAGGACACCGATACAAACACTAAAGTCTTGAGTTCATCAAGCTTATTGCAAAAGAAGTTATAGGAAGCACTTTCAGCGAAAGCCCTTAAGAAAGACAACCATAACTTTATGATATTGTAATATGTAAACCTTATTGCTCGCACACAATAATTACACCCTCAGTTACGATAATACGTATACAGAAGGTATTCTTATTCCTATTATTTTATATTATTGCTGCTATGAGCCAACGTTAAATTCTGCTTCATGGGCAGAAGACAACCCTGTAATCAGTTGATCCTCCAGGACAAGTGAAAGTGCTTGTTTCATCATCTTTAGGGTAACTATAAGCATCGGGACATCTGTCCTTGAAAAATCTGGAGTAATCTGTTGGGCTACAAGGTCCAGCAGTGCAACAATATTGAGGTGTTCGGAAAGTTGTGCATGGATTGTAGCAGCCACCAGTAACCCTCAGTTCATTTGGACACTGCCCATTAATATCAGCAACACAGCTGATCGCATGGCATTTTCCTTCTTGTGGTCGTGTTGGAGTGAAGTTTATAGGAACGTTGAACCCGTCAACCAAAGAGATGTCGAAGAAGTCCAAGTTATTGAATTGGTTTAAAGCAAATTCAGCTAAGGTGTTTGGAGGTTTGCCCCACCCCGTGCATTGTAAGACCCCGCCACAATCTCCGGTCTGGCAACTGCCCCGACCTGAGCCGTCGAAATTACAGTTGGTTCGAGCCCAGATACGAGCCATTTTCGTGCCTGCGGGTACGTTGATGGACCACGTTTGGCCTTGATCGAGTCCACGACCGCCACCAACCGGGGTAGCTGCAGCCCATACCGTGTAGGGACAATTGTTTCGGACCTCGAAAATGGCTCCATGAGTTGAGGGGAAGGACAAGGAAACAAGAAAGAAGGAAATTGTGAAGTATGTGAAAAGACTCGTGTTGTTGTAGCTTAACGGAGAAATGGAGTAGCGCTTAGACTGTTGGTGCAAAAAATGAGGAAGTTGGATTGATTTTTATAGTACAGGAGAAGGGGACAATTTTACTTTAATCCCTAATCTTTTATAAAATTTCACTTTGTTTAAACTAATTTGATATTGTACCACAATCATCATTAACATTTTATATTTATTTCACTTCAACTTCTAGAAAAATAAATTTTGTTAATTCCATTTCAAATCAGTTGGATAAAGTTAAATTTTATAAAATGTTAATAGACTAAATTCGAGTCTTTCCGTGGAAAAATGGTTGTGGAAGATTATTCTGCTGAACAGTTGAGGATGAAAGCAATTCGGCATGACTTTTAACAATTTTGTTGGGACACGGCAGACTTGACTTCTGTGGCTGTAGTTCGTTTAAATAATTTGATTTTGTACTGCATACATCCATAAAATTTTATCAAAATTTCGTTATCACCATTTAACATAATAGAGTATTAAAGTAATTTCTAAAGACCTCTCAAAAGATATCCAAAGCATCTCAAGAAATTAGACAAAAATGATGAATCTAAATTTTTAATCAAAATTTCAGCAGGAGTACATTGTATTTTTCTTATTAAAAAATGTATTAGGAAAAATAAGTATTTTTCTATCTAATTTCACAAATTTGATAGAGGGAGAGTGATGAAATTTTGATGAAAGGATTAAACGTGAACAAGGTTAATCGAAATAATAATAGAGATGATAATTTAAGTTATCAAATTGTATTTGTGCCATATTATAATCATAATGTATTAAAATAGATCAACCCAAAATCAATCTATTTAATAATTGTGTTAGTAAATAAAAAATTTAATGTAGTACGATTATTAAATAATTAAACGAGTTATAATTGTGTTATTCATTAATATTTTTATTTATATTTTAATATATTTTTATAATTATTATAATATTTTTTAAAAATTTTAATTAATTTTATTCTAAAATTAATTAACAACCTTTTAAAAATAGATAAATATAACTATTAATTTTTTAAAATAAAAATATTATAAAATAAATTTATTAAATTATAAGTGAGTTAGCATAATATATTTATACAAATAATTAATTCTATCATAAACAAATTTACATATTAAAAATTTTAAATTTGAACTGAATATAATTATTAATCACATGTATTATGTTAATTATTTAATAATTATATTATTTTCTATTAACACAAACTTATAAATTTTTATAGTATATGTATCGGATGGGTTTGTCATATCAAAAATTATCACTCTTAAATAATAGGGGGTTAAAGTAAAATAAAAATTAAATATTAAAAATATTTATAATATAATATCAAATTAGTTGAGTAAAGTAAAATTTTATAAAATGTTAGAGACCAAACTGAAATCTTTCCGTGGAAAAATGGTAGATGGAAACCCGAAAGAAAGACCGCGTGGAAAAGAATTTTGCTGAACAGTGAACGTAGAAAGCAAGTCGGCATGACTTTTAGCTATTTTCTAAGGACATGGCAGACTTGACTTCAGTGCTGCAGTTTAGTCAACAACGCTCAGCCTCCATGCCAGGCCCAGTTCTTTAATTAAAATGTCTCAGAAGAAAGCAATGCAACGGGGAGAATATAACTTGGGGCTCCTTAAATTAAATATTTATAATATAAGTTCATAACTTCTATTTCTCGTCAAGCATCGTGGAGCTTCCTGGAAGCTAAATAGTAGCTGATCATCCATAACCACACAGTTGGTCCTGGAGAGAGACCAACAAAAAAAAAATGTTATAAAGAATGATTAAATGCAGCAAATCTCCTTTTTCACTCGGAATCTTACCTAATTTACTGGTTAAGTAGAAGAAATGTGAATTAAGTTTGTACATTGATTTAAGAACACTGCCATGCATCTTTCAATTTCTTATAGTACTTCTAGCGTGCTAGCCCTTTTGACGTGAAACTCATCCTCATCCTAACCCTAAAGCCCAATAACTCGTCCTTTTCAAAAATCACTAGCTTCTTGGTGATTTCTTTTATTTTTTTTTACCTGAAGATGCCATTGTGATATACTGAAATCTAGATTCACCATTCTAAGGTAATTCCGGTAGATATTTGCATCTACTGGAAAACCGTGTTTCTTTTATTTGTTTTGTAAGTTGGTTGTTAGATCAGACATGACAATGATTTTTCAGGATCCACTGGGTCGACAACTCTATGTGGTTCTTTTAATGCATAAAATTGCATGTGCTTTGCTTTAAGATGTTGATTGCTCAGCCACTGAATTCCTCATCCTAGGTACGGCCTCCGGTGCTTCTTCACTTTTCTGAAAAGTCAGGATAGAAAAGGGTTTAGAATTTAAGATTTATGATTTATTTGAAAATCTCAAAATGAAAGTAGTTTTATTCTATATTGATAATGTATTTTTTTAATATTTTTTAAAAAATTCATTTAAATATCCGGTACTATATATGAAACACCGTAAATATTATTTTAATTTTTATGTAATTATTTGTTAAATTAAAAAAAAATTTTCCTCAGCACCTATTAAATTCGATAAGTATGTTAAATTAAATAACTAAACACATGATAAGTGTTTATATATATATATATATATATATATATATATCTTAAATTTTTAATATTAATGTAGTGTTCATTAGCATTGCTACTCTTAATTACACCATTACATTTTATCATTGTCATTTAAGCACCTCCTAATCTTTCAACCAAGACACAGATAGAAACAGTACATCATTGAGTTTAAGCTTATTGCCAAAGAAGTTATAGCAAGCACTTTTGTTCAAATCACTGGTAGAAAGAAAGCAGTAACTTCATTTATATTGTAATTTGTAAATTTTATTATCAGTAACACACAGTAATTACACTTTCAGTTTCATTAATACATAGGAGTTATTATTCTTCTGCTTTTAAGGGCAGAAGAACGTCCTGCTGAGTTCATTTGAACACTTAGCCATTAATATCAGCAGCACATCTGATTTCGCTGCACGAGTTTTCTTCACCTAGTAGTAATTTTGTTTCCCGCTAACTTAAACAGTTGTAATAATTATGTCGTATTGTATTAATTTAAATTAAAAAAAATAGATTTAATATAATTTATTAATTAATTTAAAACATAAAAAATATATTTTAAATAAAAATTAAGTAATAAATTACAAATTTATTTTTTTATTAATAAATTTTTTCTTCTAATATTTAAATTTTAAATTTAAATTTATTTTTTGATTAATTTAAATTTTAAAATACACTCATAATTTAAATAATATAATAGAACATCCGATTATTAATTGCTTCATAATTAATATACGATATAAAAGGATACCACCACTTAAATTTGCAAGAAAAATACAATCAAATGTGATTGTTAACATATAAATTTAATAAATTAAATAAAAAATTGTTTGATACAAAATAATTAGTGATTTATTTATATTTTAAAATTTGGCCTGTGTCAAGCACGAGCCATTCGTGCTCTTGTTGGGCACAACCCACATGCTTAAACTTAAGGCCCAGCACCACACAACCCCCGGTGGAGTCTGCCATGCTTGCTACAATAATCAAATCGTAGAGTGCTGGGATCGTATTCAATCAACACCTTTATCCGGAATTCGTTCAAATTTATTCGATATATTTAATTTTTCTTAATCCATTTGTTGAATTAATTAATATAGTCTAATACTAATTCATAATTATACAAGAGGGATGTTGCTTGTTGGGGATCTAGATATTTGCCTTTGTTCTCATCTCGGCATCAACGTACGTAAACATTATGCAGAAACAACTGGGTGTTTTGATCTATGATATTGAGTGGAATAATGGCACTTGGTTTTCCTACACGCAGAATGGAAGCTGTGAAATCATGTGTTCTAATTTAGTGCTGGAATATCATGAATTGCTAGACGACCGGAGCAAATTATCTGGGGCTCTCTGATGGATTCTTGTGCAATCTTTGGGTTGGTACTGGGAAGATAATTAAACGAAGAGACCTGAGCTGTGAGATAGGACTTCTGTGATGCCAATAAGTTTATAATAACACTAAACAAATGTGAAATAAGACGAATTTAGAATTAGAATAGCACAGATATGAGATATTATTAAACTTGTTCAAGATTCGGTGATTAAAATAAGCCGCTTTTAGCTGGCATGAATTTGATTATTTAGTCCAATTTAATTGCTTTTGCATTCAAACTTCACTAAAAGTTCTCAATATTCAACTTAATCTTTTAATTTATTAAAGAACTAATAAATTTAATTCCATCTTATCAATTCTAACTTCTATATTTTCTAATTTATCTCAAATTTTTAATAAAAATTTAATTATTTTGTTAGATTGTGCTAAATTTATAGAATTACTTTCTTTACTAAATTCTTTTGTACTTAATCCAATAAGAATAATATTTGGTATTTCTTGTTTTAATCTAATAAACTTTTTTTTTGAAATTTTACTATTTATTCACTAACTTTTGATTTTATTATGTCTAATTGTTGTTGAAGATTATCAACTTCTATATTAAGTTTTTCTACTAAATATTGTGTTTGTACTTCTACTAGTTTAGGCATTTTTGTATGTATTAATTTTATTAACTCTATTATTTCTTTTTTATTAGGATGTCAAATAATTTGACTAGTGAAATCAGATAATAAATCTTTTATAAAATCTAAATTATGTCTAAGTGTATTAATATTATTATGTTAAAAAAGATTTGCTAATATTTCCAACTTCTTAATAATATTTTCTATATTAATTTCTAGTTTCTATCCTAAATTAATTAATAAGTGTACAATAAAATTTTTTGACTATTAATAGTATGTGGAATATACTTATATTGATTTTCTAAATGATTTACGTTACAAACTATTTTAAATTTTTCTGACAAATTTACTTCAATTTTTTTATTATTACTAATTTTAAGATCTAAATATTCCAATTTTTGAAAACTCATAAACTATAACTATTAGTTAATAATTCTAAAGTCTTTGAATATCCAAAATAATAATAATTCTTCACAAGTTGTATTAGGTATTTTGTCTTATAATTTTCTTTAATTATCTTACCTATATTTTCTCCTTTATAATTTGTTAATAGATCTAATATTATAATTTGATATTTTATATGTGTGTGTGTGTGTGTGTGTGTGTGTGTGCGCGCGCGCGCGCGTGCGTGTTAACATTTTTGTAAAAGAATTAAAATCATATTCTATTACACTAATAGGCACACTTTCGAATTCAAAGAAACTTGCAAAATAATTAGGATCTATAAGTAAAGAAAAATAAGCTTTAGTAACTAAATAGTTCATACAATTTTATGATAATAATACTTAACAATTTCTAAGCAACAAATATATAGAGAATTGTAAAGATTAATTAATGACTAAGCATTATCATTTAATGTCAACAATTACTTAAATTTTTAATATATTTAATATCTAACAAGTACTTTAATCTCTAATATATAAAAGTCAACAAAGTTATAAAAATAAATAAAATTATGTTTACATTATTTATTGTCTAATTAATGCATTTCAAAGGAATTGTACATTGAATATAAAGATTTTGTCAATTTTATTAAATACCTACTTATTGAATATGTATGAAATAAGATTAAATAAAAAAATAAATATTAAACTAAATAATTTTAAAATATAAAATAAGTACAGAACAAATATTAAATTTAAAAGTCATATATTGTATTATGAAGTCTGTCTTTGTAATTATTTTATAAAATTATTTAAGTTAAATTTAAAAAAATATATATTTTAGCTCGGATATTAATTAATAAAAAAAAAGAAAAAAAAAAAAAAAAAAAAAAGGAGAAACTGGCCTTCCAGGACAAATATGAGATATTGTTAGGCTTGTTCACGTAGGATGATTAAAATAAGCTGCTTTTAGCAGCCACGTATTTGATTTTTTTGGTCAAATTTCATTGCTTTTGCATTCAAAATTGCATTTTTTTTTTAATTATTTTGTTATCAACATTAAACACCAAAGTTATAACATAATAAATCATAACGCAGAACATCAAACTCTGCATTGTCGATTAATAATTATTCAGTTCAAGCTTGCCAAAGAAGTTATAGGAAGCACTTTTGAAAAAAGTCGATTACTTCATCAACATTGTAATCGATAAACTTTATTATCCACAGGATACAACAATTACACCTTCAATTTCACTAATAGAAGGATGTCGTATTCATATTATTTCATATTGTTCTTATATGCCAAAGTTCAAATCTGCTTCAAGGGCAGAAGACAACCCTGTAGTCGGTTGATCCTCCAGGACAAGTGAAAGTGCTTGTTGGATCATCTTGAGGATAACTATAAGCATCGGGACATCTCTGCTTGAAAAATCTGGACAAATCTGTTGCGCTACAAGGTCCAGCAGTGCAGCAATATTGAGGTGTTCCGAAAGTTGTGCATGGATTGTTGCAGCCACCAGTAACCCTCAGTTGATTTGGACACTGCCCATTAATATCAGCAGTACAGCTGATCGCATGGCATTTTCCTCCTTGTGGTCGTGTTGGAGTGAAGTTTATAGGAACGTTGAACCCGTCAACCAAAGAGATGTCGAAGAAGTCCAAGTTATTGAATTGGTTTAAAGCAAATTCAGCTAAGGTGTTTGGAGGTTTGCCCCACCCCGTGCATCGTAAGGCCCCGCCACAATCTCCGGTCTGGCAACTGCCCCGACCTGAGCCGTCGAAATTACAGTTGGTTCGAGCCCAGATACGAGCCATTTTCGTGCCTGCAGGTACGTTGATAGACCACGTTTGGCCTCGATCGAGTCGACGACCGCCACCAACCGGGGTAGCTGCAGCCCATACCGTGTAGGGACAATTGTTTCGGACCTCGAAAATGGCTCCATGAGTTGAGGGGAAGGACAAGGACACAAGAAGGAAGGAAATTGAAAGGTATGTGAACAAACTCATGTTGTTGCCTAAAGGAAAAACGGATATTGTAATGGTGTGAGAAATGGGAGGGCTTTAGATGGATATATATAGTGGAAAAACTGGTAGTGGCTTAGTTCATTAACACAACATGGATGAGAACGTTTGACAAAAACAAAATATTTTGTAGCGTTGGAGAAGAAAGCAAATTGGTCTTGACTTGACTATCTCTGCATCTTTTTGTCTTGGAATGGCTGTAGAAGTGAGTGAGGATGGGTTCAATTTCAGAGCGAAAGGGAATTGGTCTTATAAGCAACCATATTTTATGACTTTACCTGCTAAGAATGGATAATATTGCAACGAATTCGCACACTGGAAACAATTGACTTGGACTAGAACTACAAACAATGAAGTTTTAACAGAATAAATATATATATATATATATATATATAAAATATTAAATGCTAAGATCATGGCACTGAATGATTTACAAGGCGAACTTTTCTTTTTGTTCTCACCGTTATTATATTGTCAAATTGACAACCTAGCATTTGATTGACTGCGGCATGACATCCTTGACTACGAGCCTCCTGTTTATTTATTTTTTAAAAGCCATATATGATTTATTCGGCTGTATTGTCTTTACTTTCAAGTCTAAATTCCAAATAAACTTTTCAAACGTTTTAATAAAAAAAAAAATTGTTGCAGTCGGTTTTGTCATTTGTATTAAGAAATATTACCGATAACCATTTGAAAATTTTTATCATTACTGATGTAACATTTATAATATATTTTTTAATATATAATTGATAATTTAAAATAATTTAAATAAAATATAAAAATTAAAATTACTAATAAAAAATTTGAAATGCAGAGTAATATAACTTAAAATATGAAGGAAAAATAAATGTAATAATATAATGAATGCATTGTAATCAATTTTTTTTTTTTTTTAAGATTCAAATGAGTTTCATGCAACACTATTTTGGTTTCCCATTCAAAACCCATGTGCCTTGGCCAACCCTATATGAAAGCTACTTAAGAAAAAGAATCCCTCAAGAAGGAATTCATTTATCATGGGTACTTAATTATATCTAAATCCTTAAATTTAAAATACTCAATAAAAAAAATTAAACGTAAAACGTAAAAAGTCATGTAATCCCTGTGTACTTGTTATCGAAGCAGCACCCTTGTTCAAAGCATACTCGTACCATGCCTGGACCAACAGAGATACCTTTATCTGGTTCAGCACAAAAAATCTCTCTCCTAATTAAGCTAAATAGTCAGGCAAAAGAAACCCTCTTTCCCCTTATCGCTAGGGGCCTCCTCGCCTTGGGAAAGGCTACATTAGATTACGGATAGTTTGATTAATAATAGATCAATCCAAAATCGACCAGAGCAGAGCAATCTAACAATTCCAATGCTACAGGGGGCTCCCTTGTACCCCTCGAATAAAAAAAGCTAAAGCTATTATTAACTTTTATTCTTTGACTCAGCGAAGGACACTGAGAGAAAAAAAGGAGCTTTGATCCCCTTGAGTGGTTTGTCCCACCCCGATTGTAAGAAAATGGGAAATTCCACGCCATATCTTCGCAGCTAAAACTATTTTTTTTGCAAGTGCCTAACTATCATTTGATGTGAACACTTTCAAAAACTACAAGATTAACAGCGTTGTTAAATGGATCAACATGTCACAACGAAACCCATACAAACTAACAGACTGGTCTAGCATAAAAAACAAGAGGTTAGGCATAGTTTATAAGCCCAACCCATTAAAATTTGGGTAAGATCGGCCTACAAATCTAAATTGACTTTCTTTAAAAATAACTTAATTAATATTATAAATTTAAATTAATTTAAAATAAAATAATTAATTTTATTTAATATTTATTTATAAAATATTTATAAATAAGTTTGTGAACCCTTACTCGTGATGGTCCTTTACTTTCCCAGTCCAGTCTAGATTTGTCACGAGTCTGGGCGGGCCAGCATGGTGCTTTTGGCATCTTTGAAGATTAATTAGGGATTTGTTTGATATAAATGTATATATTATATCCTTTTGTGTGCAAATATAAAAAGTTAGCGACCCGGATGTTATTATTCCAAATATTATTAGTTAAAAAAAATAAAAATAAAAAAGGCGCTGGAATGATACGCTGACAAGGCGACATAAGCAATGGGACCCGGCCAGCTGGGCCCACAACCTGATGGAATCAACGATCCAGACAAAATAAAAAGTAAAGTATTCCTCATCCAGGACTGTATGCAATCACGGCCCATGTTTCTTCGCGAATTCCATCGTGCCGAAGTTTTCCAATTAGAAAGGTGTAGTTTCGTAGCGGACAAAATAAACGCAGTCTCAAAGTCAGCATCTTTTTTTGATTTTCATAAAATCGCAGCAAATTTCGCAAGCAGACCCTCTTCTTTTCTCTCCAGGCACGTAGTTAATGTTTCATGTATTTTTTGAATTACGTTTACTGTTAATGCATGAATTCATTTTTATGTTGATTTCTTTTGCAGGGAAGAACAGGGCTCTGCGCTGCAGATCTGATCCAGAATTCAATCACGAAGCTTGAACTCTTCTGATCTGTTTCTGTTTATGCAATAAGAATTCAAATCAAAAGATGGGTATTTTGTTTACGCGAATGTTCTCCTCGGTTTTTGGCAACAAAGAGGCTAGGATTCTGGTTCTTGGTCTAGACAATGCTGGCAAAACTACGATTCTGTGTATGTTATTTTGGGATTTTAATGAATGGCATTCTATTGTTTAGTGATTTTGAGACTAGGGACATTCTTGTTTTTCTTTTTTTGATGATTTTAACGCTTGATTTTGCGTTTGGTTCTGCAGATCGACTTCAAATGGGTGAAGTTGTCTCTACTATTCCAAGTCAGTGTTTTTCCCAGTTTTTTCTTTTAATTTGCTGGTGTTTATAACATCTTTAGAAAGTTCATTGTTTAAATTAAACGTTTAGTTCAACTGTTGGGAAAACTTTATGATGGGATTAGATTATGGAAAGCTTTAGATTTCAGATTGCAATTTTTTAAAGTTGCCTTCTGTTTATAGGCAACTAAATGGAGTTTCTACAATTTGATATGTTTTGTTGATTGGTTTTTATTTTATTGATGCAGCAATTGGATTTAATGTGGAAACGGTGCAATATAATAACATCAAATTCCAAGTCTGGGATCTGGGTATGTCAGCCTGTTCCCTTTGATCTGTATTTAAAATGGCATTATCAACTTTCATTTATGTCAATATCAATGTTGATTTTTAACTGCATGTCTGCTAGGAATCATTTGTAGTTTTACTCTTACTAATCTGCAATGATCTCATCCTTGCATTTGGACCTGCATGGAACTTATGCAGGTCTGGTGTGAGTCTCACATGTGCCAATTACCAGATCTGTGCAATTCTAGCTGCACACAGTCTAGAAAATGGTTCTACTTTTCTGATGAATGAGTGAATTAAAGTTAGCTTCATAAAATGTCATGTTCTGTTGATGAATTCATCCTTCAGTTTGATACAGTTATGGAAAGATGAATTTTTCAAATCATCAAACTTTTGCTTAAGCTGTGGAGAATAGAAAGGACATTAATGTTAATGTACAAAGTGATCATCAAATGATCAGAGAGTTTTGTTACCTTTTAGGGCTTAGGTTGTAACCAGAGATGGAAGATACTAATTTAGACAGGTTATTACTTTCTAAAAGAATTACATTGAACAGGTTCCAGTGAACAGCTCCAGTTACTTACCCTACTTGACCTTGTTGGCGGTCACTGGTTGGAGATTATTTCTGAGATGTGGTTGTCAACATGAAAGATGATTAGAAGACATTAGAGTGCATTAAATATCTTTGAGAGGGATGTTGTCCATTCTTTGCCCATGGGAACCTTCTAGGACAACCTCATTTCAAAACTCATATCTTTTGAAGTATCAAGAGCTTTGAAAGTTGAGTGAAAATTAAAGACCATTAATGAGAATATTCGTGACCCTAGGACGCTGTGTATTGCCATGCTTTAGCATGGTTTCTTTAGTAATTGATCCTAGAGGGCAAGCATGGGCCTAGTTCATTTAGTTTCATAAAATCCATCTAGGCTGCTAGATGGCTCAAGTTCAAGTTCCCTGTGATTAGCTCTGGGCATTTGGATTTCAATTAGGAGGTGCAATAGGCCAACATAAGGGAGAAATTCTGTTATTTTTTTTTTTCAAATTTTGTATAACCATTTATTGTCCTGACATTGCTTAATTGTTATTCTTTTTTTTATATCCAAGTGATGGAGATGCCTGCTTTATGCTCATACTAGGATCTCCTACAACTAGGATCACCTGTTGTTAGATGTCTGTCTGTGGCATGTTCATTATTGTAGATTTCCTTAAAATTTTCTCCAATCATTGGAACTCTATCACATTACTACACAATTTAATGATAGTTTAGCCGTCAAACTTATGTCTTCTGTTTCAGGTGAATTGTCAGCCTTCTGTTTCTGAATTTCATTTATCATTTCCTTATTTATGGGGATTGCTTTAGAGAGTAGTTTGGATTTGGTGGTGCTGATAGTTGCTCTCTTTTTGTTTATTTTATAATTTTGAGCCCTCTGCATTGAGATAAAATGAAAAGCTAGGGTTGTTATCATTAATGGATGGTCACTCTAATAAATGATAAACAGCCATTAGAAGTCTCAAGTAGTTTGGATTGAATCATCTCTCTCCTTAAGAGAATTGATTGGTTTTGGTGGTGCTGACTGTTGCTCTCCTTTTTTTTTATCCAAAATGCTCAATATAGTATCAGTCCTTATAGATTTTTGTTGTTTCGTGATACAGGGGGACAAACAAGTATCAGGTGACATCTCATTTCTTTTTCTTTATGCCATTTAAGTGAATTATTTCAACATGTGTGCTTTTATGAAGGGTAATAGAATTCTGTTTGCAATCATTCACAGAGTTTACCTCATTATGTATTGGGGAACATTTTTTTCTATATTTGACCATCAGTGTAAGATCCCACACACTAACAGTGAGAAAATTGATGAAATTTTTTTTGCCAGTATTAAAATTTTGCAGACAATAAAGAAGGAAAAGTAGCTATAAGGCTTTAAAATTTCTGCAGTGAATTCTTTGGGAGAGTCAAATCAGTTTAATAGTTATAGATGAAATATAGACTTCAAAATGCACTGTCACTTTTTTTCTGTCAGACTTGCATACTGTTTCTCTGATTGATTGTTAGATAATAGCCTCTTCTTTTGACTGCATAATCTAATCCCTGTTCCATTTTGTTCTCTGCAACAGGCCATATTGGAGATGCTATTTTCCAAATACACAGGCAATAATCTATGTTGTTGATTCAAGTGATACTGAGAGGCTGGTGATAGCCAAAGATGAATTTCATGCAATATTGGAGGTATGCTTGTCTTAGGTTTATGTTTACACATTAAAAGTTCTTTATTAGCTCTTTTAGTGTATAGTCATTCTATGCATTATTTGGTATGCTGTAAAATTTTGAGGTGCTTTAAATATGATATAGAAGCAAAGCACTATTATACAATTAGTAAATCATGATGTGTTGGTAAATTGATCTTTTCGAGGATCTAAGGAAGCTCTGTTAAGAAGGATGTTCCATTGATTTAGAGATTGTTACTGAGAAATCTTTTTGCTAGAAAAAGATGGTTTTGTTCTTAATATTCTGTTCTATTGAGTGTTATACATGTAACTGATGAAAATATTTCTGTAGTCTCTTTTCCTCTTTCACCCCGCTTCTCTGATAACTGATTGCTGATTTTAGACATCTCCTTTCCTTCTCTTTCCCCTTTTCTCTCTTTTACACTCTCTGAAAATGAATCTTTATTCCCTGCCGTCATTGCCTTATTGACTGTTCTGCTTATCTATGCATATTTTTCTGCATTTTCATCCAACAGCTCAGCTTAAGTTTTTGTGGTTTTTTTTTTTTTTTGGCAGGAGGAGGAATTAAGAGGAGCAGTTGTTCTCATATTTGCAAACAAACAGGTTATTATTATCTCCTTGCATTATCTTTAAGTTTTGTAGGAGGAAAGGAATATTTTAAATCTTTTTTTCTCATCAAAATATTTGTAAAATTACAAGCCCTACTGCATGCTATGAGAAAAAAGTGAGTTTCTTGTTCTGTGGTTTTAGAACTGAGGTCCTTCCATTTACAGCTTCATGTCTGTATTAAAGAAGAAAAAAATGGAAGTGTCTTCCCAAGTTCTGTTTAACATTACCTTTGTGATCCTATAGGATCTTCCAGGGGCACTTGATGATGCTGCAGTGACTGAGGCATTAGAGTTGCACAAGATTAAAAACAGACAATGGACTATTTTTAAAACTTCTGCAATAAAAGGGGAAGGTCTCTTTGAGGGTTTGGATTGGTAAGCTTAATATGACAAGGAATCGTACACTTAGTAAATTGTTTCCACTTTCTCTAAAAGACATAACGGAAGAATACCTCATTATTGCAGGCTGAGTAATACACTTAAATCTGTTGGTGGCTGAGTCTGCATGTCGCTAACTCTTGTAGTGAAGGATTAGAGGCTTGCCAATGCATGATCGTGTAGTCATTTCAAAAACAAGGAAATGCCGGGTGATCTTTCCAGGTTTGAAGTGTGATAGATTGATTATTCATGGGTGCAACTTTCTCATTTCACCTTTTCTAAGGTATTCTTTCTTTGGAGTAAATTATCGGTATACATGAAAGATTTTTTGCTGAAGAGAAGACTTGTTGAGCACTTGTTATTGTTTTTCTTTCCTTTAACATCTTCCAGATAGTTATCCTTTCATTTTCAGTAAGCACTTCAGTTTCTTATTTCACTGCTGACTCTTGTATGGAAACATCCCCACTGTGCTACAAAATTATGTCACTTATATGGTCATTTTAAAATTAATCAATGATAACGATGATACATCACATGACTTTATTGGACGTTTTAAAATTAAACACTTGCTAAATTGAAGAAAATGTTCATAATTATCGTCTTAATTACCTGTTTCATTGCATTTGTTCCCCCAGAAAAGAACAACGTATTTGTAATTTGTTTGTTTCTAAAGGCAAGAAAGTAAAGCACGTGTACTATGTTAATTATCTTAGAGACCCGAAAGAAACATCCAAATCCAAGTATTGCTTTCAAATTGGTTCAAACTTTGAATCTTTGATTCCTGTCCAATTTCTTCGCTGACAAATATACAAGAAATCATGTGTAACACGTGTTCCCTTCATGTCATTAATTCAGGTCCATTTCCCAAATTCATTCATTTGACAGTGCTTTCACGTGCCAATTTCCCTCATTCTCCCTTAGAAAGGATTTTGCTTCTTGTGCACATTAATAAATTCACAAAGCAAACAAGAAAAAAAGAACAAAACATAACAAGGCTTTAATTCTAATTTGTTCATATATAATTCTAAAATTAGAATACTACAAATTTACTTATTATCATTGTATTTTAACTAACACCTTTGTTAAATGCTCATTTTTATTTCGTAAATAGTTTTAACTATTTATCCACTTATTTTTTATTATTAATAATTTTATTTTAAAATTAAAATAAAATTACAACGAATTTGGATTATGATTTAAAATTTTAATTAAAGATTATATCATAGCACGGTAGATAATCTTGTTATTTCATCGATTTATTTAATTCTTTTTTAGAATTCATTGAATTACATGTTCAATATTCATGCTTCATATCATCTTAAATGAAACTTTATTTTATATGTCAAATAAATTGAGGATTAGAAAAAGAATTAATAGCCAAAGCAGCTGGAATAATTGAAAGAGAATTAAAAGAAATTAATAATAATAAAAAAAAAAAAAAAAAAAAAGAAGAAGAAGAATTGCTATTAAGCTAAGACCTTGAATCATGTAATGATCTTTAAACTTTCATTTCATTTTCAGTGAATTGAAATCTTTGTTTATGATTTGGGTTACAAGTTAGAACCAAACACATCATTTATGAATTATGGCGTTACCATAACTTAAAATGTAAACATAGTATAAGTAGTCTAAATCCTTTTAATGGTGTATTTTTGTCTCACTATTAATTGTAAGCATCTATCAATTTGTCAAAATTGAACTCTCTGTCGGATTCATCCGCCATGTAATATCCGTCATTGGCGATGGTGCCATGACAACAGGAATGGCATACGAGGCATTGAACAATGCAGGTTTTCTTGACAAAAATCTTATCATCATCTTGAACGATAACCAGCACGTCTCCTTGCCCGCCGCCACTGTGGACGGCCTGCTCCGCCTACTGGGGCTCTAAGCAGAGCCTTTGGTCGACTTCATTCAGAATCAGAATTTCGCCAACTATGTCAAGCTGCAAAGGTAACATTTTAATCCCGTATCACAGTCAAAGTTCTTTTCTCCAACAAACTAACTTTTACGGATATATCAATAGGACCAGATGAAGCAATTCGGAGGGAAAGAGCATGAAATCGCTGCCAATGTCTATGGATTCTGGAGAGATATTGAAGGTTGTTCTGGGGCTTGCTTCTTTGAAGAACTAGGAATAAACTATATCGTTCCAGTAGGTGCCAATTTGCAAGCAAGTCAAGGATATGCGAGCCGCAGGGCAGATACTTAATTCATGTAATTACTGAATAAGGCAAAGGCTATGCTCATGCTGAAGCCACACCAGACAAGATGCAGGGTATATAATACACAAATATAACTAATTTTACACACTTTTGTCCTTTTTATCGGGAAATTCAAAGGTAATGACGAATTGCAATTTTTAGGAGCGGCGAAATTCGATCCCGTGTCAGGAAAACAGCTGAAGTCCAAATAAAAAACACTTGCCTACGTGCAGCATTTTGCAGAATCTCTGAATGCAGAGGCAGAGAGGGATGATAAAATCGTAGCTAACCATGCAGCAATGGGTGGTGGCACTGGACTCAACTTATTTGAAAAGCGATTCCCTGATAGATGTTTTAATGTGGGCATAGCCGAACAAAACGCAGTTACCTTTGCCGCTGGCCTGGCTGCTGAAGGATTGAAACCATTTTACAAAGAGGCTTCGATCAGATAATGTAAAATATTATTCTTTATTAAATATATTTGAAAATGAAAATAATGTTAATTAACTCTGAACCTAAAAATTACTAATTTCTGAAGCACATGTATATGTCTTGGTGATGCAGGTAGCTCACGATGTGGACCTTCAAAAGCTTCCGGTGAAGTTTGCGATAGACAGGGCCGGCCTTGTCGGGGCAGACGGTCCGACACATTGCGGCTAGTTCGATACCACTTTCATGGCTTGTCTGCCCAACATCGTGGTCGTGGCTCCGGTAGATGAGACTGAGCTCATGACATGATTGCCACAGCTGCGGCCATTAGCGACCGGCCTTGTTGCTTTACAAATCCCAGAGGAAATGGCTTCGGCTCAATCATTCCACCAAATAACAAAGGAACACCATTAGAGCGAGTGACTTCAAGAAAGCTAATCACATGATTCTCTACAATATCCGAATTTCTTTTCTGATTCAAACTTGGTATGGGAAGAAAATGATGTTGCTATCTTGGGTTACGGAACAATTTTGAAAAGCTGCTTGGAAGCAGCAGAGATTCTTGAAATGCTTGGAGTTTCAGCAACTGTGGCTGATGCTGGATTCTGCAAGCCACTCGACAGACAGCTGATAAGGAAGCTAGCACAAAAGCACGAAATCCTCATCACTGTGGAAGAGGGATCTGCCGGAGGATTCAGTTCTCATGTTTTCCAATTTCTTGGCTCTGAAAGGACTATTGGATGGAAAACTTAAGGTACATTAATTCCTTATTACAGGTTTTTCCCTCTTTGAACATTAATTAAAAACTTTGGGATTCTTTTACTTTGTGCAGTAGAGGCCAATGATGCTTCCGGACAGATACATCGAGCATGGATTACAGGCGTATCAGATAGAAGAGGCGTGGCCTAGTTCAAAGCATACTGCAGGAACTGTGATTTATAGATACAAAATACAACAGATGTCCCTAATTTTTAGGCCGAGTGACACTTTCATTCAATATCAGCTCATAGTTTGACTATTTCCTAATCCTGTGAATAAGAAACTTAAGCCCACCTCCTGTCAATTCTCTTGATTCAAGGAACCATCATGTCACTTCAAAGGGATTTGGTCTTTTAATAATACAACATCAAGACAAAATTTTCCTTGTAAGTTCTCGATCAACTACACCCCATGTCTGGCCTTTCTAAATTCACCCATCACTGTGCTTACTTCTTTAGCTCTTAGCCTGCAATTATCCTGCCCTGCTTTGTCTTCTGTAGCCTGTCGCTCTGCACTTCAATTACTGCTCATTCATTGTTTACACCTTTTCTGCTTCAAGTCATATTACAGGACTATCGGATGAATGCTAGCGATTTTAGCTACCAACATTATGCCTTAAGACATCAACATGTCTTCGGAGGTTGAGCAGTGTCCAACACGCTGCCGCTCCATGCCCTCATCTCATTTCACCGAGAGCATCACCCATACTAACTTGGTGCGAGAGGCGAACTCCCAAATTGTTGCCCATTTTATAATTAAGGGCCCTGTGTACTAGGCTGTAGAAAACCCAAAACAGCCTAACCATGCTGTAGGATGGGCCAACAAATGAATCTGGGCCACATATAAGCCCAACAACTATACTTAACTATGTCCTTTACTATTTGTGGAGATATCATGCTCTTACAACACAAACAACAATTGATTATTAATTATGTCACATATTATTATTTTATTAAAAATTAAAAAAAAAAGTAAAAAAAAATTATAATCTTTTTAAATAACACAACAGTTTCATAATTAATTTGATTTATGTACATATAAACATTGTTACATTGATTAATTTAAAATTTTAAGATTATGTCTGTTTTTAAAAAAAGAAAGGAAAGAGAAAAAGAAAGAATAAAAAAAAAAGGAAAGAGAAAGGAAAATGAAAATAAATATATTTTTTTATTTTTTTATGGATAAAATAATAGAAGTAATAGATTTTATTATATTTTATATCGATAAAAATACTTTTTTATATTAAAATATA
>CP135556.1:3605084-3623758 GCA_032402905.1 Khaya senegalensis | reverse complement strand
ATATTTTTTATAATATAAATTAAAATTTTAAAATATAATTTAAATAATTTATTATTAATTATATCATATGTATAAAAAAAAAGAAAAAAATTTCGATTTAACCTATTATCTATTATTGAATCTTGGCCATTGGTTCATTTCAAATTGATCTTATTCATTTCAAATTTCTTTAATGCAAAAATAAATCTTTTATAATTATTTGATACTTAAATTTTAAATTTTATATTTATTTAACATAAAATTTTTAGAAAATTACTACTAATAACATTCTACATTTTTATAATTTAGAGTATAACAAAAATTACATAAACTTTAAATATAATTTAATTAAAAAAATATAATATTTAATAACACGTGCATAATTTGTATCATTAAATTAGTATTGAATTATGATTTTAATATTAATTTCTCTTTTTAACAACCCATGATATTTATCTTCAAAATAAATGTCTCATCAGTTTCTTTTTTATTTGTTGGTATTGATATTTTGTTTACAAGGGCCAAATCTATTGTTGGATATCAACATGGCATTGAGAATCTGATTTAGTGGAACCCACTTAATAGAGTTTAAACACCTCTAGGTTTTGTAGACATGGACATGCCTTGTTGATTTGTTCTTAATACATGTATAGTATCATGTTAGATTAATTTTTTTTTAAATAATATATTAAAAGTAATGTTATATTTTTATATTAATTATAACATTTTGATATAGTAAATAAATAATAATATTTAGAGCGATTAATTTTATATTTTATAAATATAAACACAATTTGTTTATTAATATCAAATAAATTCTTAAATTTTTAGAAAATAATTAAAATTCTTTTTAATGTTAAGGGTAATTTAGTCATTTCATATAAACCAACAATCTAAAAACGTCATTCGGGTTACCGGGTGAAGGACCCGAATTCGGTTTCGCCCCATCCTTCTCACTCGTTTCACGAAAAGCTTGGTTTCATCAGTCAGTCTGTCTGTCACTTCGCATGTGGGTCCTACGTCGGCACAGACACGACAACTACTTCTCCCAAACATTATTAAAAATCCCCAAAAAAATCAATAAACACTTTCACATGGCCAGTATCCATCCACGTGTCCACGTGCTACTTGTCAGCAGCTAGATTTCCCCTTCTTGGCCGAAATATAAAATCCAAGAATCAAACGTATCAAAAACCAAATCTTGCATTTGGCCACGTTTGCTCCAAAGACCGAGCACAAACAGAAGAAGAAGAAGAGAACAGAGAAGTGCCTAAGAAAAAAGAGGCAATAACTAGCTGTGTTCATGGGAATTGAATTACATAGCGTGAAGGGTATTACCGGAGGGTGGAGCGTCGGGGCTAAGCCATGCGACACCTGCAAAGGGGCGGCTGCGGCTGTTTTCTGCAGAGTCGACTCTGCTTTTCTCTGTCTTAACTGTGATTCCAGGATTCACTGCTTGAACAAGCTGGCGTCTAGTCACGAGCGTGTGTGGATGTGCGAGGTCTGCGAGCAGGCGCCAGCCGCTGTCACGTGCAAGGCAGACGCGGCCGCCTTGTGTGTCACCTGCGACAACGATATCCATTCAGCAAACCCTTTGGCCCGGCGCCATGAACGCCTCCCTGTTGAGCCGTTCTTTGACTCGACTGATTCGATTGTCAAGTCTTCGGCTCTGAATTTCCTGGTTCCGACCGATCAAAATGGCGGCTCAGAGTTCAGTGGCTCGTGTCCGACGGATTGCGTTGACGCGGGTTCTTGGCTGTTGCCAAATTCGAAACTGGGAATGGAAAATACTGCTGAAATGAAATCTGGGGATCTATTTTTCTCTGAAATGGATCCGTTTCTTGATTTTGAGCACCAGAATTCCTTTCAGAACCATTACAGCGCTGGCATGGACGGTGTGGTTCCTGTTCAAAACATTAAACCTGCTCCAGGTCCGGTCATAAACAGTGAAAACTGTTTCGATAGCGATTTCTGTAGATCCAAGCTCTCTTCGTTCAGCTACCAAACTCGGTCTCTCAGCCACAGCGTAATTTTCAGTTCAATTCTCCACTAAATTTTAATTTCAAAATTCATATCAAAGTATTTTCTTAAAATTCTAACACACGGAATCTTAAACTGATTATGATATATCCGTTTTCAGGTTTCATCATCATCTCTTGAGGTTGGGGTAGTTCCAGACGGAAACTGTTTGTCCGATATATCGTTCCCATTTGGTCGAAACATGAGTAGTAGAACCGATCCAAAAGTGCCCAGTTCGGCCACTGCTACAAATCAAGCAACCCAGCTCTGTGGAATTGATCGAGAAGCTAGGGTTCTGCGTTACAGAGAGAAGCGAAAGAACCGTAAATTCGAGAAAACCATACGCTACCATTCACGAAAAGCCTACGCCGAAACCAGACCGAGAATCAAAGGCCGGTTCGCCAAAAGAACCGACGCTGACACCGAAGTGGACCGATTCTTCAGCTCTGCAGCTTCTGCGGCTGCTTTCATGGACGATGCACAATACGGCGTCGTTCCCTCGTTTTGAGGAGTTGTGGAAGACAGTCACTATTGTCTATGCCGATGATGAACCAGTTCTTCTGGGCTCGTAATGTTCAATCATGGAACTAGAATAATCGTACGGTTGGTGTTAGTGTTTAAACATGTGTTTTGAGTGTAAAATAGGGTACCCAGGTGGCGTTTTAACCGTTGATGTGCAGGATTACGATGCCAAATCTCCTGATGATCGATGAGCTTTAGTCGATCACTGAGATTTCTCTTTGGTCGGAAAGCCCGTTGACTTTTTCTTGAACGGCTTACTGTAATTCTCCTATCTGTCCACTAAAACCTTTTATAATAATAATTATTATTATTATTTTAAATTCTAAATTTATATTTATGTAAGAAGATCTATTTCTCAAATTCTATTGGCCAATTTATATTAAAGAATATTCTAATCCTTGATGCCCTCTGAGTAAGATCCAACGTTGTTGCAGTGTTAGGTGGGTTTTCATCTTTTTTAAGTATTTTATTTTATTTCGATGATTAAATTATTCCACTTAGAACAAAATTAAAGAATTCCAGAATTTCTGGAAGTTTCTTTGAATTGTGACTGCTTGGCTTTCCAAGAATGCAATGGATTTAATATTTTTAGACATAATATTAATCGTTGTGATCAAGATTTAATATTTATTTAGTGTGATCGAGATTTGAATGCAACTCTTTTGTATCCTTTTGAATAGTTTATTGGTTGAATCGGTTAATTAAGACATAAAATATAAAAATACATAATGTTTAAAATAAATAAAATAGTATAAATTATTATTTTTTTTAAATATATAATTTTAAAAAATAATAAAAATATTAATTTAATATTTCACAACTTTAGTGTATTTTACGAGCAATAAATTTTTTACTTATCGAAAATATTTATCAAATTTAAATAATATATCTAGCACATGTTTTTATCGCTTTTGTATTTTATAAAATGAAAAATAGTATTATAAGATATTTTTGTATAAAATTACGAATATTAATATAAATTATTACAAATTTTAAATTTATCACAATTTCAAAGAAAATTATTCTTCTTCCATTTTTGTTTCAAAGGAAGATTTTGAAAAAAGTAGTTTTGGTTGATTTTAAATTAGAACAAACAATACATAATTTGTATAAACTCAATTTAGACAAAAGGGAATTTTCATAAGGCTTCTAGTATTAATTTGTTTAAATATAACAAAAAATAATAATATTATCAAGGAAATGTCAAAAATTATTTAATCTTTTAACAAGTAATTTTACATATATTTTTAAAATATTAAAATTAATAGAATAATAGTTAATAAGGTGTTTGTCATTGTTTAATAAACACCATTTTCTTTTCCCTTTTTTTTAAACAAATAAAATGTCAAAAATATATATTCATAAGGTGTTAAAAATTAATTGGTAGGATCCCAATCAAACAAACAAACCGGATCTAGTAGATTTCTAATTGGTATGACCAAATCTAAGAAGACCGTGACCATAGAGGGAGGGACATTGCCCTAAAAGTTGATTTTGACAATTGAAAGTTTATAAAATTTATAGCTTACCTATCCAATAATGTGAGACATGCCTCCACCAACCAATGTTACCTGTTTTCCCATTTAATTTATAAAATTATATTAATAATTTTATCGTCGATTTTATATTTTGAGATTAAGTTTATAAAATATATTTTTTATTGAATTTAATATTAAATTAAAAAATAAATAATAATAGATAATTAATTTTAATTTTAAGATTATAAAATTAAAATTACTGCTAATTCTCTTGCTTACATTTGGTGTTGATTACCAATTTTCTCACAGCCGCAAACACTGGCTGCCATGCAATTTAATGGAGGGTAGGCACACAACAAGTCTTGTCATTGACAAACATTTCCTTACTATTATTCGTGCCTTTTCGGGATGCCCATTACGCACCGGAGGGTGTCTTTTGCAATTCATTGACCGTCAGATTTACAACTAGTGGCTGCAAATTTGTTGGGGACCATATGTTATTTCCCAATCTCTAACGAAACAATATTGCCCCTTGACAGCAACCCATGTAAACACATCTAATGAAAAATGAAAAGCATTATTTGATGCCTCAGTAGACCAATCTAGCTAGCTCTGTCTTCAAAGCTTGGTGATCTACTTCTTCTTCTAACCATGATAGCTCGACTTGCTGCAATACCATTGCTTCAGGTTTCTCAGCTTTTATTAGAAGTTGGGTTACATTTGCTTAAATTTTAGTAACCTAGCCTAAGATTGAGCCTAAAGATTTCTTTTTTTCCTGTAGGGGGGGGGGGGGGGGGGTTGTTGGTGTGGTTATATTTCAAAACCTTTAACCTTGGGGTTAAAAGGAAGTAAAAAAAAAGAGGAAAGTCTTTAGAGATTGTTTTTATTGAAGGAGAAAGGGACGGGAGGAAGGCAAGTGTCGGCTTTGCATGTGCTTGTAAAGTAGTGATCAGGGTGCGGGCTCCAACATAAGGACATATGGTGGGCCCAACCTCATCCCCTTCACGTGCGACGGCGGCCCACGCACCCATCTCCTCCGTGGGCTCACCCTGTCACTTACCACGCACCCATTTCATTTGTGGTCCATTCCCACTTCTCACCAATCAGATTTTGTCTATCTTTATCCAATTCATTTTTTTTTTTTTAAATAAAACCCACTATCAATAGTCAAAGTCAACGGCTCCATAACATGATTGGGATCAACTAACCCTAATTATCCTACGACCATATATAAAACAAAAAGCAATTGATTTCAAGCCCACTATAAATTCTTTTGGGCCTTTTCGGTCTATTTGGGCTTCATTTTAGAGAAAGTTCCATTCTTTGGACTCTTTCATATTTTTGGGCATCATGTATCCTCATTTAAAAATTATGTATGTCAAATTTGTGTTTATGGCCTCTTATTTTATAGAATTATAGTTACGGAGTAATAATTTTTAATACGATTTGTTAATTTGATATAAAAATTAATTTAATTTTAAAAATTTAAATAAATATAAAATAATATAATTATTAAATAGATAATATAGTATAATATGATTAATAATCGTGTTGAATTTAGATTTAAAATTTTTGACTCTGAATTTATTTATGATATAATTAATTATTTAAGTAATTATGATATATTCACTCATTTATAATTTAATAAATTTATTTTTTATTTTTATATCTTTAAAAAATTTAATTATATTTATTACTTTTTAAAAAAATATTTAATTACATTTAAAATAAAATTAACTAATATTTGAGTATATAATATCATAATTATTATATAAATATATTATAATATACAAAAAATACATAAAACGGATAACATGATTACAATTTAATAATTATTTCAAGTTAGAGTTTTAAGTTCTTTGCACAATTATAAAATGAGTGAGATTTGGATTAATTTTTGTTTGACACAATATGAATATAATTCATAATTTTTGATCCAAAATATCACTCTTAATTATAGTATAGTTTATTATGAATGCAAGAGTACGGTGTATTTGGAAGAGAGTACCATGTATTTGGAAGTATATTTCATTAAGAAGTATTATCATGGATAGCTAGAAAATACTTATTTGGTTTGTGTTATAGGATTTATTTGAAATAGACAGACTAATGTTATTTTAATATAAATAATTGTAGCAACAGCAGATCTTAATTTGTATTCTAAACTTTTAGAAGTTCAGTAATTATACATCGTTATCAAATCCATATCATTTCTCGTTCGCACAAGAAATTTGGGATACAACAAAATAATGTTACTCATGCTAAAAACAGAAAAAAAAATGAAAAAGAAAATTCACTTGGTTACATATAGAAGGAAACGAGACTTTGATCTACATGGTCTACAAAAAATCCTCCAAATCAATGTCTGTTGGCACTTCATATCCGAAAAACATGGAGTAATCATCAAGCTCATCGGATGTAAACTTGGGCATGCTCCAGCTTTTCGCAACTTCAGAGTCATGGCCACTGGTTAGGAGCTCTAAAACCTGGTGAAAATAAACCAGAGTTAGCTTCAATAATATGAAAACTTAACATTCTGCAGCAAATGGGGTTCAAATATGGAATCTGATTCTGTACCTCGCTCATTGATGGACGCCATTCTGGGGATTGTCTCACACAATAGGTAGCTGTTAGCACCAGTCTATGCATTTGATCTATATCATATTTGCCTTCCAGGCTAGGATCAACTAGTTCTGTTATGTTTACCGAGTCCATAAGTGGCTTTGCCTGCATATGGGAATCAATTTGACATCAAAATTGTAGGAAATGATTCAAAAAATGATGCTATCAAGTAAGAATCTGATGTTGGTATGAAAGTAAATATACAAGTTTGCATACCCAGATGAGAAGATTTTGCTTTGATGAATCTACAGGTTTTCGTCCAGTTATGATCTCCAAAAGAAGAACCCCAAATGCAAAAACATCTGTTTTTTCATCAACAATTCCATTCATAAAGTATTCTGGTGCTAGGTATCCGAATGTGCCCTCAATTGGGATCACGGCATGGTGAGTCCATTTGTTTGGAAGCCATTTTGCCAGACCGAAATCAGTAATCTAAACACATTAGAAACTCTTGTTATTAAATTCAGAATTCTCATTTAAGGATTTGAATTTTACTGCTACATCACTCTATTTTGTGTTTGATTATTCACCTGTGGCTCAAAATCAGGGCCAAGAAGAACATTAGAAGCTTTTATGTCCCGGTGTATTATTCTGTGTTTGCAACATTTGTGAAGATAATGTAGTCCCCTTGCAACTCCAAGGACAATCTTGTATCGAATTGGCCAATCGAGTGATTTGCTTGGTTTATCTGGGATTTCTTTCAACATTACAAACAGTACCAAATTGTATAAACAGAAATTGGCAACATATTGTGAATTCTGCGAAGTTTGAGAACAGAGTTGTTTCTTACCGTGCAATGCAGATTCCAAATTGCCATTCTGAGAGAAGTTGAATATCAGATAGAGTCCATTTTCAATGCAGCAACCAACTAATGTTGCTGTGTTAGGATGGCAGACATGTCCAATTATGCCCAATTCCATGAGGAATTCTTTCTCCTTGTTCGCATCTTTGTTGTCCTTGGCCAATCTCTTTACCGCAATCTTTCTTCCATCAGAAAGATTTCCTTTATAGACTTCTGAATACCCACCTTGACCAACCATATTTTCTGATCATCCATACAACAAAATGTTCATTATTACATTAATGCAAAATTCAAAAATGTGGGTTGTTTTTATTTTCCAAAAATTATTACCTGGGTGGAAGTTGTTTGTAGCATTTGAAATTTCCTCATAGCTGAAGCACTTTAACAAAGGCTGATGCTTTTCTTTATTGGATAAACTGCCATTTCTTTTTCTTAACGGTGAGCTGAAGAATGAAGAAAAAATTTTTCCCGGTGACATTCCCTTCCTTGGGTTGGATAGGCCTTTGAACTTGGGAGCCAGGGGAGGAGACTGCGAGATGCTCGAGTCCTCAAAACTAAACGTGTCGTCTTCTGTGGTGTTAGATTCTCCTTCAAGTTCATCTAATACAGTTCTTGGTGAAGGATTTTTATTCATTTTTATATGCTTTTCAACAGGGGAGGCAGCAACTATGTCACAATCATTAGTTTTGGTCAACCATCTCAATTGACAAGTTTCTGCCATAACAAATGACAGATTTTAGCCTTTCAAATTCAAATTGTACTTTCATATTCCATTAATGTAGTGTTTAGAAATAAGCAAACCTTCAAATTTTGCAGAACTGAAACTTGAATTTTGTTCTGCTTCCCTACATTTCCCAACGGAGACTATTGTACAGCCTCCCAAGGCATGCCCTAAACAGTATCTTGTAACATCTCGCGAAATTCTTTAAGAAAAAATCAGAGAAACAGTATATTATGATAAATCATACGGATGATAATTGAAAACTTTTTAGAGAAAATTTGGTTTCTCACTTGTTAGAACGGCGTGTTCTTGAGCCGCGAAGGAGGAGATAATCAGCTGAAATGGATTTTGCTTCCTCAATTAGACCTCTCCCAACACTAGAGCTAAACCCCACTTTAGCCTCCAGATTTACCTGAGAATTTCATTACTTCAACGTTGTGTTTTCGGAACGTTAGAGAATTGGCAAACATTCAGATAAAGTAACAAAATTTTACCTGCTTAGACTGGCAGGTTGTGGCAAATTCTCCCAGCACAGATATGACATGAGCTTTTGCTTGGCGAATCTGTGATTGTTTTTTCGCCCTTGATCCGCGCTTCCTTGATTCTTCACCAACTGTTTGATTTTAGACGGACATGGAAAAACATTACAATGTTGAAAATTTGTAAACTGTCTCCAGTTTTTCACTCTTCGCTATGCTTTTTTGAAAAAAATAATAAATCTTACTAACCAAGTACATGTATGGCAATAATGTTGTCATTTGGCTGAGCTAGAACTCTGATTGCCCAAGACAGAAGTTCTTTGCTATCATCTGGGTCTAAAGAAATTCCTAAAAGTATTTTCGAAGTAGCAGAAGAAACCATTGTGTAGAAGAATTTTCCAGGGAAATTTGGTTACTGACAATGAGAGAAAAGAAACTCAGCTTAAGAATATAAGTAGAGAAGCTAGTATAGAAGCATGATTGAGGTTAGTAAAAAGGGTGAGACCAGACCCGAATCCGATTGTATTATTCTTGTTTAAGAAGCATAGAAGCACTTTTAAAATAAGCAAGTGAAGCAGTGATTAATCTTTTTGTTTCTGTCTCTGTCTCTGTCTCTCTCTCTCTCTCTCACTCTTTTGAAACTCTTGGGATTAAAATTAAGTGTTAGGTTGCATGCTTTGGGGTATAAGCAAAGGTGGTACTGTGTGGCAACGTGCATTTGATTTTGACTTGCTATAGAAGCCAAAGCTTGTTGAAAAAAAAGCACTTCTTTGATGGATTTGGTAGGAGGCTTTATTTGCCACTCAAAAAAAAAGCACTTCTTTTATCATGAATGAAACTTTCAGATGACACTAACAGTCTAACAGTTCCAACATGGACATACGAGATGGAGAGAGCCAGCTACAGATTCATCCAAAGAATAATTAATATTTTGTTTGGCCATGTTCATTATTCTTACAATCATGGGGACCTACTACCCAAGTTTTGTCTTACACTTCACATTACAAACGTGGCACCGCCCTATACGTTACTATCTATGCACAACAACAACAACAGCAACATTGTCACTGTTAAAGATTTTGGATAAATTTATGGCCATGGTTCACAAATGAGAGGAGGAAAAGTAAAAATATAAAAAATTGTTACCTCATAGTTTACATGAAAATCATATTCCAACAACATTACCTTTTAAACTCTTTTTTTTTTTTTTAAAAAAAATTTAAGAGATTTATGTAACATAATTACTTATAATCAACTATTACAAAATTGTGTTCATATATACAATATTCATTCTTTATTATATACAATAGGAACAATTTTAAATTTTAAAAAATTTAGATAAATTTTTAAATTATAATTTTTATTGAACCAAAATTAAATTAAAAAATAAATAATAGTATGCAATTTAAAAGTTTAATTTTATAAGTCATAATTAGTACTTATATCGACAATTCCTAAAATTACTATTATATAATTATCATTTTCATATGCTATACAATTGTTGTTTCTTGTTATCTGCAGCAAAAACTACTATGCACAGAATGTGAAGCAAAGATGAGAGGAGCTTGGCTTCAATTGAAACCTCCCACAATTAATTTATAAGGTTTTCATCTTCAACTGATATCTGCAAAATTCATTTACAAGCTTCATTGATGAATGCTTTCCATTTATTTTCTTTTTCATGGTTTCTGACAGCATGACTATGAAAAATGGAAAGATAAGGTGGCAAGATGAATGTTAGATCTTGTGTTTAAATTTTCTTTTTACTTCTTTTTTATTAGTTTAAGATAAATTTAACATTTACTATTATATCTTCTAAATTTCAATTCTATTAAAATGGGATGAAATTATTAGTCGTGAAGTGTGTATAAAGTGGTTTATAAAGTGGTTTATAAACGCTAATTGTTAAATGTAAGTTGTCAAATAATATAAATTAAATATATTAATCTTCTACGTGATTGAAAAAAAATAGTTTAGAGTTAGAGGAGAAAATAAATTAATATATTAATATTTTAACAAGATTATATATTTTTTAAAATTTAACATAATTATTTTTAATATTTAAATCATTATTATATATATATATATATGTATTTCTGTGTTTAATTTGTCAATGAAATGAGTTACTATTATTTGATAGATTTCTTTTGTTGAAACCCATAAATTTGTGATTGGTTGTATATATATATAAAATTAATTAATTATTTTGACAAGATATTATTTTCTTTTCAAGTTATATCATATGTATTTGATAATGTTGATCTCATTATTGTTATTATTTATGTGACCTTGAGTATCTCGGAGGTAAGGTGCCCTTCAATCCCATCGAGTGTGAAATTGTTGCTCCCTTGGTAGGTTAATAGCCCAGTGAAAAGTTGGAAGCAGCCCAAATGGAAAGTTGCAGACTCTCTTTCTTTCCATGGCTGCATGTATTGCCATAAATAATTTTAACAGTGAACTGTAATTTTGGCCTTCTCCAAAACCGAATTAATTTATTTGCACATAGATCTTTGTGCCCCTTTTTCATTTTCTTATAAAAGAAATTGTTATTTATGACAAATAAATAAACAAAATTAATATTAAATCAACATTAATGAACCGACAATCAACATAAGGAGTGATTGTATCCAAATCACTCCTCAAGCATTCTTAGGCATTTTTTGATCTCCATACCGATTATACGGATCTCTCATTTTTTGCACTTCCATAATACCAAAAACCCCTAATCCGCTCTCATCTCTACCATGGCCATCAGTATCACTAGTTTGATCCAGCGCTAATAATTCTTCCTTGTATTTCACACTCTCAATTCTAGTTTGCATCATTTTGCCTCTTGGATCGTACCCTTTAAGCATATTCACAACTTCCTTCATGTTTGGCCTCCCCTCAGGCTCACTTTGCACACACAAGGCAGCAACATTTATAGCTTGTTTTAGCTGGTTTTCATCAAAGTTTCCACGCAGCTTTGGATCAACCAGTTCATTGAACCTTGCTTTCTCTATAAGCGGCTCCACCCATTCGGTTATCGCTCTTTTCGCTCCTCCGGGGAGCTTTTCTATCGGCTTTCTTCCTGTGAGAATCTCTAGTAGAAGAATTCCGAAGCTATATACATCGCAACTCTCGGAAACCTTTCCCCACATTGCATATTCAGGTGCTAGGTAACCTAAAGTGCCCTTTACTCGTGTTGTCATGTGGCTAACGCCATCAGGGATTAGCTTTGCGAAGCCGAAATCTGCAACCAGTGGTTCGAAGTCTGAATCCAAGAGCACGTTGCTGGCTTTTATGTCTCTGTGAATGATGTGGGGAGTCACCTCATGGTGCAAATACCTAATAAGAAAATAATGAGAAAATGTTTTTTGCGCCGAACTTATTTAATTAGTTGTAAGTCAACAGGAGAATTCGGAGGATGTGATCTTACAGGAGGCCTTCTGCGGAGCCAATAGCAATCTTCATTCTCCTTTTCCAATCTAATTGAACCTCGCCGGTAAACTGGCCATGGAGATGAGAGAGCAAGCTGAGATTAGGCATATAATCATACACTATCAGCCGTTGATCAGTCCCAGCACAATATCCTCTCAGACCCAGCAAATTTTTGTGCCTAACCCTTCCAAGAACTTCAACTTCCACTGCAAATTCCATCTCAGCTTTTGAATTCACAGCCTTCAACTTTTTCACCGCAATCTGCGTCGGAAACCCAAAAACAAACAAATAAATAAATAAAAATTTACGCGTGTCTGATAACATAATCCTAATGAACAACGGATAATGGCAGGACGAACCATCATTTCACAGTAAAATTTGCGAAATATACCTGAAGACCATCGCTGGTTTTTCCCCAGTAAACACTTCCAAATCCACCTTCTCCAAGCTTGTTAGCATCACTGAAGCCATTTGTTGCTGTATGCAATTCCTTGTATGTGAATATCCTCCATGTTGCATTATTAGGTGTAGTAATTGTGGTCATACTGCAAAATATACACGAGTAAAACAAAAATTTAAAAAAAAAAATTTAATTTCTGCTTCATTTAGTGCTTTAGTCTGGCATACCCTTCTTCAACCTTCTCTGAACCACAGCAGCTCAAGTTTGATCCCATAGTTTTGCAAAATTCTCGTGATTTTCCCAGATGGCGTTTCCTCTTTTAAACCTGAGAAATGCTGTTCTTGTCATTTCACTTGTAGTCCCAACCGCCCTCGGCCGGCCAGCTTCAGTTTTAGAAGGAATCTTTAGTGGAACATGTTTGGTATATCAACATTAATTAAATTCGAAACTAATTTACTATATTAATAATTAATTAACAAGGATTAAACTGTGCTAATTAATGTCAACTCAATTGGGAAATCGAATAAAAGCATTTATTCTGTGGCATCTGAGTATCATGTGAGATAGTCCGTCACACTAGGATGTACACACATTCTCGAAACAATGAACTTGTAAAAACAAAAATAAAATCCAGCCTGCAAGCGAAGGATATCTGTTCAAATTTCAACCTATTAGCCTAAAGCTATGAGATTAATTAGGTGATTAATGAAGAACTAAAATAAATCAAGGTCACGTAATAAAGAACTTGTGTGTGTGTGTGTGTGTGTGCATATATATATATATGTATGTCTTATTTCATAAAATTTTGCCATTTGGCCTCGATTGCTGGTTGGTCAACACCATTAAATTTATGGGATTAGATCATAACACCAAATGCACAAAAATTGGGTAAATAAACATGAATTATTTGTCTCTCAAATATACTAATCATGAAAATTGTTCAATTTAATTATGTTGAGGTGTTTTGACAAGCATAAGAAGTAGTTTATTTTTTATTTCTTTTAAGAATACTTTATAATTTGATATCATAACACAACACATCATATTTGATGATGAAGGATAAGCTGCCGTCTTTCTTCTTCTTCCAGAATTTGATAAGAAAGACGCTCTTCTTCGTTGCTCCCAAGCTGCATAAAGACCTTCAACATAATCAGCAAAAATTTCTTGGGTCCCGTGATTGCAAGCTATGACCTTTTTGCTCATGTCATTTTCATAGACTCATGATCATGCACCTGGATTTTGCGAAGTTTACTGTTGTGTCGTTTGCCATTGGGAACACTTGCCAATGCCCATAGGATTAGAAAATTGGGACGAGCCGAGCCTACCATTCTGTCTAATGTTTTGGGCTTGCTGGGTTTGAATGTTAAGCCTAGTTAAGTAAAGATTGGCCTTCAAAGTTCAGAGTCTTTTCAATAGTTTCTTATTTTATTGGGATTCCCATATTGTGCAAAATGCACTCAAATTATTTGCTAATCCCAATTTTTTTTTATTAGTTACAATTTTACCTATGCTTCAAAATTATTTTACTCTTGTAAGTGAAATGCTTAAACAAAAGTTCTTGAACAGCAAACCTCTAGAGATGTTACTAACTTCAAAAATTTTCATTAATGAAAACCAAGGACGGAAATCTATTAAAAAAAATATCCATGTCAAATGAAATGGCTATTGCTATCTGTTCTAATAACGAATCATTGGTTTAAATTCAAATTTTTTTAGCAAATTCTTATTTTTCTTGTCATTTATCATGATTACACAAATAAAAATAAATTAAAATTCTCTCTTAATTTAAATTTTGCTTAATTATTAAAGAACTTATCACACATGTTCATTTATAATAGAGTATGATTAAGATTTAATTACTTTTATTTTCTTATTTAATGACTATCAATTACAGATTTATATTTTGTGCACAAAATTGTATTAGGGGAGAATTCTATTCCACTAATAACAAATATAATCTCCCTTTAAAATTAATATGACAAGAACTGTATATTAAGATTCTTACCTTATTAAACAAAAAAAAACACACCTTTGTTTCTCTTTGTTTATCACTTTGCTTCAACATTTTTAGAACTTAAAGTTCTCATCTTTTCCAATATCATGATTAGATTTTTCTAACTGTTAATGCGCGAATAATTCACCTCGATTTTCATAGTTGTTTATATAATTTCAATTTGATCCCATCTCCATTATCTAATTGCCTTCTGAAATGTGCGTCTGGGGCACCATGCATGTGCACATTGCCCCAACAAAATTCAAGAAATCAGACTAACCTCAAGTTGATCGAGATGGACCATTTCTAGCCTGACAAATGAACGTTCATGCGTTGGATATCAAACCTTTCTAATTCTCTAGAAGCAGCCGAAGAAGAAAGAAAGCAAAAGTGCATGCAATAATTCTTAAACCCATTTCTCTTTATATGATCTGTCATTATAGTAATTAGGTTTTGATTTCAGTCCAGCATTATAAATATGCAAATATTCATCAATTGTTGGCACTTCACGAATCTCGATCGGCTTCTTTTGCACTCATTTTTATTTCTGATCACATACTGATATAGAAGATGGAAATTGATTTAATCTTCAGCCACAAGAACTTCGAAATCGATATTTCAACGATCTCCATTCAATTCATGGGTCACTTTTAATTAGTCAAGATTGGATTTTAGTGAGGTTTCTTGAGGTTTAGAAGCACTCTTTCATCATTTTCAGTAGGCCAGCCATTTAAGGAGAGAGAGAGCATGAATTCTAGCAGTCAAATGCCCATCATTATAATAATTTATTTCACGATATTTATAACTTAAAAATTATAGCACAACAGTGCTAAATAAGACTAAGAATTGATGGAATTGTGGGATCGATTGATGACGCGAAAACTGCTCTAATGGATGTTGCTGTAATGGCACTTTCCGGGCAGCCTTTGTGCTGTTCATGCGTATGCAGATTTGCTAAACGGTAACCTTTGCCAATGAATAAGATAGCCACAAATGTTCTTGATACCTAGTTGCTAAATGGAGAAGAAAATAATGCAAGTTGATACTGGTGCTTAATTTGATAGTTACTAATTGAAGTATAGAGTACTCTATCGATTCCTCCTAAAGTCTGTTCTATGATTAATCTATCTTATAAACATAGTGTGCAATTCCATGCACCAATGTTCATTTCTGTGTAGTTAAACATTCATACTTTTGTCTTTTTCACCATGTGATATATTCTAAGATAGTTTTAACATGTATTTTTATGACACATATAATTTTATATTTTCAATTATTGGTTTAAATTTTTGGATTGGAAGAATTATTTACCCCACTTACTTGATGATGTAAGTTGTAATGACTTAAAGATTTTGATTTTAGACCAAGGTGTGATGATGAATTTTGTATGACCAGAGCACAGATGGGCCCTCATTTATCGAGACCACTGGAAGCTGCAGACTACTAAATTCAATATTGGAAGAAGCAAATGGAAAGGGTCATAGTCCCACTTATAGTTATTAAAAATTCTTTATTTAGAGATTGTGTATAGTACATTTAATGTATGTTACGTGGAATTTTTTTAATTTTTTTATTAATTATTTTTAATTAATTATTTTAATTTTTATATTTTTTAAATTTTAAATTATTCGTTTAAAAATATTAATTATATATTTTAAATTTTTTATTTAAAAATATAATGTACATTCAATGTATTTTAGCAGTTCCCTTTATTTTCTCCAACTTTTCACTTTGAAAATCCTCACCAAACCAACATATTTTTGGGTTTGGCAAATGAAGTTGGTGCCTGGGGGTTGCCCAATCCTTTCTCTACAACAAATGAAGTGAATTGTTAAAATAAGGTGTCTAAATACATCGAAAAAAGAAATGCATGATAATCTTTATTGAAGAATATTTCAATACTCCATGTACACAATAAAGAAACAATTTACGAGCACAAAGAATCTCACTTTTAATAGGAATCATGATTCAAATTAAAATTCATAATAGGAATCTCACTTTTACAAAGATGCTACGGGGGTTTCATGACTGTACAAGGAAGATAATTTAGCAGATATATAAGCATAACAAAGGAAGATTAAATATTAGTTAAAACTAGAAAGAGCGTGGGAGAGAGATTATTGAATATGCATCATTGTATTTAATTAGCCAGCAGAAGCGGGTTTATTAATTTAATCCAGAAACAATAATTAGTGGGCTTAATTTAAAAAAAAATTAAGATTATACCTCAGCATAGAGGGTGGTATCTGTGGAGAAATATATGCAAGAAAAGAACCCAGAAAGAGAAAAAGAAAAACATCTGTGCAAAGAGCATAAAGAGCATCTATGTTCTATTTATTTTCTTCCTTGTGAGGACATTAAACTCGAAGGAAAGGTAATTGGCTGTTGCAGAAAGCAAGAAGATAGCACAAACGTACACTTGGCAAACTTTTTTATCTTCTGCTTTTGAAAAAGGAATTCAAAAAAGCATTTTCTTGCAGCCGAATATATTTCCCTCCTACTGTTCAGTTTCCATTTAAAACAGTAGTGGGAAATAGTAGTGCCAACATAATACAGCTATTATTTACATGTGTATTTATTCATGTTCACAAATTTGCTTTTCTTCTTTGAATAATGCATCAATCATTGGAATGTGGCTGCAATACACGGTTATAATACATTCCTAGCTCAATACACATTAATGATAAAGAAATTACAGTATTATAAATAACTCTTTTAGTCATGATGGTAAATAAAATTCCAGCCACAAATCTTGAATGCCAATCAGCACCCACACGCCCATATAATATTTGCTTACACAAATTTCTCGGGTAAGAGTAAGAGCTCTGAAATATGAAACAAATGGCCAGATATGGCACAAAAATACTTGTTTGTATGCATAGAGGCAATATTTCACAAGTCCTAAGCTTCAGAACTTGTACATGGATTTTTCATTGCAGCTTTTTGAAAACACAAGAACCCATATAGCAAGTCTAGAACATTCAAAAGAGTACAATTCGAGCACATGTTATGCTAGAACATTCAAATTGGGGTGTAGACTTTAAGGTTAGACGAGCACAGAAAAACGCCAGGAAATAAATTAACACAGTTGCATAAGAGAGAGACAGTAGAGACTTCAAGAGATTAAATTATAAAAAGATAAAGCAACTCTTAATGTTTCACAAAGAGCTGTGCAATTTGTCACAGCTTCACCTCGCCGCATCAGGCTTCCGTCAAAACACCCATCTGCACAGCTTTACACGTGGCCTTTCTTAAGATTGTGAGTCAAAATTTCCGGTGTCTGGATTTTCCAAAACCAGATTTAAATTACCAGATTGATTTTGTTCTTGTGCTGGAAATTAGATAAGCATTGGGAAATTTTTGATAAACATCTAATTCTTCCATTCAAGCTCAACTAAAATTTACATTTCCCGGACAAAGCAAAAGAGAAAGGGAAAAAAGGCCACACCAATCTAGCTAGCTAGCATGCGAGCTCATATACAGAGACCATCTCCGAAAACCCACTAGAATGAAACCTGTAATCCGAGGTCTGAATCGAATAAAGGCAAAAAGAATTTTAATGGGTCTGATCTGAGGACCCATTTGTGTCCATGTTCCCACTGTGTACCTCCTCACCACTCTGCTTCACTTCTTCTTCTTCCAATTTCTCACTCTTATCATTGCAAGAACAGCTCTTGTTACCATCATCACCGAAAAAAGAAGACTTGCTTGAAATTGGCGTGGCCAAAAATGTTGGCTTCAATTCTCCAGCCATAATCACCAAAATCTTCTCTTCACTTACCTGCGGTGCTTTCTGAGTTTCATCGTTTTTTCCCTCCCCGGCCTCCAAATCACGATCTGCAGCGCCATTATCTCCTCCGTCGAGGTATCCAGAGAGTTTCCAGTACGAGCATGCAAGAATCAACAGAGCAAAAGCAATCAAACCCAACATAGCAGCTAACCCGCCAAACAAATACGGGACAGGAGAGTGCCAAGGGGAGTGTGTTTGTGTAACATTTTTATGAGCAACGTGGGATGGTTGTCTGGGTGTTTCCATGTTAGGAAATTCTGAAAGACAGAAAAATAAAAGTATTGTTTGCAGATGAAGAGAGATAAGGAAATGTTTTTAAGGTTGTGTTGAGTGGAAGAAGATGAGTTTACAGCTTTATTTATAGAGAAGAAGAGAAGTAAAGGAAACTACAGGCTTTGGTTTTTTTTGGCGCGATTTATGTCATCATTTTGTAACCAGCAGGGGCCACT
>CP135556.1:3532649-3604724 GCA_032402905.1 Khaya senegalensis | reverse complement strand
TTATATTTTAAATTTTTTATGTAAAATAATTTATATTTAATTTTAAATAATTTAAATTTTATATTAATTATTTTAAATTTTATATTTTATACTAAAAAATATATGATACATGAGAGTCATATTAGCTAAATTTTAAAATAATTGATGGTAATTAAAATATATTTTTAGGTCTTTCTCATTTTATTTTTTAATTACTGTTTTGATTAATAAAATCATGTATAAATTAGATTGATATAATTTTAATAATAAATTGTATCAAAACATGATTTATTATATGATTCTATTTCACTCCTGTAAAATTCATTTGTTGAAGAGATTAGACAAATAGTTCTTATATTATACCTAAATTAATTAAATCTCTCCTAATTAATTTCAAAAAGGTTATTAGAATAGAAATCAATAAAGTGAAAAACACTAGATAGAACATGTTCTAAGCATATAGTACTATATATTTATATACATATTCTTGTCTTGATGCGTCACACAAACTTTATAAAATTGACAAGATTTAGTAAATGATTGAAAAACACAAGCGTGGAGCCTCATGTTGCAATGGATGAATTGTCTAATTTCTTGCCATAAATAAAAGATAGAAACCGTTTCAAGAAAAGCTCTTGAAAGCCTAAATTAAAGAATATGCACGCAGTTGGTTATCTGCGTGCACACAAAAAATTATATTGCCTTACTGGATGGCGTATTTGTTGTTAACAATATGTATATATATGTATATATATATATATATATATATATATAATCACTCATGAACCCTTAAGTACACATCAATGATTTGAGTGTTCTTAGGCCTTAATTATAAAACCAATGAAAATGCAGTTGATCCCACATTCAACTTTTCGTATTCTCTCTCACTCATCAGCTTGTTGTCTTGGTTTCCAAACAAGGCTGACTGTTCAGGTGGTTTCCACTGTCAAAGAACAAGACCTCCCAGTCTTAACGTCAAGAAGAAGATGAATTTTGGGACCCAAACTGCTTGGAAATCGAGATGTTGTCCCCTCCACTACCTTATGCTCCCTGCCAATAATAGCAATTTAATGTTCAAGACACAGACAGCTAGCCATATGCATTAAGTAAAGCGGAATATATCGGTTTGCAGAAACCAAACAAATCACAATAGAACAAGCCAGTTTCTCTTTTCCTTTCTGTAACCTATGAAATATGTAATTCTTCAAGTGGAGAGCAAACTCTTCTCCTTTTTCCTCTTCGACTGTTTCGAGACATATAAAAGAATTTAGAATTATAAATTATAAGGGAAGATTGGGGCTGGGGTCTAGTTTCGTTACATTTGAGAGAAAATATACTGTTGGCAAAGTTGGTGGTGGGATCCAATCACTTCGTCAGCTTCCACCACTAAACGTACACGGCAAGGACGATTGGATATTCTTCTCCCATTGCATACGTCCAAAGTCTACATTATTAAATAATTTAATGGTATATATCTTATAATGTTTCCACTAAGATTATCTTTACCTTAATTAAAAGAGTTAGACGACGAACAAGAATAATTGTTGCGAGAAACTAATCCCAACCAAATCCCACTTCCTGTATTAATCAATAATTATTAAGTGAACTAAACGTATCCTCCTTTCTTCTAATAGGCTAAAACTTCTTTTTTATTTTTTTCCCTTAAATTAGGCTAAAACTTCTTTTTTATTTTTTTCCTTAAATTCTTGGACGCCATTTGAATGGCAAGTTTGGCATCAAAGTTGACAATGGGATATATTAAATACTAATAAATTTAATATTAACATGTGGGTCTAATTAATTCATTGATAATGGCCACATAAACCCCCAAAGGTTCGGTAGTTATTTTGCCATTTTTCAAATCTTTAATTATTAATTAAGTTTATTTGTGGCGTAAACTAATTCAATTGTTCCTTACGATAAGGTTCGATTTTATTTGAAGATTGTAAATATATAATTTTATATGATGATTTGACACAACCCAGTTAATAAAATTTAGAATTTAATTTCAATTTTATTTTTGTGCAACGAATGATCTACAATTTTTGTTTTCCAATTGAGTAATCTAACTCAGATTATTCGCTCAAGTTAGCATGAAGATAAGCTAATTGATGTTGGAACCCACTAGGATTAAATAAATTAATTAAGTTAATAATAGAAATGAGAGTCATATCAATGGAATGATTATTGTATATGTGAAAACTAAAAGTTGCTTACATTTTCACTTGTGGATTAATAGATGGCAAATTTTTAATTTATTGAAGTGGGATTTCCACCATCTTAATTAATTAACAGTCATTTGTTTATTTATTTTGGGCTGCTTAAGTCATTAATTATCAAGATTCAAGTGGGGTTACCGCCACAACTATGATTGCTTTCTGGCTGCTCTCATTTCCCAAACAACTGAAAATACTTGGTGCTAAAACTTAATACAAGATACGGTGGATAAGGATGAGGAAAAATGAGTGGGAAGCTTAAGGATTCGGCCAGTTGTTAAGTATACTTAATTAAATTAATTAATACAAAGATTAAGGGGTCACCTATGGAAATTAGTGTGATAATGTTGGAATCTAGAGTCACAATAGCATAAAAAGTTATTTAAGTAGTGAAAGGGATAAGTACTTGCTCCCTACAAGGATGGAAATGATATTGATTTCATAGTGCACCTTATTATATATCCATTAGATATAGCAAATGGCATCTTTTTAGTGCATGAATCAAATTCTTACAAAGAGATAAATCTTGATTAATTAAGTTACTAAGTAAACATCTATAATTACATAAGATTGGAGTCTTTAGATAGCTAAAATTAACTCAAATATTAATGCAAGGAGTTTAAATAAAAAAAATTAAATTTGAAAAGAAATTATCTTAAATTTTATATTTATTAATTTCATAATAAAATCTAAAAATGATATTAAGACTTAAAATTATTATTATTTAAATTTAAAGTATATGTATATAATATTTATATAAAATTATTTATATAAATTAACGTGATAATATTATATTATTTTTATATATCTTATAGTATTCAATTACTTCAATAATATATTTTATCATTTATTTATAAGATAAAATTAGATATAATTTTAAATTATTAAGTAAAGATTTAACATTAATGCTTAACACGATAGATAAAAGTTTTATCATATGTTATTCAAGATGTCAATTGTCATTTGGTTGGCTTGCGTACAAACACTAAAAAATAAATCACAAAGGAAATGCTTGTATTGTGGACAATACATAATTGTCATTAATCGATAATGCTAGCTTAGATACCTCAATTAATAAGGACCCTAGCCCTAGGTGGTAATTAATTTATATTATCTTCTTCCCCTTTTGATTTAGATAAAGCCAATTAAGCTCTTCTCTCTTTCTGAATATTTGCACATTGATTGAAGATAACTGGTCCAGGGTTCCATATAATTAATCTCTAATAACACTCGCCATCGCTATCGCTAAAAAGAGAATCCTACAGAAAGAAAAATAAGACAGATTCCAAATATTATAAAAAGAAATGGAAAACAAAAAAGATACTTCAATAATCCAAGCAAAGCAAAGCAAAGGGGAAAGGAGAAAACTCGGACAAAAAAGTAAAGCAAAACGAAGAAAGATTGAAGAAGAAGACGTTAACATTAATGGGTTGTTTTCAGATTTCAATTATACATATATAAAAAAGCAGTGGTAGTGTTTCAGTTTTCTACTACTCAAATTTAGTGTATATCCGTTGCTTGTTAAAAGTAACCAATGATTATAAGATTTACACAAGCTATGTACCACTTTTATTGTTTCGTGAAGGAATTGGAAGCATTGAATTGCTTGTTTCTTCATAAAATTGTTTTTAGCCACATGGTCTGTCTTCACCTAGATTATATAGCATTTAAAAGCAAGTTCCATCGTGTAGAATGCTTCTTGGAGTTGGAGTGTTAGTCGATTCCATTGACAAAAAAAAAAAAAAAACTTGTTAGAGCAAATCACTGAACTGAGTAACAACTTTATTGCAGAAAAGCAATAAAGAAAAGGATAGAAAAACTTTCAAGTAGATGAACCAGTCAATCTTTCTCTACTAAGTCGAGAACCATCCCTACCAAATCAAATAAATTCTAATCAAAAGCCAACCAGACGTGGGACCATTTTTTGAAAGCATTTATGATATGTATGCTGTTCTGATTAAAACTTGAATGGTCAAATATCTTATTGATTCTAACTAAATGTTAAATTATGATACAGAGGGCTTTGGTGGTTTTCTCTTCCAGGCAGCTGACCCCATTGCAGTAAGTAAATTTATGATGTGGTCCAAAACGACGTAAAATCGCCATGTGCTTATGCCCTAAAAAGGCACCAAATTTAGAAGCACTTTTGGCTCTGCAAAATAAAAGAGATCCCAACAAATCACACTAACCAACAATAACTGAGGTGTCACCGTTTATTAAGGTACAAAGGCAAAAGAGATTTTCCATATCTCCTTGTTTAGTATTGGTACCCAATAGCCTACTGCATAAGTTAATCTGTCAACGGATAGAATCAAAAACAAATTCACCAAATACGCCAAGCACTATTTATTCAGATAGAAATGTTACAAATTCTACTGTATTTGTATAGAAATCGCAGAAATTGTACATGTGTGGGTTTTGAGACCACTAATTTTAGCGGCCAATTTTCTGAGGAATCGATAACTTGGTTAAGAATCATGTCCAATCAGAATAAATTAACCATTAGCATATAAATCAACTAAGGGCACTTATCAAATAATGGTGGTTCCCCACATAGCAAAATTTCATAAATTCGTCATACTAGAATCATTATAAGCATTTTATCTATGAACAATGGCACGCGGACATTGACTTCAAAGAATGTTCTTGTTTCACATGACAATGGCATATATGTAGAGATTATCTTCACTAGAAATATCTTCTTTTTAAGTCTCCTAGGTTTTGTGTATGGTTTGGATGTCCCAAGATTATCTCATATACTACTGCAGATGCGGCGAGTGAAGTTCTTACATGTCGCCCAAGAGAAGATTTAGAAATTAAATATACGAGCGATTAGAACTGCCCTATTACACTTTCACAATAGAGTTGTATAGATGAGAAACTAGTATGTAAGGGCAAGATTAGCATCCCAAGTGTAACATAGAGAAATGATTTCTTTTTGAATGCAAATTGTGAGGTCTTGGCAAGTTGTTTGATACTAACAAATTTGAGTGCACATAATGTAAAGTATATCACTCATTACAAACAAATGCGCGCCTCTGGTCTATCTAGTGTCTATCACATCGTCATGGTGGAAGCAGACGGCGCAAGCATATTGTTCCCTCAAAGGGTAATGCGTAGGACAAGTAAGTCACTTTTAACCTTACGATTATAGCTTCCCAAGGAAAAGAGTGCATACAAACCCTAAAATATGTGCATATATAAGGTGCTACAACATTGCCTTGACAAAAGGATCCATTTGATTTCGAGTTTTCATCTTCCATGTTTAGTGCTAAGGTTTTGTAACAATCACGACAGAGATATATCTCTTTCCCGTAGAATCATCTAAATTGAACTTCTCTCTAATCCTAATGCAAGCAGGAACCAAATCTAGAAGCTCTTGTAATCAATTAAACCAACCAGTAACGAAATTAACTGAGTTACCTAACTTATGTGTAGCTAAAGCATCAACAGTTCTACAAACTTGTCTATAATGGTCTCATTGGTGACTAAAATACTGACTGGCTTATTCGTGGTAGCAAGTGAATCACATTTGTGAGAGAATTTTCTCCCATGGAAAAACCATAAAATGAAAGCTGCAGGAAGCTAGTCCACCCGATACTGAGATAATTTGCAGGTGATGCATTTTCTTTTCTCCTACTTGCTTAGATCTATTTGGGAAATCTTTCAATTAGCGTCATATACTTATTGACATTAGGTGTTGGGATAGAGACAGGTTACCAAATACTGTCACTAATCACCTAATTATAAGCTATTTGAGTCAAAAGTTGGACCTACATAACTATCAAAGCTTTGATTTGACAGAACAATCAAGTTTAGCAAGACAATTATGTAAGCTTATCGCAATCATTGAAATTAACGCTTCCCACCCTGATCAAAATTAGTGATTTTTTGAAATTGCAAGTCTAGTAGACTATCATGATTTGACTTGTTTATCATGATCTTTTAACTTGTATAAATATCCACATGGTAACAACTACTGTACATAAATTCTACATACAGTACACAAGGTTTACAATCCATAACTTCAAATTTAACATTAATTTAAGCCATGTAACCTCGTAATTTCTCATATTTGCAAGTTTTATATCCTAAATTGCATTTACAAAGTTGAAGAGTTTTATCTTCAACAATGTAAAAATTCACATCTTATTGATACGCTTCTCTATACTAGTCAAATTATCTTACCCTGCCTCTCTTTCTCTCTCACTTTCTCTTTCAAGTAAAGATAGCGCACACTCCAACAAATGACGTTACACAAAAGGATACTGGAATAAAGGCAGTGGGCATGAAACCAATAAGCAAAATACAAGAAATGGTGAATTGGCATAGGTTGTATTGTAGTAAGAAAGAGTGGCCAAAGATATCTCTGTGGAGGCTGAGTCAGTAATCAATTAAATTGCCTAGTGTAGTGCAGTGAGTTGTGGCTTTAAAAAGAGAACAAAATTGGAGAGGGCACTTTGCTCCCCCATGAGCAGACAAATTGATAATCTAATGACACGGGTGCACCAGGACCAGTGTCCACGGGTCCCACCACCCGCTACTCACAAGTCATTTTCTCCTGCACCCTGGCCTCCTTACTTGTGTCAATCCCTACTCAGGCCGGCCACTGGATAATGCCCCTGCCCTCTCTCCGTTTCAATTTCATTTTTTTTTTTTCCTCAAAATCTAATTTTTTCAACTGTAAATGAATCCCATCTTCTCCAAGCTCTAGGACCTTTATCTTTGAAGAATTAACATCGATCAAACCAGAAATTTTGCTCCTTTTTTGGTAGAAATCTAAAGGAAAAAGAGAAGGGAAAGAAAAAAGAAGAGAAATTATTCAACTCTAAACAGTGTGAAACTTTTGTTTCTTTTTTTTTTTTTAATTCTTTTTCCATTCCTTCTAATTTTTTGGTTAAAATTGGCAATTAAGAACAAAATTCAAATGTTTGGGATGCCATTTATTTCTCTGTGGGAAAGTTCTTGATGCATTTTCCCAAAATTGACATGCCACTATGACGGCAGATACAATAATGTTTTCAGTTATTTTCTACTTTTGATAACTACAATCACAAACATTGCCAAATTCAAGCACCCCCATTATATACCACACCTCATATGAAATCAAATAAAAATCATTAATCCCCAGATGTGACATGCTGAAGAAATTCATTGCTAGTCAGACTAATAAACTAGATAAAAAAATGCCAAATTTAAGTATAACCACAACCAAATGGCAGAAGAATCTCCTAGAAGGATAATACCAGTTACTGTAACTAATGCACTGAAGCATATGTAAGATCACCTTCTCGTACATGAAATCCAGTTAAGCATTCAAAGATAGCAGTACAGTCTAAATGGCTGAACCACACCAGAATACATAATTGCTGGGATGATCATCACTTCCCCCTGTTATCCAGAAAATGAGAATCATTAATCTAGAAGAGACAAAGAGAGATGGAGTTTGTTTCAGTTTTGCTTACGTGTTCATCATCAGAGTTATGTTGTCCCCTTTGAGAAGAATCCTTCCTGTGAAAGCAAAACAAAGGAAAAGATTTAGTGCATGCCATGGAATTAGAGGGATTAAAAATGTAAGAAAGTGACTCACCTAATGACTTTCTGGTGTGTTTCTTGATGTTCACTTCTTCAGCATCATCCAAAACTAAGTTCATGTACTCATCAAAACCCTGTAAAAGAAAAACGAACACCAAAATCAAAACAAATTGATGATTTTAAAATGCAGACAATTAAGACATTTGTCTGGAATTATATCACTTTGTTTTCATCTTCTACTTTTATTTATTTTGTGTAAAGCAGTTAAAAAAAAGATTCAAATCAATTTCCAAACTCCAAAATCAGAAAGTAACCACAAAGACTGTCAACAGAATAAATAAGACATATTGAGACTTGTTACGTGGGAAATGTTCATCCCTTGAGCATTTCAAACACTCCTCAAGGGACAGACATGTAGTCCCAAACTACACTGATGAAACGTGATATATTTGCAAAATACTTGAGTCTTATGTTAGTTTTCTTTTCAGCAATCATTTAATGATCCACATTAAAAATAGTTCAGCTACCTTCTTAAATACTGACATTTTAAAACCCAAATCACCTATCCTACATAACTTGTCCCAAGTATTCTCTTGCTTTAAAGAGCTTTTCATCTGACAACGTATTTGGTTATATGTTATTTAAGCCTTTAAAGACCATATTAGAAGTCAAGGACATGATAAGAGGCACTCTTCTTAAGTATTGTACGATAGAAACTCACAAAGTGACAAAACATATGATGAAACAAAGGAAAATTTAAGTCTCAGTTGGTTCCTCCACTTTCCCCTAATATACAAAGTTGTTCTGACCTTACATAGAATATTCTCTTGTAGAAGATCAATCACAAGAAGGGATTACAGAACGTTATATTACCTATCCAACATATTCCAAGAATGCATTACAGGACATTATATTTCCTATCCAACAACTTTCAAGAATGGATTTCAGGACATTATATTACCTATGCAACAACTTTCAGGAATGGAATACAGGACATTATAAAAGTAAAAGAGACTTGAAGTTCAGCAAGTAGTGAAATTATGAATAAATGAAACACCAGAAATGATGTCTACAATCATAAATCAAGATACTATTCTTCAAGAGCAGAGGGAAGGACTGGGGACAAAAATAATATGCCTATCTTGTTAAAAACTCAGCAGACATAAATAAGTAAACTAGATATTTTGACAGTAGAATAATTTACATAGCAGTTTGCTGGTCAAACCCCTAACTGGCCACATAACCATTTCTTACAGAACATAGAAGGGAGCACACAAGCAAACTTCAAACAAGGTAAAAGGCTAAAACGATTGAAAAGAGAAAAAATAAACTATGTGTTGTATAGATTGCAAGCAATAGCAGCATGGTGCTTCAATGATTGAGGGAGTACAACAATTCTTGAAAACTACATTTTAATAGTGAAGGTATCATTCAGTAATGTGACAACTGTTTCCTTCACACCAACAACCATATAAAAAGGGACATCATGATGTAAAGGCCTACACCCAGAGATATTTATCTGAAGCAGAATAGTAAGGAAAAACCAAAACCAGATGGTAGAGGAACAAGAAAGAAACGACATAATCTTGAGTATTTGGAGCTTAAATTATAATCTCTATGGCTTTAGATCTTAAACTCATGAATTAAACTATGGACAGGGTCAAGGACATGTAGCAGTCAAGGTTAAGGCATTTTCAGCCAAAACACAAGCACCACCACAAATCTATTTTCAATCCCATCCAAAATTCCCCGTTTCTCAAGTATGTGTTTTTTTATTTTTTATTTTTTATGATATATATGTATTACTATATGACATTCTTTCATTTCTAAACCCATATGAAAAACAAGTTCATGAATATCAACTGACTCACAGGGTGGTATCATGGTTAGAACATAGAGGTTGGACTTAATTTCTTATGAAGTGGTAGAAATTGTTGAGTGAAGCACAACCTGTGGAAATTTAGTCCACCTTTCTAAACTTCACAACCTGTGGAAATTTACTCTACCTTTCTAAGCTTACTAAGCCTTTATAAGCAGAGTTCTACTTAAGTAAAGAACACTTTGAAAACACCAATTAAAACTCCAAGCACAACACATCACAACAAGTTCGGATTAAACAAACGTAAGCCCACACACACACACACACACACACACACACACACACACACACACATACATATATATACATGTATACACACAGCTTGAGTGAATTTGCTCAAAAGCATGAACTTAGAGAAGCTAAATTCAAACACTTGGTATGAAAAACACGAAAACGATGTATCTTTGGTTCAAAATTCTAAAATAAACAAAACTTACAATGATTCGGCCCTCAATCCTCAAATCCTTCTGCTCAAAAAGCCAAATCTGAATGCGAGCTTTCTGGATAGATTCAAACCCAACAACCAAAAAATAAAATTTAAGCAAAAACTCAACAATCCACCGGCCAAAAAAAAAAAAAAGCAGGCTCAGAAGTGCAGAGTATGGTATATAGTGGACTTACACTTTGAAGGAACCTGAAAATCAAGTTCTGGCACCACACAGAAACCATGGAAATGGAGAGGAAAAGTAAATCAGCAAACATTTGACCAAAAAAAAAAAATAGAACCCTAAAAGGAAAATAGAAAAAAAATATTGCAATTAGCCAATGAAAAGACGTACAATGGGTTGGGTCATAATCCGCTGAACTTTGGCGCTCGCCATTGTTATCGAATTGAAAGGGATGCGATTGAGAATTGAAGAGACGATAAACCCTAGCGAGGAGAAAAACCCCTGGTAAGAAACTGAAATTGGCAAGAAGGCGACCCGACAGGCAAAAGGCCCGGCCCCGCTTTAATTGAAATTTGTTTGATGAATAACATCCGGATCCCTTTATTGTTGCGTTATCTCTAAAAGGAACATAGTTTTCTATTTATAAGAAATAGGTCCCTTGCATATACTGAAATGACCAAATTAGCCTTTTATAAGTGCACCTGCGTAATAATGTAATAGCAAGTAACTTACCTCCACCAAAGAGTAATTCAGGTATTTAAGTAGGGCTAGGTACCTATTTGAACAAATAACAGAACTATGTTGCTTTTTGTGAAAAAGTATTAGAGAACGTTATTTTCTCGAATTTGTTTATAAGCACCTTATCTTTTGGGTTTATTTCACTTTAATTCTTTGTTTTGCGTAAATACAGATAAGTCCCCAAAAATCCTCTGCCATTCAAAGATAAACACAACATATGGCTGCTGTGAGTAGAGGGGTATCTCAACTCAATCCAAATTTGAAACCGATAAAAAATTATTAATTTTGTTTTAAATTAAATGGATTCAAAATAATAATAATAAATAAATCGAATTAAATTAAATTAAAAATTGTCAGTTTAATTCAATAATAAAAATTATTTTTGTTTTATTGATTCTAAATTAAGAATACAAATTATTTTTGTAGAATTTTATTTTTAATTAAATGGGCTATTATTTATTTATTAAATATTAAAAATAAAAATAAAATATAATTTTAAAAATAATTAGATTGGTTTAATTTTTGTAATTTAGTCAAAAATCAAACCCATAAATTTAGATTTTTCAAACAAAAATAAACGAAATAATTTTAAACTGATCAAATAGTTTGAATTCGTTTAGTTTGATTATATTCAACTTGCCTAATTTTAGTTATACGATTCTATTAAATAGAACTGAGTAGACATCAAACATATATTAGCCATTACAAGCATAAAGAAAAAAGAAAACATAAAATAAAATTTTTATTATATTGAGATTGATTCTCACATTTTAGCGATGAAATTGTAGTAAAATTATAACTAATTCAAAATAATAATAATAAAAAGATTGAAGAGAGATCAACGTTAATAAAATTAGTTTCTTAATCAACATTATGATTAAATTATTTGAAAAATCAATATGCATGTGTTAAGATCTTATTGAACAATACAAATATGATGTGTCTTGTTTCATGTAAGACTAGCTAGGATTGTTCTTTATGTAATTTAGAGTTCAAAATAAAATAATTAATAAAATAAATAATAAGAAAAGAAATTTGACCCTTCGCTGTTCCTTCAGTCTAGCTAGTACCATTCTCAGTAAAGTAAATGTAAACAAGGTTATATGTAAAAGGTTCAAAAGTCGCTTGTTGACTTGAGCTGTCACAAGTCACAATCACATGAAATCCTGACTACCTACCTACCAGATTACTTGGTATTTTTTAGATTTTTAATCTTGATTTTATAGATGCCTTTTACGGCTATGAAAGAAATGATAGAAACTTGGCTCATATTCTTTCTTTTCCGATGAACCTTAATGTATGGTAATTGGTACGAAAAGTGTTTTTATTTTCAAAAAATATTTAGTTTATTTGTTTTCAAAAACACTTTCTGGATTCTTTGTACTCGGTTTTCGCAAGATTCTTGTGGCGACTTGCTGTAATTTTCCAGGAAAATGAGATGGGTTTTGCAATTCAACGAAGTTTATTTTATTCACTTCGACATATGACTTGAACTTAATTTTCTGACTCCAAACCCTAATGGTTAAGACGTGGTAATGTGGAATTTTCACCCCCGCCAGCTACTTGATTTCCACTTCATTTGTTCTCATTAATTCTTCTTCAATATGTTTTAGGTGCATTAATTACTTATATGGTAGTATTTTTGCATACAGGCATTCGCGAAAGACTCCCCTCTTGTCTCTCATTTTTCGAAGGCAATTTTATTAGGCAGGGAGGACAAGTCTAAAATGGATCAAATTGAGAAAAAAGTATTTTGGAGACAAATTTCCATCCCCAACTCTAGCTCCGTCGATCGCAACTGAAAGTCCTAGTCTCAATGCCTATAATTTCGGTGGTCTCTTCATCATCGCCGGGATTGCTGCATTCTTAGCCCAAGTAATCTCACAAAAGTATATTTGGCAGAAGCCTGTTGAACTTGCTAAGCAGTATCTCTCATCTCAGCGTCCATCTTCTGATTTGACAGAATTAACCACACCGCCACAGCCAAGAGCTCAGGATCAGCTGGATGTTAGTGGACATTCGCCACCTGATAAATCAGAAGATTCACGGAGCTCTGGGGGGAATTGAGACCAGAATAACGAAATTATGTCTGCAGAAGAAGATGAAGCAGAGAATGCCGAAGGCCACGCATCCTAGCTTGGACTTCTAAGAATAACTATATAGGCACGGCTTAACCTGTAATAGATGTTCCATTCGAAATCTCAAGACTGCGGCTATTGATTAAGTTGTTGTCTCATATGTAAACGCATGTACACTTTTGTTTTAATGAATGCAGTTTGTTTAGTTGCCTATACTTTGCCAAGGTAGCGATAAGCTATGCAATAATTCATTCGTTGTACAAATTGTCTGCATACTACACTTGTATATGTGAGTTATAACCTGTGGGGAAATTTATATATACCTGAAAGAATTTATGTTAAATTGGTTTTCAATTATAAAATTGTATAATACATATATACACACACACACATATATATAGCTTCATGAAGATATATATTCCAACAGCCTAGTTTTAATGTATCAAACAAAGATTAAAATACACGATAAAAAAAAAATTATTTGTCAAAACAAATATTACAAAGGTAGCGATAATCTATACATGATAATCTATGCAATTAAAAATAAATGAATTATCCCTTTATTTGATTGTTAATAACTAATTTTAACAAAAATTCGTGTAATTATTTTTAAAAACTTAGAGAAATCTAAAATGATAGATTTATAATAATTTTAGATTTTTAATAAATTTTTCTATAATTGCAACTAAATAATAAAAAAAAAATAGAAATAACTTTTAGAATTAGTAGGGATATTTCACTATTAATTTTTTTAGCTATTTGAATTTAGTTATAATCATATAAATATTAGATTTTAATAAAATTTTGCCCATAAAATATGAGAATAAATAGCTCCATAATAATATTTTATATGTTTATTTTACGTTCGTAATGACCAGCATATGTTTGATGTCTGCTCGGTTCTGTTAACGGAAGCTCATAGCGGCTGTTCATTGTGTTTATTTTCGAATTTTTTAGGAATTTTTGGGACTTATCTGTATTGATACAAAAATAAAAGAATTAAAATGAAATAAACCCAAAAGAAAAGGTGCTTATAAACAAATTTGTCAAAGTTGTGATTTTTGCTTGGTGGGTATGTTTGCTTTTTTAATAGTAATAATAATTGTTATTGAATTGTTTGACTGTGGTTGTCCATTTTATTATGCAATAGATACGAGAGACAAACCAACCAAGAAAAACAGTAAATTTTGCTTCTACTATTGTTGCTATTGTGTAGTTGGTAGTAGTTTTGGGACATGGTACTTTTCATTGAAATTTTTGACAAATAATTTTTTTTAACTTTCAGCCAAGGGAAGAGGAGTCGGTCACGTTATGCCAGAGAAAACTCAAGATTCCAAGTCATTGCCGTGTTAACAACAAATATAACACAAAAAACAAATTACTACTGTAATCGAATGAAGGTGGTCCATAACCAAGGACGAGCCAAATTGTCGTTGTCATAGTGCTGTCAATATTAATGAATAAAACTAGTTGTTTACTTTTAGCTATGAACTCGATATTTCATGACCACACAACTGAGGAACGACGAGTATTCTAGATGATCTGGTTAAGTCATCTGCACATCTCGATAGAAATCTCAGTCAGCATTTATTAGTCATTCCCACGACGATAACCTCTAGTTTGTCAGCATACTACATGCATGCTCGACCGCAAATTCGGACTAGCCCATAGTTTTGAAAACAGCTTCCTCAAAAAGTGATCATACAGGATACCTTGACAGAGTCAAATTTCTTCTGATTAATCTAATGTCATGAGGGTATTATTCGCAGTAAGTAATGAAATGCTAGGCCGCTAGGTTATTTGTCACTAGAGCTTAGACAATGGCGAAAAACAAACACTTACTGCTCTTCTTTCTTTCCTTAATTTTTTTCATCCTCTTGTTTGAACCCTTAGAATCTAAGGATACGGTGAAAGTGGGTGTAATTCTAGAGTTGGATTCCTCTGTGGGAAGAATAGCAAAGAAGTTTTTTTCAATGGCACTCGACGATTTCTGTGCTGTAAACTCCAATTATCGGACTTTAATTATGAGTTATCAACTAAATTTTTATTATGTATTGTTCAAATCATACTTAATCAAACATGGTGTTAGATATGTAAAACAACAAAATTTCAAAATCTTTCGTTAGACCGTTGTTTTAGTGCATGTCTTGCTCCCTTTTTAATAGATAAAATCCATTGAAGGATTACTAACATGCAACAGGAAAAGAGAGAGAGGTTGTGTGTGTATTTTATTTGTGCATATAAGAAGTAACTTCCCCATCAAAGAGTACTTCGGGTATTTAACTAGGGTTAGGGACCTATTTAAACGAAAAACATAGCCATGTTGCGTTTTGTGAAAGTTAAAATATTAGGGGTCCAAATGTTATAATCTCAAATTTGTTTATAAGCACCTTCTCTTTTGGGTTTATTTCACGTTAATTCTTTTAGTTCTGTACCAATACAGATAAGTCCCAAAAAAATCCTCTACAATACAAAAATAAACACAATATCTAGCTGCTATGAGCTTTCGTTAACATAACCAAGCAGACATCAAACATCTATTGGTCATTACGAACATAAAATAAACATATAAAATATTATTATGGGGCGATTGATTCTCACATTTTAGGGTGAAATTGTATTAAAATCTAATATTTGCAGGCTTATAACTAATTTCAAATAGTTAAAAAAAATTGATGGCGAAATATCACTATTAATGCTAAAAGTTATTTATATTTTTTAATAATACTTAACTGCAATTATAGAAAAGTTCATTAAAAAAAAAATTATTATTATAAATCTACCAATTTTAGGCTTCTCTAAGCTTTTAAATATAATTACACAAATTTTTGTTAAAATTAACTATTGACACTCCAATAAAAGATAATTTAATTTATTTTTATTAAAATAGTATTTATAAAATTTAATTAGTGTGAATTCTATTTCACTAATATAGTATTGAACAATTATTTGTACAATGATCATTTAAAGAGATATCCACATTATGAGAGAGAGAGAGAGAGAGAGAGAGAGAGAGAGAGAGAGAGAGAGAGAGAATGGAGTACTATAATTTCAGTATCTTAATCAGCATTATGATTAATTTTTTTTTTAATTTTTAAAATAATATACATGTGTTACAATTTTATTGAACAAAATCAAATGATATAATAAGACTAAGGTTTATTTTTATGTATAAAATTTAAGATTTAAAATATAATAAATTTTAAATAATAGGGAAAAAAAATTTGGCCATTCATCATTCCTGTAGTTCAGTATCCTTCTCTTCTCTGTAAACGTTGCTAGAGCTCGATCAAAGAATGCAAAAATAAATAAATGTAAATATCACTTGTTGACTTGAGCTTCTACAACTCACAATCACGTGGAACCGTGTCTCCCAACCACACCGAATTACTTAAAACCGACATGACTTTCAATGTTGACTTTATAGAGGAATAATAGAAAATTGTCTCAAACACCTTATTTTCCAATGAACCTTAATGGTAATTGGTAAGAAAAGGTTTTTCTGTCTTTTAATATTTGGAAATTCATGATTCGGCTGAAAAGATACCCTTGGATTATTTGTTTTCAAAAACATATTGTGGATTCTTTGTTTGTTTTACCAGGAAGATAAGGCGGGTTTTGCAATTCAACACAGTTTATTTTATTCACTTTGACATACGACTTGAACTTAATTTTCTAACTCTAATGGTTACCACGTGGAAGTCGGAATTCCCACACAAGCTGAATCGACTGCAACTTGATTTCTACTTCATTTGTTCTTATTTGCAGCTTTTTCCACGAAGTTCCCATTTCTTATATTACTTGATTTCTAAGTAATTTCCGTTCAAACAATTGACAATATTGTTATGCAGAAAATTTCTTTGAAGGTTTGCTGTATGATTAACTTCGTCAATCTTCCTACCGCATATATATTTATATTCTACGGTTCGCGCTGGAAACTTAATCATATCAAGCAACATGTGCCATTTCGTTAGTATTATACTCTTGTTTCTTGTGTTTATTCATGTCGGAGACAAGGCAGTATCTGCAGAAGAAGCAGTTACAGAATCAAAATCCTTAGTCCATGTCGGAGCAGTTTTTGATCNGTTCGCTTTGTTATTGGGTTTCCTTAATTTTAATTTATCTTGTTGTGTTGCAGTATTTTAGAAATGAATGTGAGTGGAAACTGTTAGCAATCGCTTTGTTATTGGGCTTCCTTGATTTTTTTTTTCTCATTGTGTTGCAGCATTTTAGAAATGAATGCGAGTGGAAATTGTTCCTTAATATCTTCGGTAAATGTATCTAGTGTGCACTTAATAAAATTCCAGTTTTTCTAATTAGTATAAGATCATGTTGTTGGATCGACAACGTACTCAATTCACAGATCTATGAATAGGATCCCTCAAGCTTGAACAATCAATTTATCATTTAGAATTGTCTTATCAAGAGCTAAACAAACAATCAACCAAGAACAGATTAATTAACACAAAATAATCATCAATTGAATACAGAAATAAGAAGAATGACATGATTCAACAATTAGCCTACATCTACAAGAATTACAAGAATTATAGGCCTTGAGAATACATTTGTTTCATCAGTTTTTAACTTTCAAAAAGTTCTCTTAAATACATCAACAATTTTTTATCAAAACAAGATATAAGAAGATCAATTTGTTAACTACTTAAAACTGAATTTCATCAATTATATATACTCATTATTTTTTGATTAACAAAATTAATAAATTTTATTATTCTTAATAAAAACACCAGTTATCATTCTAACTATCATATCAATTGTATATTAGCTCAATTAACTTATGTCTTAACCATTTTTCACATATGTGTACCAAATAACTTGTAGCATTTATAGATGTAAAATAATAAGTAAATAAAGGATGCTGATACGTGGTTAATCATTAAAATAATAGAGGAAAACACGTTTGTTGCAAAGACCTCCACATTTATACTTGCAAAGAACATACAGGAATACGTTGAAATTTGAGGGCGAGGGAGAGAAGGAATCAAAACCAAAGGTCGTTAGTCATCTTGTTCATAAATGTTATATTAGAATACTCGGTTGAATACGTGAACAAAGAAGAGTATGTCACACGGTACATCCAAGACCTCATGCAAGAAGCAAATAATCTAATAGAGACCACTTAGAATCGAGTGATAAAGAAAAGCTGTGTCATTCTTCATATTTATTTAATAATCAACGAGGGATTGGAAAAAAGAAATGGCATGGAGAGAGAAACTAGCATTAAAATAGAAATCTGTCCATTAATTTCTTATGTGAAAGCTCTGAAAGCTTGACACGTGACAATAAAGGGGTAATGTAATTCTTATTGCTCCATTGTTAAAGTGTCACCTGACATATGGTTACGGATAAAGCAAAATAAGCCAATCACAGGATGCCATGAGTACAAATAGTCTTATTTCAATATCTAAATTATCCATAAGAAAATAAAAATTAAAAGAAGGAGATTAACATTAGATTATGTGCGATCTTGAGATTATATAGCCCAGACAAGTTAACAGGGCTATCAAAAATCTCATGGTTGCCTGGTGGCGTGGGTACTGCAGAGCAAATGGTGTTATGTGTTCACAGCCCTAATGGTTTCAAAAGAAATTATCCAAATCTATTGTTTAATAATAAAAAACTACCCATATATGACATAGAGAATGCTCAGGCCTCAAGGTGCTAGCTACACCCACCCACCCACCCACTAGGCTAAACAACTATAATTTAATTAACAATTTTAATGATAAAAAATTCTTTTGAAGGAACATGGGAAAAAAAAAAAAACTTTTTTAATTTTTTTAATAATAAAAATATCCCAAATGCTAGGTTCAACTTCTAAAAATAAGATGAAAAAGATGATATGAACGCGTGGAGGTTCAACTTTCAACAATAAGATGCAAAAGATTTTATGAACGGATGGACTAATGTCAGCAGCTGTAATATTAGAATCTTTGTAGGCCTGGAATTTTAGACCATTAGCTGTCGGCTATTCCTCCTTGTACGAGGATTGACTTACATCACATGCAACAGACGACTCAAGATTCTAAGTCGTTGCCGTTTTATACATGTAACAAGTGATCCAAGTCTTCGTCAACAGTTAGGAAAACACTGGCTTAATTTTGTCTTCATTAATTATGATTCCGTAACCGTGGTCCATCCGAGGACGAGTCGAATTGTCGTTTTCTTCATTGTGTTTTCAACTTAAATAAATAAGCTAGCCGACTTGTCTACCTGTCGCAATGAACTCCATACATCAAATTAACAATTAACATATATATTTAACATACATAACTGAATCTGACGATTATATTATCGATCAAGACTCTCTAATTATCCGGGTTTAATCTAAATTTCTTATAAATCTGTAATTAATAGTTAATATTGTAGAATTGATACATTGATTATTAGAATCTTTATTGATTATATGTATGTATGTATACCATAAAAATATTAAAAGGGAAATTTTAGAGTTCAAAAAAGTAAACAAGAAAAGAACTATGACTAACAGCTTCCTCGAACCATCTTGAAGAAAAACGAGACATAGTCAGACATGACTTCTGGTCCTAACTTCATAAGACTGGAATTAATTGACAGTAAGCAAAGAAATGCGAGACTACCAGCTTCTTTGTCATTGAAACTCAGAAAATGGCGAACCAAAAAAACCTATTGCTCTCGTTCTTCTCCTTCGTTTGCCTCACCCATATTTCCTTCGAGCCCTCAGAATCAAAGGAGATAGTAAAAGTGGGCGTAGTTCTAGACTTGAATTCCTCCGTGGGAAGAATAGCAGAGAGGTGTATATCAATGGCACTCTCCGATTTCTATGCTGTGAACTCCAATTATCGAACAAGACTCAATCTTCTCACCATGGATTCTGAAAATGATGTCGTTCTTGCAGCATCTGCAGGTAACATTTTTTCGATTTTGGAAATTAAGCACAAAATGATCATATTAGCATTTAAATGAGTTTTTTATGCAACAGAAAAAAAATAATCGTAATGAACCGATTCCTACAGTATAACTTCTCAATTTAAACTAATTGGTTGATCAATTTAAGGTTCAAAATAAGAAAAAAAAATTGCAGTGTGCCATAATGAAACTAATATTTTATAACTTTGTACTTTGGTAAAACAGTTTCACCCTATTTAACAAGTGTTTTTCTTTTAACGTTTTATAATTTATCTTGTTTTAGTCCTTACTGTTTTAGTTAATTTCATTTTGTTATTTGACCAAAATTCTGTTTGTCTTCTTCTATGAATTTCTTACAATCAGATTAAAAAATATATATAGATATTTGTTCCAAATACATCTTTTTAAGGGTAAAAGTGTAGATGATTGATTATGTGGGTACATGAGACACCTTCCGAGGAACGACGATCAAGACATATGGTCACTATGTGCCACGTGAAATTATTTAATTACCTTTTTTCAGTTAGTTGGATAAGGAAATTTAGTTATAATAAAATGACAAATTTAATTATTGTATCGTATTTGTATAGTATTATATTCGTATCATATTAAAGAGAGATAAATTTGAATTCAATTTATTTGTTAATCTTGTTAAAAAAATTAAACACGAATTCAATTCATTTATTAAACGAATAATTTAAATACAATTTGCTTATATATGATTAATAAATAAATTATAAACGAATCGTGATTAAATAATAAACGAATCATAAATCAATCATAAATGAATTGAAATAATATTTTTATTCATTCATTATATAAATTTATTTATTTGTTTATTATTCATATTTTAAAAGAATAAACAAATTTAGTAGTTCAAATATAAATACGACATAATTATTAAATGAGTGATGTAAATATGATAGGTTTATTATTTGTGTTAAATTTTTAAATTTTAAATTTTAAATTTTAAATTTTTGTATTTGCTGTAAATTCATATTGAATAATTTGTATCATAACTCGTGTAAAAAGAATTACTTTAAATTCATTTATAGACAGTTCTGCTTTTGAGCTAACTAAAGGAGAAAAATTGAGTTAATTAGTTATAGATTGAAAGCATGATTACTAAGATTTTAGTTAGTTGAATGCTGAGCTGGAATTAAGAGATAATTAATCTATTGAAAAACAGAGTATGAATCCCTTTATTCATGCTCTGTTTTTCTTGAATGCATTTTGTGCATTGCATTTGATCTTTCTGAGTATTCTTGCTTTTGTAATCCTTGTGTGTTGGTTTGAACTTTATTTATTATAAAGAAATTGATTACTTGATATTGCATTTCTGGAATTCTTGGTTGATTTGTACAACAACCCATATTGCCATCCCTAAGTTCTAGGAACTGAACTGAGACAAAAATGAGACATTAAAGACTTTTATGACATAGTGTGAAAATTAGTGTTTAGAATGCAATTTTATAACATCTTAGAGACTAAAATGAAATTCCCCCTTATTCAGCCTAAATATATATTGCCACATCATTTGGGATGAAAATTTATAGTATAAATTTAACATGTGTTAGTATTATTGGTCCAGAAAAACATTTAATTTAACTATTGTCAATATGTAGAACCTTGTGTTTTAGTGCATGCCTTTCTTCCTTTAATGCAGCTTTAGATTTGATGAAGAATGAAGAAGTACATGCCATTATAGGACCACAAAGGTCAGATCAAGCTAAATTTGTGATTGATCTTGGAGGAAAAGCAAAGGTTCCAATCATTTCATTTTCAGCCACAAGTCCCTCTCTTTCTCCAGTTGAAAACAACTACTTCGTTCGTTCCGCCCACGATGACTCCTTTCAAGTGGAGGCCATTGCAGCCATTGTTCAAGCTTTTGGTTGGAGGGAAGTCGTCCTTATTTACGAAGATACGGAGTATGGCAAAGGTTTAATTCCATATCTGACTGATGCATTTCAAGAGGTTAGCATTCGGTTGTCTTACAGAAGTGTTATTTCACCAAATTTTAACGATACTGAAATTTTGATGGAGCTGAAGAAGTTAAGGAAAAAGAAAAGTGCAATTTTCTTAGTGCATACAACGGCTTCCCTCGGGTCAAAGCTCTTTAAACAAGCAAAAATTGCAGGAATGATGAGTGAAGGGTATGCATGGATTGTCACAGAAGGATTATCAATTTTGTTAGATCCTGTTGATTATAAACACATGGATTCAATGCAAGGTGTATTGGGTGTAAGGCCATACATACAAATGTCAAAACGACTTGATCATTTCAAACTGAGATGGATCAAAGGTAAAGAAAATGGTTCAACTGGTGGATCATTAAACCTCTTTGGATTGTGGGCATATGATACAGTTTGGGCGCTAGCTATGGCTGTTGAAAAGGCTGGCACAGCAAATTCTAGCTTTCTAAAGACAAACAACAGCAAGAGTAGAGTTGATCTTGCAGCCTTGGGAACATTAGAAATGGGTCCAAAGCTTCTTAGGACATTGCTAAATACAACGTTTGATGGCCTAAGTGGAAACTTTCGTATGGTGAAAGGACAATTAAAACCTTCAGCCTTTGAAATATTCAATGTGATAGGAAATTATGAAAGAGTTATTGGATATTGGACCAAAGAGAGAGGACTTTTGCAAGATATGAATGATGATAAAGCCATAAACTCAACTTCCATGAGTGAACTCAAGAAACCAATCTGGCCAGGATACAACACTGATCTGCCTAAGAAATTGAGGATCGGGGTTCCCGTGAGCACAGGTTTTACTGAATATATTAAAGTGGAATGGCAACCAAACCACCAGGCTAAAATTTCAGGTTTCTCCCACGACGTGTTCCTTGCAGTAGTTGAAGTTTTAGAAATTCCCCTCCCGTATGAATTTGTTCCATTCCACAAAAATGGCAAAAGTGCTGGGTCATACGATGAACTTCTCTACAAAATCAAAGAGCAGGTCTGTTTTATGACCAAGATTCATTATTAATTATATATCTTTCTGAAATGCATCCCTCTCACATGAACATCACAGAGGGATTGTGATTTACATTAATTTATTAGTTTAACTTTTTTGAAAGAAAAATGATTATTGCTTGAATGATATTGCAGGAATTCGACGCTGTCGTGGGAGACACAACAATTGTGGCAAATCGCTCAACATATGTTGATTTTACACTGCCTTATTCAGAATCTGGAGTGTCAATGATAGTTTTGTTGAAAGATGATGAGAAGAAAAACTTTTGGATATTCTTAAAGCCACTAAGCTTGAATCTTTGGTTAACAACAGCAGCAGCATTCATTTTCACAGGCCTTGTCGTATGGGTTCTGGAACACCGTATAAATACTGAATTCAGAGGCTCCCCACAAAATCAACTTGGCACAATATTTTGGTTCTCCTTCTCAACAATCGTCTTTGCTCATAGTAATGTGTCTCGTGCCCTTGGGACGTGTGTTACTAGAAATTTTTTCCCCCTTTTTCGCCCCATTTATGCTTGTTTACTAAAAATACATTTTATTTTTGCTCCAGGGGAGAGAGTGGTGAACAATTTGTCAAGATTTGTGTTGATTATATGGATTTTTGTGGTACTTATCTTGACACAGAGTTACACTGCAAGCTTGACTTCAATGTTAACAGTACAGCGGTTGCAGCCTTCATTTACTGATATCAAGGAGATTCAGAAACGTGGTTACTTTGTAGGATATCAGAAAAATTCTTTTGTAAGAGATCTCTTGACAAAACAACTGCATTTTGATGAGGCCAAGTTGAAGTCCTATACTGCAGAGGAATATCATGACGCTTTGTCTAGTGGTGAGGTAGCTGCTATTTTTGACGAAATTCCATACATAAAGATCTTCCTAGCTGCTTACTGCTCCAGATACATGATGATAGGACCAACATACAGAACCGACGGATTTGGCTTTGTAAGTCCTCTTTATTAGTGCAGGATTCTTTGCTGCAAATATGAAATTTATGAATTTTTTTTTCCAAATTTTTGAATGATTTACCATACATTATTTACTAACGAACACTAGTCCGAAGATATTTAAAAACTCAGGACTGTATATTTTCCGAAATATTTCTATCTACGTTTGTTTCTTGTTTCAGGCTTTCCCACGAGGATCTCCACTAGTTTCTTACGTCTCAAGGGCAATCTTGAATGTAACTCAAGATAAACAAAAAATGGATGCAATCGAAAAGAAGAATTTAGGCAGTCAAGCAACCTGTGAAAGTCACAGTTCAACAGTGTCTTCAGATAGTCTTAGCGTTTACAGCTTCGGAGGCCTCTTCATCATTTCAGGAATTGCTTCCATGTTTTCTCTCTTGGTATATTTATACCACTTTGTTCATAAACACTGGGCCGAATTGAACCACCACCATCCAGAAAGATCTTTCCAGTCGAAAATGGTCGAGTTGATGAAGCATTTTGACCAGAAAGATCTCCCTTCACATCCTCTAAATAATGAGAGATCTGAACTTAGAGTAAATCCTTTATCAAGTCCAGCAAGCAGTGCAACTTCATTTGGCATTGATAATATGAAAAACCATCCAAGGAATTCCAATGGAGTTGAGAATAATGTAGCCAGAGATGATGGAAATGAGATTCATTATTCAATGCGTGGTGATACATCTATGGATGCACCAAACACATATTAGATACGTGATGTTTTCTGTTATTATAGCAATTTATGTCGACTAGAGCTATAATGTGTATTTATGTTATGTTAACATGTGCTGAAAACTCCGATTCGCTCCTAATTTACAGCCTAATTGTCACTTAGCATCCCATATTTTCTTTAAAGTAAACAATGAGACTCCTTGAAAAAAATGTAACATTATTGAAAAAAAAAAATGACATTGTTTAGGGTACAAAATTTATATTCAAATAAAAAATTGAAAAAAAAAAAGGTCCAATGAGGCTTAAGATAAGAATGAAAGTTATGATTAGTAATGTTAAACTTATGAAGTTAAAATATAAATGTGGTATCTCAATTAATACAACATCATCTAAGAATTATTATGTGTTAAGTAGTTATTAATTTTTTATATTATTATTAATGTGATGGTTATATAATCCTAATTAATAAGTGACACATCAAGTATTACATCAATTAAAATAAAAAAAAAAAGAAAAAAAAAGGTTAAGTGTGTGTATGTATGTGTGTGTGTGATAAAAACAAAAGGTTAAGCATTATCTCATAAATAAAAGGTTTAAAATGATAAATAATTTAATTTGATACTAATAAATTAAATTTTTTTAATTAAATTATCACACACTTCCATTAAACCTCATATATATGTGTGTGTATGCGCGCTCTCTTTTACATGCATATGTGTGTTAATATAGATTAAAACCATGTTCTTAGTGTAGAGGTTAAGTGGAAATTGTCTCAAACTAGAAACATATTATAAAAATATATCATGTTTTGATTCTAATATTCTCTCTCCTCTTATACTTATTATTACTATTTAACATGATGCTAGCTATTCTCTTTCAACTATTAACCACTATTAACAATATAAATACCACGATATCATATATGCAAATCATCATTACACTTAGTTTTAGAAACCACGTTATTGTACATTGTTCTCTTTGTAACCTCTTACATATTAGCAAACCACTTTTTTCACAAGATAAGAACTCTCCCTCCAAGCACTTTCCCATGTCTTCCTTTCATAGGCCATCTTTACCTAATCTTCAAAAAACCTCTTCACCGATTGCTCTCTAAAATCTCATCAAAACACCGCCCGATTCTTCTGCTCAAATTCAGCTGCCATCCCTCTTGTCTCCTCTCCAACTGTAGTCAAACAATGTTTCGTCAAAAATGACATCACTTTCGCCAACCATCTTCATATTCTCCTCAAAAAACACTTGGGTTACAATAACACCAGCATCCTTTGGGCGTTGTACGGGAATCATTGGAAAAACCTGAGAAGAATCTCGTCTCTTGAAATTTTTTCTACCAGCCATCTTAATTAACTTTCATTTATATTGGAAAATAATTTGCAATCTTCAAAATGAGAGCAGAAATTAATGCAGAAGTTTTGATAGAAGCAAAGCCTTATTCAACAAGTTGTATTAAGTATGTCTCTTAGGAATTAAAAGTATCTTTTTGATTATCTAATGTAATAAATGTTTATTGTATTTAAATATGAAGTAGGTGTAGTTACAAAACAAAGAGAGAGACAAAAAGAGAAAAAATTATAATTTATGTTTTCAGTTTAATGACAAATTGAAGAAAGTTGTTCCAATAGTAATATTTTCTACTGTCCTTCTGCCTACATCTAACAAGATTTGGTATCACAGTCACTCTCAAAACTTTCATAACAATGACATTAAATTCCCTTCCTACCTTATTCTTATATTTTTTAAATCAAGTTTCAATATTTGAAAAAGAGCATTATGAGTACTAGATTAGTCAAATGGAAATATTTTTCATCTCTCAAGATCTATGGGAAGTAACTGAAGCTGAATATGCTAAACCACTAGAATCAAAAAGTTCTTCAGATTGGACTCAAGCTCAACAAAAATAGTACAAGCAAGATAAAAAGAAAGATGCTACTGCACTTTGTTTCATTTAGCAAGGAGTTAGCAAAACAATATTTCTTATAATTTTTGGTGTCAAAAAAAGTCAAAAATGCTTAGGAAATTTTAAAGCAAGAATTTAAAGGTTCTAGAAAGGTTGTCACCATCAAGTTGCAAACTTTATGAATAGAGTTTGATAATTTAGCAATAAAAAAAAAATGAAAACGTTCGTGATTTTTATTCTAGAGTCATTGAAATTATAAATCATATAAGAAGTTGCGGTGATACTATTAAAGACAAGAAGGTTAATAAAAAAATGTTGAGAAGTCTTCTTTCAAAGTTTGATCATGTAGCTGCTGCCATTGAAGAATCAAAGGATCTGTCTAAGATGAGTTTTTCAAATTTATCAAGTTCTTTTCAATTACATGAGCAAAGAATCAATCGTTTTTCAAATCAGCTAGTGGAGAATGCTTTTCAGTCTAAGACAAATGTTACAAATAAAAATAAGAGTGGTAAGAATAAGCAGAACAATGGGGACTTCTCACAGAAAAAATGGCAACGTGGTAAAGGAAAAAATGATAGTCGCAACATATGGAGAGGTAATAGAGGGAATTCTTTTAATGCAAACTCTTAATGCATTATTTATAAAAAAATAATCATGAATCAAAAGATTGTCAATTTAAATGTATAAAGTACAAAATTTCTAATCATTCACAAAGGGATTGCTGGTATCAAAATAAAAAAGATAAAAATGAAGTGAATTTTATAAAAGAAGGTGATGGAAATTATTTATTTTATTCCAACAAAACTAGTGAATGTGATTTAAAAAGTGTGTGGTATTTGGATAGTGGTTGTAGTAATCATATGACAGGAAATCATGAGATTTTTGTGAATATTAATGAAAGCTTCTCTTCTCAAGTAAAGCTTAGAGATGGATAGTTGCAGAATGCTGAAGGAAAAGGAACTATTGTTATCCATACCAAAAGAGGTAATAAGAAACTCATCTCTAATGTTTTGTATATTCCCAATTTAACTCAAAACCTCTTAAGTGTGGGTCAGCTTATTCAAAAAGGTTTCTCAATCATTTTAATGATGAAAAATACAAAATTTTTGACAAAAAGAACAACATTATAATGGCTGCTATTGAGATGTCAAAAAATAAAATTTTTCCTTTTATTATTCCATTAGATGAGAATTTTACTATGAAAATTGAAATTTTAAATTCTTCTCAATAATGGCATTTGAGATATGGTCATTTAAGCTACAAAGGGTTGCAGCTTCTCAAACAAAAGAATATGGTGGTTGGGTTACCAGTGATTGGAAGGAATAAAAAAAATATGTGAAGGATGTATATATGAAAAATTGCATCGACTTTCATTTCCAAAAACTTCCTGAAGAGCCAAAGCACCTTTAGAGTTGGTGCATGCTAATATTTGCAGTCCTACAAGAGCTCCTTCACTCAACAACAAAAGATATTTTATTCTTTTTATTGATGACTTTACAAGAATGATGTGGATTTATTTTCTGGGTGAAAAATTAGAAGCTTTTTCAATTTTTCTTTAATTTAAAACACTTATAGAAAGACAAAGTGGATGCAAAATGAAGACTTTAAGAACATATCGTGGTGGTGAATTCATGTACACTCCATTTATGAATTATTGCAAGGAAAATGAAATCCAAAGGCAGCTATTGTCAACAGAAGTCCACAATAGAACGAAATTACAAAACGAAAGAATCATACCATTACAGAGATGGTGAAAAGCATGTTGACAGGCAAGGGAATTCCTAATAACTTTTAGGCAAAAACTTGTCATACAACCGTCTATGTTCTGAATCGTTCTCTCACTAAGGCAGTTAGAGATAAGATACCATTTAAAACTTAGAACAGGCGCAAACCAGTCATTGATCATCTCAGGATATTTGATAGTATTGTATATACATTGGTTCCACCTTCAAAAAGAGAAAATTTTGATGAAAAAGGTGAGAAGTATATGTTTATTGGCTACAGTGATGAATTCAAGGGTTATTAACTTTTAAATCCATCTTCGAATCAACTTGTTATCTCTTGAGATGTAATATTTGATGAAATATCAACTTAGCAGTGGAGAAGTGAGCATTCTATTACATTTAAAGTTTTTTATGCTACTAGGCCTTCATCATGTTTACCAAATGTTGTAGAGGAAAATAATTTTTTGCAAAATTCTTCTCCAAATTTGTCAATTTGAGCAACTAGATCTTTACTAAATAATTCTTCTAATGAAAAGAGTCCACTAAGGAAGATGAGATCATTGAGAGAAGTATATGAGGCTGATAATAAGTTTTATTTTCTTGTGAGCCTCAAATTTATGAGGAGGCTTCAAAAAATAAAGTTTGGATTGATGCTATAAACAAAGAAATGGCTATTATTGTCAAAAACAAAACATGGGAGCTTGTAAACTTGCCAAAAGGAAATAAGATGATTGGCTTAAAATGAATCTTTAAGATCAAGTACAAGAAAGATGGTTTAATTCAAAAGTATATAGTAAGGTTGGTGGCTAAGGGATGCACTTAACAACCTAGAATTGAATTCATAAAAACCTTTGTCTCAGTTATTCATATAGAGATAATAAGAACTGTTCTTGTTTTGGCAACTCAATTGGAACTAAATGTATTTTAACTTGATGTGAAATCAGTTTTTTTGAATGATAAAATTGAAGAAGAAGTGTATGTTGCGCAGCCTCAATGTTATGTTGTAAAAGGTGAAGAAGATAAAACTTATCGACTTTGAAAAGCACTTTATAGTTTAAAACAAGCGCCAGAGCATGGAACAGCAAGATTGATAGATATTTTATCGAAAATGGATTTAACAAAAGCTTAAGTGAACCTTCTCTTTATGTGAAGAATGAAGGTATTGATTTTCTCATTATTTGCTTATATGTTGATGATTTAATTTATTATGAAACAAATTTAAAGCTAGTGGAAGAATTCAAAGGAATGATATTGAAAGAATTCGAGATAACAAACTTGGGTTTAATGAAGTATTTTCTTGGCATTCAAGGCAGGCAAATGAAAAGCAAAATTTTCTTGTCTTAAGAAAAATACATAGAAGATTTATTGAAGAAATTTCATATGGACAAATGTAAGTCAGTTCCTACACCTATGATTTTCAATGAAAAGCTCCAGCAAGCTAGGGAAGACGAGAAGGTGGATGGGAAAATTTATAAAAACTTAGTTGGTTCCTTGATTTATTTCACTAACATTAGACCTGACATTACATATTCTATAAACATGATTTTTAGATTTATGAATGATCCCAAAAAGACTCATTATGTTGCAGCAAAGAGGATATTAATGTATCTTTCAGGCACAAAAAAAATTGGCCATTGAGTATGAAAAAAAGGAAAATTGCAAACTTATTGGTTTCATAAATAGTGATTAGGCTGGTCCAATTAATGATCGAAAAAGCATATCAGGATATCTATTTTGTCTTGGTTCAAATATAATTTTATGAAGTTCTAAAAAGCTAAAATCAATAGCCTTATCATCTGTGGAAGCAGAGTATATCGCAACATCAGATTCAGCTTGTGAAGTTATTTGGCTAAGAAGAATTATCAAAGATTTACAGTTTAATCAAGAAGAATCAACAACAATTTATTGTAATAATATGCCAGCCATTGCAATGACAAAAAATCCAGTTTTTCATGCTAAATCAAAGCACATTGAGCTTTGTCATCATTTCATTCGAGATTTGGTAATCAAAGGAGAAATTAGCATGGAGTTTATTAGTACTCATGAACAACCTACAAATGCTCTAACCAAAGCAGTCACAATTGAGAAGTTTAAAAGATTTAAAAATCAGTTGAATATTACAAATTAAGAGGGAGTGTTGGAAAGTAATTTACAATCTTTAAAATGAGAGCAGAAATTAATGCAAAAGCTTTGATAGAAGTAGAGTCTTATTCAACAAGTTGTATTACATATGTCTCTTAAGAATCTAAAAATATCTCTTTAATTATCTAATGTAATACGTATTTATTGTGTTTAAATATGAAGTAGGTATAGTTACAAAACAGAGAGAAAGAGACAGAGAGAGAAAAAATTATAATTTATATTTTCAGTTTAATGAAAAATTGAATAAAGTTGTTCCAGTGGTAATATTTTTCACTGCCTTTTTGCCTCTATCCAACAATTTACATGCATGGAAGAGGTAAGATCAATGATTCGAACACTTTTTCCCAATGAAAATCAAACGATGGATGTGAAATCTGCTTTCTTTAACTTGACTGCAAATGTGATATTGAGGATGATAACTGGGAAGAGATATTTTGGAGACAATGTCTCTGTATCCGTAGAGGAGGAAGCAAAGAAAATTTGTGAGATTATGAGTGAAATGTTGCGTGTAGGAGGCGGGCAAAATGCAATAAATGTTTTGCCTGTGTTGAAGTGGCTAGGGTTTGGAGGAATAAAGAAGAAGTTTAGAGTTTTGTAGGAGAAAAGAGACACACTTATGCATGATTTAGTAGAAGAACGTCGAAGAAGACTAGCCTTTGATGATGATGATGAGAGTCAATAATATTCAGATGGAGGAGTATGAAAAGAAATGAAATTAGGAAGAAAAGCAAAATTGCAGAGAAGAAAAATTTTCACTGTCTGAATATCCTCCCTTTTTACAATCCGCGTATATATTTTACAAAAGAATAACTAAAAGCAAAAAACGCAGGTTTGGTGCCTGCCATTCTGCAACAAAAAAAATGTCTTCAGCCAACCAAAATTACACAGCTCAATAATAAGACAAAATAGCAAAACAGAAAAAGAAAATAAAATAAAAGAAATTATGAGTCAATCTTTCTCTTGTGTATATTTTGTAGGGTATAGATGACTTGTCGTTAAATCTCCAGGCAAACACCGACTTGTAGTTTCTATATTCTGTAATACCCTCCCACAAGATGGAGAATATAAATTGATAATTCCTATCTTGAGCAAATGAGACTGAAGAAGAGTCGATGATAGTGCTTTAGTAAGAAGGTCAACTCGTTGCAGGTGAGTAGGAACATAATTTTTAGAAATAGAACCTTCAATAATCTTGTCTCTAATGAGATGACAGTCCAATTCTATATGCTTAGTACGCTTATGAAAAACAGGGTTTGCTGCAATGTGAAGTGCAGCCTGGTTATCACAATAAAGTGTGGCTACTTAAGAATGTGACACTTTAAGATCAGCAAAAATGAAGCGAATCCAAGTTAGCTCACAACATGTGGCAGCCATAGCTCTAAATTTAGCTTTAACTGAGGAACGAGATACAATACTCTGCTTCTTAGACTTCCAAGAAACCAAAGATTGTCCCAAAAACATATAATACCCAGTAATCGATCTTTGAATGTTAGCACAAGATGCCCAATCTGAGTCACAATAAGCAATCAACTGCAGATATGAAAACACAGGTAATAATATACCTTGACCAGGAGCACCTTTAATATATTTTAAAACCTTATGAGCAACAGCTAAATGAATTGAAGTAGGCTTGTCCATGAATTGATTAAGAGTTTGAACTGAATAACAAATGTCTGGATGAGTAAGAGTTAAGTATAATAACTTGCCTATCAATTTGCGGTACACAGTAGGATCAACAAGAGGCTTGCCATCATCTTTATTAAATTTTACATTTTGTTCCATAGGAATCTTGGCAGGTTTTGAGCCTAAAACACCAAACTCAGCAAGAATATCAAGTGCATACTTACATTGGCAAATATGAATTCCTTTTGGTGATCTAGCAACTTTAATCCCAAAGAAGTATCTAAAGATGCCAAGGTCTTTAATTTTAAACTTGATGTGTAAGCAATTTTTTATATCAACAATGGAGTCCATGGAATTACTAGCCACTAAAATATCATCGACATATATAAGCAAGGCAGTGAAACAAGTGCCTTTATGCATTGTGAAGAGACTATAATCTGCCTTTGATTGAGTGAACCCAAAATCTATCAAACATGAGGTGAGTTTCGCATACCATTGTCGAGAAGTCTGTTTCAAACCATATATACTTTTAAGTAGCCTGCAGACCTGCTAAGGACCTCCTTTTTTATAACCTGGTAGCTTGTGCATGTATATTTCTTTCTTTAAATCACCATGAAGAAAAGCATTATTTACATCGAATTGATGTAAAAACCAACCTAGAACAGAAGCAATTAAAAGTAAACATCTTACAGTAACCATTTTAGCAACTGGTGAAAAAGTTTCATGATAGTCAATTCCTTCTTGTTGGGTGTATCCTTTTGCAACGAGTTTGGCTTTCAATCTTTCCAAGCTACCATATGAATTTCTTTTTATTTTATAGACATATTTGCAATCAATGGCTTGTTTACCAGGAGCTAAATTTACAAGAACCCAAGTTTCATTTTGTTCTAATGCCAATAACTCAGCATCCATTGTCTTACACCAACCAGGATCTTTAACAGCTTGGTAGTAAGAAGTCGGTTCAACATCATTAGATATGCTAGAAGAAAACACTTGTAAAATGGGAGATAAAGAACGATAAGAGAGATAATTTTCCAAAGGAAAAGAATAGGAGGTAGAAGAAGAAAATACCTGGACCATTGTTTAAGAATTTGGAATGAAGGCAGCCTGTTGACAGTGGTAGTCTTGCAGATAACTTGGAGCTATTCTGATTCTGGATGATTTTCGAAGAGGAAGCTAGGATGGAGATGAAGATTTTATGTCATTATGTGAATCAGGTGGAGGAGAATCAAGTGAAAGAGATGAATTGCTTTCCCTCTCAATAGCAGATAGTAAAGAGTTATCTGACAAAGATTTTAAAGGCAAAGAAATGGTATCATCAAGAAATTTCAGATAGGAAGATGGATAGTTTGCTGGTTCTGGGAAAAATGAAGTGAAACCAGGAGCATGCTGATTTTTTTTAGCTGGTTCAGCATGAAGAAAAGATTAAAATAGAAAAATTGTCTCATGAAAAACAACATCTCTAAAAATGAATGTAATATGAGTTTCAAAATCTAATAACTTATAACCTTTTATTCCAAAAGGATAACCTAGGAATATACACTTTCTGCCTCTTGGATCAAACTTCTTTCTGCCATGTGAAAGTGTTGATGCAAAACAAAGACATTCAAAGACTTTAAGATGTGAATAATTTGGTTTACTTCCGAAAAGAATTTCATAAGGTGTTTTATCTACCAACAAAGGTGTTGGTGTTTTATTTATAAGATATACAGCAGTTAAAATACAATCATTTCAAAAAGATAAAGGAAGACCTTATTAAAACAACAAGGCACGGATGATATTTAAAAGATGTTGTGCTTCCTTTCAACAATGCCATTTTGTTGAGGGGTTTCAGCACAAGATCTTTGATGAATAATGCCTTTTTAATTAAAGAAATCAGTCATCTTAAACTCAACACCATTATCACTACGAAGACTTTTAACTTTGGTATCAAACTAAGTTTCTACCATGTTACAAAAAGATTCAATGCATGTCCTTGTCTCTAATTTAACTTGAAGTAAATAAACCTAAGTAGCTCTAGAAAAATCATCAACTATGGTTAAGAAGTATTTTGACTTATCATATGCAACAGCAGAATAAGGGCCCCAAATATCACAATGAATTAATTCAAAAATAGCAGTGGACTTATGAATGCTAACAGAAAATGGAAGTCTATGTTGTTTAGCAAGAGGGCAAATGTAACAAGGAACAATTTTACTCAAATTACTGCTATTATTCATATTAGGATCTTTGATTACATTCATTCTAGAATCAGAAACATGACCAAGATGATAATGCCAAAGATTGCTAACATCAACATTGTTTTTGACAGACATAGAAACTGAAGGAAAAAGAGGTAATAAATTTGATAAAACATCAGTTAAAGCAGTTGGAGAAACAGCAGAAGGCACTAATTGATATAGGCTGCACTTCATTTCACCCATCCCAATCATGGTCCAAGTGGAAAGGTCTTGTATGAAGCAAGTATCAGACAAGAAAATTAAGCAATGAGTTAGCTTCTTAATGAGTCTTTTAACAAAAATAAGATTAAAAGAAAATGAAGGCACACACAAAACATTAGTAAGAGTCATACTGTTTGTAAGCTTGACATTGCCCAAATGAGTGACTAGTACACAAGTGTTATTGGGCAATTTGACTATGTATGATACTTCTGTAGTTTTGGAAGTAAAAAATGAAGGACTACAAACCATGTGATCTGTAACTCCGAAATCTATGATCTAAGGAATAGAATTTAAGTCAAATGAATTGAAAACAAAAGAGGAGCAATAAATAGGGCTTATATTAGACAACTTAGAAGCTTTTGGCATTGTAGAATTAGTTTTGAAAATAGCTTGTGCTTGGTTAACAGAAAGAATGGAACTGAGATGATCCTTGTGCTGGAGTAGACTCAAAAGTTGCTGATATTGATCCTTAGTGAAATTCACTTTGTCTTCAAAAATTTCTTCTTGAGCAGATTCAGCAGTTAAACTAGTTTGATTTACAAAAGAATTTACTTCTTTACTCTTGTGTAATTTGTGTTCAGGAGGATACCCATGAAGTTTGTAGCATTTTTCAATAACGTGACCTGTCATATTACAATAAGTGCACACTAGAGGTTGAGCATTTCCAACTTTGAAGCAATTTTCCAGAGAATGTCCTTGAATATGACAATGCTTGCAATAGGGTCTATCCTTTCTTTGTGTTACGGAAGTTTTAGTGTTGTTCTTGAATGAAAGATTGAAGGCTTTACTAGCTAATGCCATGGATTCAAGGGACGGAGAGCTGTTAACAAGCTGGCGATTTTGTTTTTGTTGCTGAATTAAAGAAAATACCTTATTAACAGAAGGAAGTGGTTCAAGAAGTATAATTTGGTCTCTAACATTTGCACACTGATCGTTCAAGCCCATAAAAAACTGTATAACCCTGTCCCTTTGATGTCTTTCATTCAAAATGCCTAACTGGCCACAAGTACAAGCAGGAATAGGATCATAAATGGCTATTTCATCCCAAAAAGTTTTAAGATTACCAAAACAAGTACCCACAGAGTCCGATCTTGACGAAGACTTGCCAAACTTCTCTTGAGCTGGAAAATACGAGGTCCGTTCTGCTGTGTAAATCGATCCTTCAGTTCTGTCCATATTGTTTGTGCTTCATCTACAAAAGCTATACTAGATTTGATGTCTGCACTAATAGAATTTTGAATCCAAGATACAACCATATCATTGCATCTTTCCCATATATCAAATAGAGGGTCTTCTTCATTTGGAGGTTTTGAAATGCTTCCATTAATGAAACCTAACTTGTTCTTTACTCTAACCGCTCGACGCATTGCCCTAGACCAAGTAGCATAGTTATCTATAGTAAGTAAATCTGTAACGAAAACAAGTGTTGTATTGTCACCATTTTTAATTCGGTAAGGATTATTTGGGTCTGCGAGATTGAGGTAGAAAGAAATTTGCCTGAAGTTAACAGGATTTGGGATTTAAGGTTCTTTTTCCATGGTTAAATATGAGGGGGAAAAAAATCAAGAGCCAAGGAAACCTTGCTCTGATACCATGAAAAGAAATGAAATTAGGAAGAAAAGCAAAATTGTAGAGAAGAAAAATTTTCACTGTCTGAATATCCTCCTTTTTTACAATCCGTGTATATATTCTGCAAAAGAATAACTAAAAACAAAAAACGCAGGTTTGGTGCTTGCCATTCTGCAGCAGAAAAAATGCCTTCAGCCAACCAAAATTACACAATTCAATAATAAGACAAAATAGCAAAACAGAAAGAGAAAATAAAATAAAAGAAATTATGAGTCAATCTTTCGCTCGTGTATATTTTAGAGGGCATAGATGACTTGTCGTTGAATCTCCAGGCAAGCACCGACTTGTAGTTTTTGTATTCTGTAATAGAGTAAAGAAGACATCAATTTGTGTTCTGTTATCTTTGCAAAAATCAGATCCTGAGTTTTTTACAGACGAAATGATTAAAAGCCTTATGCTGGTAAGATCTACACTCATTGATTTGTATTTTGGATTATGTTTTCACTCAATTTATTAAGAGATTTTCCTAACATTTTCTTATTACACTGGTTTTGTTAACTGCAGGAATTGACACTTCAGTTAACACAATTGAACGGGCCATGTCTCTTCTCCTTAATAACCCACATATTTTGAAAAAGGCACAAGTTGAAATCGACAATCAGCTAGGATCTGATCGATTTGTTGACGAATTTGATTTGACAAACCTCTTTTATCTTCCTTCTATTATATATGAAACTTTGCACTTATACCTACAGGGACCTTTTCTAATGCCACATGAGTCATCACAAGAATGCAAGATTGGAGGGTTTCGCATCCCGCGTCGCACAATGCTTTCGGTAAACATGGGGCTATACAAAATGATCCAATTTGGGAGGAGCCCTCGACGTCTAAAGCTTAAATTCACACTAAACATAAGGTCATGGGATACAAAGCTTAAATTCGCTATTGAAAAGCTAAAGTTTCAATAATTTAGTTTAAGGATTAGGATTAGAGTTCGTACAATTCAAAGCATGAAGCTGTCAAATTAAAACCTTATATGAAAGAATGAAACTAATGGATTAAATTATGGTTGACAAAGGAATATTGCATGCTAGAGACATGATTTTATGAAAACAAAATCTGCAATCCTCGCATGGACTCTTGTCGTTATTGCTTTTTTCTTGTCATCGGTTGAATTTATATTGAATTTGAAATTTATCAATTAGAAAAGAAAAAACACCGAACCCCAAAATTTAAAATCCTGAACCCCAATGAAATTAATAATAAAGTTTGATGTATTGACCTCATGCAAGACCTGTTTTACTCTTGTTGTCTACCAGTTCAGAAAGAAGTTTTTACGGTCGGGCTTGGTGCAACTTCTTTATTACATTGGAATCCACACTAAACATAAGGTCATGGGATACAAAGCTTAAATTGGCCATTGAAAAGCCAAAGTTTCAATAATTTAGTTTTAAGGATTAGGATTAGAGTTCCTACAATTTAAAATAAAATTAAAAATTATTTATTTTATGATTACGAAGGTTAAGACAAATAAAATGAGATTAAAAAATAATTTAAATTGGTTATATTATATATTTATTAATGGAAGACCAAAACAATAATAATAATATTTTATTTTTCTTACAAATTATTTATTAAAGCCTGACATTTACAAAACTCTCAAAAGATAGAGGGAAAACATATGAAATTCATGCACCAAACACAATTTCCCAATCTGATTGTAAAGTTTTCAAAACAATGCTTTACTTTATGTGTTGTGATATCAATTATAAGCTTGCTTTTCACTATTATTAAAACAAAAAAAAAATTTTAAAAATTATTAAAGATATGGTTGGTGAATTATTTTTATTTATAGAATTTAAAATTTGTAAATTTTATTTTTTTCATTAAACTGATAATTGATAAGGTTCAGAGTATCCAAAGATCTATATTCCCTTTGGGTTTTTTTTTTTTTTTTTTTTTTAATGTATGATGTATCCAAAGATTTATATATTCTGATAGTGTGCTTGTGACATTGCGTGACAATAATTGAGGTCCCGAGGTCCAAATAATTTTATGCTTATTTTGCAAGTTGGAAATATCATCAATTATTTATGATAAATGACAAACTGCTGGCTCCATACCCTTTCGAGGAAGTCTCATGCTGCTGACATGCATGTGCTTTTCAACTTGATCTTTGGCTAGTATTCGTTTCTGTGCTCAGGGTGTCCATAGTGGGGGCAAATATCATTTTCCAGTATTATTGGTTCAATTTTATAAGTCTGTATTGTTCTCTTTCAAATAGCTACCACCATCAACGAGCAGTTTTAGACGAAGTAAAATGCTTTTGCTCTTTCTTCTCTTCATATCCTTGTACATTATAACAACCCACTTCTATAACAAGGTCCAAAATCTACCACCAATCCCTTTCCCTGCTCTACCAATCATAGGCCACCTCTATTTAATCTTTAAGAAACCTCTCCACCGAACTCTCTCCGAAATCTCGGCCAAACACGGCCCTATTCTTCTCCTCAAACTCGGTTGTCGCCGTGTCATGCTCTTGTCTTCTCCGTCAGCCGTCGAGGAATGTTTGACCAAAAACGATGTTGCTTTCGCCAATCGTCCAGTTATCCTCCTCGGAAAACACTTGGGCTATAACAGCACAGGTCTGGCTTGGACACCATACGGGAACCACTGGAGAAACCTGAGGAGAGTATTGTCTCATGAAATTTTGTCAACTGACCGTTTACCAATACTGTCGTCTATACGCAAAGACGAGGTCAGATCATTGATTCGCAGACTTTTAAGAAGTCAAAATCAGACAGTGGACATGAAATCTGCTTTCCTTAAATTTACGTTAAACGTGATGACGAGGATGATAGGAGGGAAGAGGTATTTTGGTGAAGATGTGGCGGCCAGAGTTGCGGAGGAGGCAAAGAAGTTTCGACAGATGACAAATGAAACGATTCGTGTTGGAGGTGGGGTAAATGCAATTGATGTTTTACCGGTGTTGAAGTGGGTAGGGTTTGGATGGATAGAGAAAAAGTTTATGGCTGTGCAGAAGAAGAGAGATAGTTTTATGCAAGATTTAGTAGAAGAGCTTAGAAGAAAAATGGAAATTGATCGTGGGAGTGATCAAAATTATGTGATTGGAGAAAGGAAGGAGACGATGGTTGAAGTTATGTTGTCTTTGCAAGAATCGGATGCTGAGTTTTATTAGGATGAAACCATTAAAAGCCTTATGCTGGTAAGAGTTACTCATCATTCAAATATTGTGATTAAAATAAAAACGATGAAAATCTTTACAACCTGGAGAAATTTTAATATTATATTTCAATTAGAAACTATCAAAAAAAATTATATATATTATATGAGTCCTTTTTCCAAGTAAAGAATTGCTTATCAATGAGAGTTACATGTTCTATTCTTTTCTCTTATCTCAATTTTAACAAAAACCGCGAAGTTCTGTAAAAAGAAAATTTTTACATGAAATTCGGGTGTTCCTCTCTCATGATGAAATTACTATTTTCTCTCTCTCTCTCTCTCTTTTTAACTTTTATCAATAAATATGGCTGATCAGCTAGTCTTTAAGGCTGCTAAGTGCTTAAGAAAACAACTTCTTAAATTTATCCCACAACATCTGTTTGTTTTAATAAAATGCCAACTGGTAAAGAGAAGTAGACCAAATTACAGGAATGGGAACAGCTGCGAATCCTGATAACATTGTTCACATGAATAATTCCTTATTCTTTGTCTTTGAACAGGTTTTGTTAGCAGCCGGAAACGACACTTCTGTCGGGGTAATGGAATGGGCATTGTCTCTTTTGTTGAACAATCCAGACATCCTCAAAAAAGCACAAACTGAAATCGACAATAAAATAGGATTTGATCATCTTATTGATGAATCCGACTTGGTTAAACTCCCTTATCTTCATTGCATTATAAATGAAACTTTGCGATTATATCCAGCAGGACCTTTATTAGTACCACATGAATCATCAGAAGAATGCATGATCGGAGGGTACCACATCCCACGCGGCACAATGTTGTTGGTAAACATATGGGCGATACAAAATGATCCTAAAATTTGGGAAGATCCCACGAAGTTCAAGCCTGAGAGATTTCAGGGAATTGAAGGCACGAGAGATGGGTTCAAGTTCATGCCATTTGGCTCAGGAAGGAGAAGCTGTCCTGGCGAAGCTTTGGCTACGCGTGCACTTGGGTTGACATTGGAACATTAATTCAATGTTTTGAGTGGGATAGAGTTAGTGAGAACATGGTGGACATGGCAGAGTCGTCTGGACTTGTGTTATCTAAGGTTCATCCTTTGCAAGCTAAGTGTCGTCCTCGTACACCCATGCTCAAGATTATTTCACAAATATAATCTTAAATAGCACTGGCCATTATATTCTGCATTTCTTGCCATCTTAGAGGTTTATGTGGCATGTAAATCCGTGCATGCTATGATAATAAAAACTATTTTCAATTTGTACTGATGAGAATCAAATAAGATGCACGTTGAAAATTATTCTTTATTGTTTAACATGATCCTTTTCAAGATTACTAGCAATATTAATATTTGTATTTATTTAAATCTCATTAATTATCGCATCAAATAAAATATTTTTCTTAATTTTTTGTATCCTTGATTTTTAAAATTTTAATAATACATAAATATAAAAAACAATGAAAAGTTTTGATTTTATTTTAATTAATTTTTTTATATTTTTATTCTTTTAAAAAATAAAAATTAATCATTAAAAAAGAATTTCAGTCTAAAATTTTAATAAAAATAAAATTAATATTTTCTCTTGGTTAATAATTCACTTCATGTGTTATTTCTACAAATAAGGTATAAATAAAGTAGTGAAATAAAAATTTTAATTTTTTTTATTAAATTTATAAAAGAGTATTTCTCATTTGCCTTCTTTGAGGTGTGAGCTTTTATCACTTCTATAGTACAATTCAATTAATAGGCACTTATTACCCTTGTGGTTGTAAGAGAACAAAAGACTATCTAACTTCAAAGCTAAAGAATATTAAAATAATATTAAATCTATTGTTTCCAACCCAGAGACTCGGTACAAATCATAACAAATCCCTAATCTTTAAATCTCAAACCATGGAAGACCCAAGCAAACAGGTTGACTTAAAGATCATAGCAAAAAGGTTGTTAGATGAAACCAACGGTGGAAGCTTTTATCATTATTATTATTATTATTCTTAAGTCTGCTAAGCTTCCTTTCATTGCGAATGGGTCTCCTAAGGTTTTTTTCTCTTGTGGTTGAGGGTTCGGCAAAGTGATCCGTTGTCTCCTATGTTGCTTTGTACTGCAGAAGAAGTTTTGAGTACATGAATTTCCAGATTACATGACCAAGGCAAGGTGATTCCAATTTCGGTCCCTCGCGGGTGCCCTTTCGCCAACACATGTTTCTTTATGCAGACAAAGTCTTTCTTTTTGATAAAGGTGATCGGCAGTCTCTCACTAATACTGTGAGAATAAGTTGATGGAAGACTATGCTAAGGTGTCCGGCCAAGTTATAAATAAGGGCACGAACAGCATTTTCCTTGGAAATTTACTCGCCCAAGAAAGGATTTGATTGCTTCTATTTTAAGTTTTATCGAGGATAGAGTTCCTTTTAATTATTTTGCGGTCCGATTTTCAAGGGTTGTCCAGGAAGGCAGCATTTACAAGTTTTGGCAGATAAAGCTAGATCCCCGTTTGAAAAGGTAAACTCCTATCTATGGCAGGTAGAGTGAAGCTCATTAAATCAGATTTGTTGTCCTAAAATGGAGGTTGGTCTTGGTCTTAAAACATTGAACATTTTTAATAGAAGTTGTCTTCTTAAGACATTGTGGGATCATAATTCTAGTAATTCACTTTGCTACAAATTCTTGAAGATAAGGTATTGTTCACAGATGTTTCTTAAGTGTTTAGATCCTCTTCTCTTTGGAGTGGCTTCGGCTTGTGCTTCCTAATTTTATCAAAGGTTCGAAATGGATTATTGGAGATGGTTCTAATATAAATCTCTGGTATGATAAGTGGTTATATCAGCCAATTCTCTCAGCTACTAATTTTTGCGCACTGCAGCTTTCCTGCTGCGTTGAAGATGTTATTAACAATGGTCGTTGGAACATTCCTCATGATTTTTATGATGTTTTTCCAGAGCTATAGTGTTCTATTTCGAATACAATTCTTCCTGGCGGTGAAGATAGAAGGATTTGGATAGATGCTAGAAGAGATGGTGAGCTTACAATGAAATTGGGTTATGAATCTCTTAGACCACTTCGAGAACATAAGCCTTGGTGTTCCATGGGAGAATTCTGTTCCCCCGTTACTTTGGCTTTTGTTACAAAAAAAATTCAATACAGATGTATCTATTTAACATGAATTTTTTCCTCGTGTTCTGTCCCTTGTTGTCCAGATGATGCAAATCATTTGTTTGCAAGATGTCCTGCTATGGATTTTCGGCATTGGCTGGCTAAGAGATTCAGAACTCATCTTCTTAAAGCAATCATCAATAAGCTGTTCAGACCTCAAACGGTGATTAGTCTTTGGGAGTCAATCATCAATAAGCTTTTCAGTCCTCTATTATCTAATTTTTGGTTGCTTCTCCTTTTCAATTATTTACTTGATTTGGAAGGCTCTTAATAAACTTCAGCCCCAAAATGTACTACCTTCAATTATTGGAGTGAAAGCTAGCTATAGGTCACATCCCTAGTAAACTAACAGGTGAGTTAAAGCTATAAGTTATATAATTTGAGTCTTTTCAATTATGCAGATATATTTCAAGTTATAAAATTTAAAGAGTAAATTAGTGACAGGCTATATACTTAAAGTATAAAGCAAATAAGTTATACTTAGTTATTAAGTTTGAACTATTATAAATGATATCAAAATCAGTTCATAATTCAATATGTAAATAATTTGTTCTATTTATTAGTGACATATCTATTATAACTCTATTATGAAAATACAATGTTTAAAGAAGGAAAAAAATATCACATCTCATATTATAACTCAATTACAAGAAAATAAAGTCTAAAAAAAAAAAAAATATTACATCCCATATTATTAGCAAGTTAGCGAGTAAATTTATATTATAAACTATATAATTTAAATTTTTTTAATTAAATAAACGTATTTTGAGTTATAAATTTTATGAATAAACTCGTAATAAATTATATGTTTAAAATAGATAATAGCTATTTAATTGTTAAACTTAGAACTATTATATATAATATAAAAATTGGCTCATGATTCAATGTGTAAGTGATGTTTTATTTGTTAATTATATATATCTATTCTGATTCTCTCATTAGTAAAGTGATATTTTATTTGTAAGTGATACATCTACTTTAACCCTCTCACTATTAGGTTAATAGGTGAGTTTAAATTATAAGTTATATAGTTTAGTTTATAAATTATATATTTTTAATTAAATAAACTTATTTTAGATTACAAAATTTAAGAACAAACTTGCAGTAGACTCTATATATATATATATATATATACGTAGAGTTCAAACGATTCTTATCCTTCATTGGCATACTCCGCTTCATGGTTTGATTAAGGCCCAATTAAAATGGTTTTTTTATAAAATTGGCAAACAATGAAGGGGTAAATTTTTAAAAAATTAAGTAATTAACAAAAATAGAGATGTTAAATGAGTCAGGTTGATCTGGGCCTGACATGATCCAGTTTATAACTAGTGAGTCTGGCCCAGTAAGGCCAGTCAAAGATCTTTGTTGGATTTCAAAAGAAAATCTCCTCACAAGCCCAAGTCAAATTCGCGTCTGTTGGCTCCACGTTAAAAAATAATTAAAAAATTTTTAAATTTATAAAGGTTTACGAACCGGTCGAATAGGAGTCTAATAGACCCGGACTTACAAATCATACCAAGCTTCATCATTTATAAGTTGGTCCAAATCGACCCGGGTCTATTAGTCCGTTGAGCTTAATTTTTGCAGGCCGGCCCGTTTAATACCCCTTGACGGGAGCCTCCAATTGCCCCTCATCCTAAGTAAATGCAAATAATTGTCTTGATTTGACCGATGAATGCAAACAATATAAAAGTATTGTTTGGGTGTTAAGATTCATACTTTTCAAACAGATGCGGGCTTGAGATTCACTCCCAATCATCAGTGCCAATTTTACGTAATTAAATTCCTTGCCCATCAGCATCAATGAGATTATGTCTTCTTGATCCTCAACTGGTTATACCAAGTTAAACACAGCAAGTCCTAATACACAAAAGAAAATTATGATCATTAATGCTAATTTTATGAAATTAAAATACCAAAATTTGTGTACCATAATCTGATACAATCCCATATAAATTTAAAATATTATTATTATTGTTATGATTATAACATATTAGCTATTTTAACTCGTCAATTTCAAAATAAATTTCCAACTTAACAAACCCAGCATTATTCAGCTTTGTGTTGCTTTTGTTTTTTCTCTTTCTTTTTCGTAATTGACAAGTAAGATTTCAAAATCAACAGAATGTCATGGAATTTTCTTAATGCCATGAACCGAAAAAGTCAGCAGCCATTAAATGGTTTAGAATTGAATATTTGGAGTGCATGGAATTCTTGGTCTTAATTTAGTTATTGGTTCATCCTCCCGTTCCAAGGGAAGAGGAGTCGGTAACGTTATGCAAGAGACGACTCAAGATTCCAAGTCATTGCCGTGTTAACAACAGATATAACACAAAAAAAAACAAATTACTGCCGTCTTCATCTGGAATCGAATGAAGCTGGTCCATAACCAAGGACAAGCCAAATTGTCGTTGTCAAAGTGCTGTCAACATTAATGAATAAACCAAGTAGTTTACTTTTAGCAATGAACTCGATACGTCAAGACCCCGCAACTGAGTGAACGACGAGTAATCTAGATAATCTGGACAAGTTATCTGCACCTCTCGATAGAAATCTCAGTCAGCATTTATCAGTCATTCCTACCGACAATAACCTCTAGTTTGTCAGCATACTACATGCATGGTCGAACGCGTAATCGGACTAGTCCAAAGTTTTGAAAACAGCTTCCTCAAAAAAATCATCATACAGGATACCTTGACACAGTCAAATTTCTTCTGATCAATCTAATGTCATGAGGCTATTATTCGCAGTAAATGATGAAATGCTAGACTGCTCGGTTCTTTGTCACTAGAGCTTAGACAATGGCGAAAAACAAACACTTACTGCTCGCCTTTCTTTCCTTAATATTTCTCATCCTCTTGTTTGAACCCCTAGAGTCTAAGGATTCGGTGAAAGTGGGTGTAATTCTAGACTTGGATTCCTCTGTGGGGAGAATAGCAAACAAGTTTTTGTCAATGGCACGCGACGATTTCTATGCTGTAAACTCCAATTATCGGACAAGGCTGAATCTCCTAGTCAGGGATTCTCAAAATGATGTCGTTCTTGCAGCATCTGCAGGTAAATTAAAAACCTCATACGCTCACATATTGTTCAAATCTTTATTACGTATTGCTCAAATCATACTTTATCAAACATGGTGTTAGATATGTAAACAACAAAATTTCAAAATCTTTCATTAGAGCATGTCTTGCTCCCTCTTTAATAGATAAAATCCGTTGAAGGATTACTAACATGCAACAGAAAAAGAGTGAGAGGCTGTGTGTGTGTTTTATTTCTGGTGATTAAACTATAACTTCATAAATATTCCGTTAATTCTTACACTGAATTCACTTCAAGTAAATTTTACGTTTCTGTAATCTGAAAATTTGTGTAATAGTTGCCCATTGAAAATATGAATACGTAATTCACTTCAATTTTTCATTTAATAAGAACGTTTGTAGTATTTCTCAATAGAACCTTGTTTTAGTGCGTGTCTTGTTTCCTTTTCATTAATTTGAAGGATTACTGGACAAATGCAGCTCTAGATTTGATGAAGAATGAAGAGGTCCATGCAATTATAGGACCTCAGAGGTCAACACAAGCTAAGTTTGTGACTGGTCTCGGAGGAAAAGCAAAGGTTCCAATTATTTCATTTTCAGCCACAAGTCCCTGTCTTTCTCCAGCTGAGAACAAATTTTTCGTTCGTACCACCCATGACGACAGCTTTCAAGTGAAAGCCCTAGCAGCCATTGTTCAAGAGTACGGTTGGAGAGAAATTATCGTTATTTATGAAGATACAGATTATGGAAATGGTTTGATTCCATATCTGACTGATGCCCTTCAAGAAGTTAATACTCGAGTGCAATACAGAAGTGTCATTTCACCAAATTCCAAAGACAGTGAAATTTCGATGGAGCTGAGCAAACTCAAGGCAAATCGAACTACAATTTTCTTGGTGCATATGACAGCTGCACTTGGTTCCAAGCTCTTTTCAGAAGCCAAAAACGCCGGAATGATGAATGAAGGGTATGCATGGATTGTCACAGAAGGGTTATCATTTTTGTTAGATCCTGTTGATTATGAGAAAGACGTGGAATTAATGCAAGGTGTATTGGGTTTAAGGCCACATGTACCACGCTCAAGAAAACTTGAACATTTCAAATTGCGATGGAAGATCAAGTCATCAGAATTAAACCTCTTTGGATTGTGGGCATATGATACAGTTTGGGCGATAGCTATGGCTGTGGAGAAGGCTGGCACAGAAAATTCTAGCTTTTTAAAGCCAAATACAAGCAACAGCAGTGTTGATCTTGCAGCCTTAGGAACATTTGAAATGGGTCCAAAGCTTCTAGACACATTGCTGGATACAACATTTGAAGGCCTGAGTGGAAACTTTCATTTGGTTAAAGGACAGTTGGAACCCTCAGCCTTTGAAATATTCAATGTGATAGAAAATAATTCTGAGAGAGTTCTTGGATACTGGACAAAGGAGGATGGACTAGCGTCAAAATTGAATGATAATGGTAAAGCAATAACTTCAACTTCGAAGAAACTCAAGAAACCACTTTGGCCAGGAAATACGTTAGAGCAGCCAAAGAAATTGAAGATTGGAGTTCCAGTGAGAGAAGGATTTACTGAATTTATTAAAGTGGAATGGAAACCAAACACACACTACGAACCTAAATCATTTTCAGGGTTCTCACACGACGTGTTCCTCGAAGTAGTTAAAGTTTTAGAATTTCCTTTCCCTTACGAGTTTGTTCCATTCCATAAAAATGGCGCGAGTGCTGGAACATACAATGAACTTGTTCACAAAATCAAAGAGGAGGTGGGTAATAACTTAAACCATTCTTGGTTATATGATACTCATTACTTGTAGCCACTGATTGATTGAACTGATAAAATCTTTAACAGGCAATAGTAAGATATGAATTTTAATCTCCTTCACGTCAGCATCGGAAAAATAAGGTTTTTAAGAAAGGAAACTCATTGCTTGTAATAATGCAGGTATTTGACGCTGTGGTGGGAGATACAACAATTGTGGCAAATCGCTCAACCTATGTAGATTTTACACTGCCTTACTCGGATTCTGGAGTGTCAATGGTAGTTTTGGTGAAAGATGATGAGAAGAAAAACTTTTGGATTTTCTTAAAGCCGCTGAGCTTGAATCTTTGGTTAACAACAGGAGCAGCCTTCGTCTTCACAGGCTTTGTTGTATGGGTTCTTGAACACCGTATAAACACTGAGTTCAGAGGCACCCCACAGAATCAACTTGGCACAGTATTTTGGTTCTCCTTCTCAACGCTCGTCTTTGCTCATAGTAATTCTTCTCCTACTTTACACACAATTTTAAAAAATTTCACAGCAGATTTACGTCTTCAGAATACATGTGTTTTAGGGCACTTTTTCACCTAAAATATCATTGTGGTTTCTGCAGGGGAGAGAGTGATGAACAACTTATCAAGGTTTGTGCTGATCATATGGATTTTTGTGGTACTGATCTTGACGCAAAGTTATACCGCAAGCTTAACTTCAATGCTGACAGTACAGAGGTTGCAGCCTTCATTTAGTGATATCAAGGAGATTCAAAGAAATGGTTATTCTGTAGGATACCAGACGAATTCTTTTGTGAAAGGTTTCCTGACAAAACAACTGAATTTCGATGAGGCTAGGATGAAGGATTATAGCACCCCTGAACAGTTTCATGAAGCCTTGTCTAACGGATCGGTGGCTGCAATTTTTGATGAAATTCCCTACATCAAGCTCTTCCTTTCTAAATATTGCTCCAGATACATGATGGCAGGACCAACTTACAGAACTGACGGATTTGGTTTTGTAAGTTCTTTTCTAACTTGGATTAACAATTTATACCTCCTCGTAATACTGTCATAATATGTTCGTATTTTATTAAAAATCAAACAAATAATTTTTGATACAAAATAATTGTTAAAAGACAAATTTATAATTTTTTTTTTTTTTATTTGTTTTAGGCCTTTCCACAAGGATCCCCACTAGTGTCTTACATCTCAAGGGCAATCTTGAATGTTACCGAAGACAAAGAAAAAATGGAAAAGCTTGAAAAGAATATAGCGGGAAGTCAAGCATCCTGTGAACGTGAAGTTTCACCATTGTCTTCTTCGGATAGTCTCAGTGTTTACAGCTTCGGAGGCCTCTTCCTCATTACAGGAATTGCTTCCATGTCTTCTCTCTTGTTATATATTTTCGACTTTGTACGTCTACACTGGCCTGAATTGAACCACCACCACCCTGAAATATCTTTCCGGTCGAAAATCGTCAATCTGGTGAAGCATTTTGACCAGAGAGATCCGTCTTCTCGTCCTCTCGAGAGAAGGGGATCCGTAATACATCCTGAATCAAGTCCAGGAGGCAATGGAGTCTGACCTGATATTAATGATGATATCCAGAATTGTAAGGAAATCCTCCGAAGGAGCTGAGAATGTTGATAGAGACGAAGATGATGCAGTTCATTCCTCAATGCATGGTTTATACGTCTATGGATGCACCAAACACATCTTAGATTATCAATTTAAATTTTCTGTCCTCGCTGTACATATTTATTTTTAATAGGTAATATGGATAAAAATATGACCTTAAATCTTTCTGTACTAACTCTTGATCAAATAGTTTGGGATTCAGAAGTGAACAAATTGGCGTATTCCCAAATCACAATGAGAAGAAATAACAAGATCCCTAGTTTAGTAAATGATGCCTAGAAGAGTAGAAACATTGATCCCCTGGATGTTCCGAAAATAATATTACCAACTTTCGATCTCTTTGTAATCAAAATGAAATCACAAATAATGCACACTCTGAGTAGCCAAAATGAAAACCTGAGGAATTAACGCATCTTACTGAGAATAATAATTGTAAGCCTGAATGGTTACTTCCTGGATGCTGTGCAAACAAGTATTCACAATCACAACTAAACAAGATTTGGAATTCACTAAAGCTCCTATACCATATGAATATAATCTACAATCCGCTTGGGTGACAATCGTACTTTACATTGATCCGAGCTGTAAACCAAAAAAAATCAGCAACCCAGAGATCGATACCTGAGTCAACTAAATGCCAGACAATTAATCTCCGTTTACCATTAGAGACTGAAAAGGAACCCTCTTAATTTCTATAAAAGTTGAGAAGTCTTTGTTCATTGGCTGTTTCCATGGTTCCCCATCCATCTGCAAATATGCATCTTTCCACTCTCCGCCCCTAATTTCCAATCTAATAGCCGCAGCCTGACAGATATCCATTAAACATTTATCAGTGTATAGGCATCGAATTTTTCAATAATGGTTTACAAGAACAAAAAGTAAATCATTGAATTTGGAAAAGTGTTAAAACCTGAACCACTAGTACAAACAAAATAATTTTGTACCTGGGCAATGTGTTTGGCAGAGATGAGTTCGACCATGACAAATGATGCATGCCATCCTTGCTTCAACCCAAAAATTTCTAGAAGACCATCGTCAGCATGGGCCTCTACAAAGCCTCTCTGCAAATTAGACGATTTTGTCTTTAGATTATAAATCAAGAGTCTCAGAAAACTACAAATTTTTCCAGCAAGCTAAAAGTTTTATTAGGTAAATCAAGTAATTGATACCTTTTCCAAGTAATCTGGACTCAAATTACCCCACGGATTCCTTCCACTTGCATAGTTATGAAGATTTAAAGCTACTATTGCCCTTACACTGTAGGAAACAAAAAATAATAATAATACTTATCCAAAACTAAAATTAAAAGCAAGAAATGAAAATTGGTAGTTTGCCATGTCTGATATCACACTAAATTCAACAATATAGCTTTTAAACTGAGCTGTATAAAGATGCAAGTCGAAGCTAAATAGCGGACAGGCATCCATTTATCGTGACACTATCAAAAAGAAATAATGAAAAACAAATCATCACTTGAGATAATTGAACCTCACCTTTTAGGGACTGGAATCTGCTCCCATTCTGAGCAATTGACCTTCTTAACATGCATCCTTAGGATATTCTTGAGTCCCCTACAACCAGAAAATTTTTGAAGATGAGAACAAAGATCATTTTGGAAAACTAATATCACTCACAAAGCATTAGTATTTCCTCATGATTCAAAAGAAAGATATTCCCACCATTTTTGGGAAACTGAAGCATACATGGGTGAAGGTCATTCTGTACACACTAGTGTGGGCACAACTCATGCATAAAAACTTCAAAATAAAGATTGTGCATAACAGGATGGGTACATTATGCTAATTTATTGACACAAACTCATGTATACTTTCTACTCAACCAGGAAAGAAAGATATATACAACAATGTTGTTTTCTAGTTAGATGCAAAATATTAAAAAAAAGAAAAATGAGGTGAAACTGATAAAATTATAATCTTAACAATTCTGATCATGTTAATTGTAAGTTGTGAAGCAGAGACAAACAGCCCAAAAACCATCATTAAGACATCAAACATATTAATTCAAAGACATCTAACCTTAAGCACGGATCACTAATGCAAGGTGTGAGGAACCAACCCTGAGTGCAAGTGTAGCCAGAATAGATCAGCTGCAATAACCAATGAGCCAATAACTGTATTAGTACTTCATAAAGGTATCAATAGCCAGTTTGATATTGCATTGGCTATTCCAGAGGTGCTGTGAAGAGTTGATATGCCAAAAGGCACCGTGAAAAGTTGCTACTATAAAAGCAGTTAGCATTTTATAAGATGGGTTTATGTGCATAGAGATGAAAAACCAGAAAATTAAGCATTTGGTAAATGTAAATTATCAGTGATGAATGCATGAAACAGATGAGATGCTAAAATCACTCTGAAAAAAAAAAGGTCATGAAAAGTATCTTTATAAACAGTAGTGTTAAAGATACAAACTCCTATACAAACTAACATGGCAACATTATATCGTTGCCACATGTCCTATATTTTCACAGGAGTAAAACAAAAATAAATTTTATGGAACATATAACAACAATATAACTTTAAGTGTCAGTTTGTATAAAAGTTTATATTCCTAGTATTATTCCTTCATAAATTGTCACTACAAATATCACTCTGAAACATCTTTAAGTCATTTTCTGAATTTATCTAAATCTGTTCACCTCAACAATATGTATAAATAAAAGGTAAAAATGTTTGATCAGACCTTATTTGTAATGGGACCTTGAGCAAGATAAGGCTTTTCATTACGTAAATGGTGGAAGCCATATGCAACTTGAGCATCCATTCCTATATAACCAAATAATAAAACTAAGAAACTTCTTAAAAAAGAACCAGAAATTCATGATCAGGAACAAAAGGCAGTTATCATTCACAACATAATCAATTAGCATGTAGCAAATTAAAATTAATATTCTTCTTTTCTTTCAAACTTTCTTGTGTATCACAGGATCTTGTTCGAGTTAAGCAGGAAATTGCAAATGGCATATCTTTCTCCAAGTTCAATTTCCATGACAAGCAAATCAAATCAAGATGCTAAAATGGGTGCAAATAAACTACAATAAAAAAAAAAAAAATTTTAAAATTTGGTTTGCTGCACAACATATATATTCATTAACTCTCCTATGGAGCCCCACTCATGGAGAGTGAAATCTGTGTGCAACAAATTTAAATACCACAAATCTTATACTCAATTTGATATACCTATGCTAAAGTAATTATAAAACACTCCTTCATAGCAATTCACTTTCTCGGGCAACTCCCCCTCAATCTGCAAGCCCTGCACACACCAGAAAGTTATATAATCAATTATACAAAATTTGATAACCAAGGATAATTGCATCAAAATCATTAGTTTGTTACAACAAAGGAACACACTTTCAAACAGTGAGATGGAAATCTAAGCATCAACATAATACCCCGGTTCTCTCTTGGTTAAATATTTCTTAACTTTGCATCCATTGTTTAGCAAAATCATCTTTACAGTTTTTCACATCTCCTTTTGGAGTGCATACACCAAATTTTCCTTTTTTTTCCCCTTTTCTTTTCAAGAAACATCTAATTTTGCCAGAAAAAAAGTCAGATCCACTCATTCTTTTACAGATGGGACATACAGAAACAGAAAGAAATTTTTGCCCTTAGTTCTACAAAAAATAACAGCCCCAGATGGAGCTGCATAAAAGAGACAATCCACTTCACCGGGTACAGTAAACAGAATGAGGCCTTGGCAGTAAGCATACAATGCATGGGACCATTCAGAACCTGTAGCGAGAGTTGCAAATTGTTTAACATTGCTTTATATTTCAACTTTTGAACATTATTCACCAATATTTCCTAAGACGTATCAGGGTTTTCAATCCTATAGATAAATACAGATATCACCTATGCTTTATAAAAGGTGAGCATATGCTACATATTTCCAAATGAAGCAACATATTTATGGTTATGATTAATCAAGTTCAAGAATATCACATTAAGTAGCCTCCCCCTCACTGTATTCTCTAAAGCCATAACAAAGTTGTATAATTTAATTAAAATCCCAAAGAAATGATTTAATTATAATCCCAATTCTGACAAGCAACAAAATATTTGTCTATGAGTACACAAGTCTAGTAATACTTATTGAAAAAAATTATGAATATTTAATGCTTAATTGTTGGTAATAGTTATAGGAAACAAATTGTCAAGGAACTCAATTAAAAAAAAATACTAAATGACAATTTTGCAAACAAATTTCTTAATCTTCAATAGAAGTTACTCTTTATTGATACAAAAGCATTCATCCAGGAGCAGCCGATAAAAGCCCTAAAGTCTAAAGCAGCAAAACCAACTACCTGATCAAGAGCACAATTTTCAGTTGACTTCAGAGAATGGGGTGGATCCACAACTTCTCCAGACGGCATTTGTATTGCAGCATGCCAACTGCATCAGCAAAGACAAATGCTAAAATAACTAATTCCGTTGACAGCCACAAAAGAATTAATCATGCAAATAATTTAACGAATTCTACAACAAATCTAAGCCGACCATACAACAGCAATACACCTAAAAGACATCATGTGCTCATAGAGACACAAACATATATACACAATATATAACCACTAAACTTCAAAAAATATCACATAATCATTTACAGAGCAACAGTTTATCCTTGCAGTTCAGAAAATAGCACTGATTTGATAACTAATGATAGAACAGTTACCTATCTAGACGGCAAATTGGACCTGCACTGGCTCTCTGAAGAGTTTTTTTTATGGCTGATTTCCAGGCAAAAGGAAATGAACCACCCTGAAGAAGGCATTCAAAACAACAAATCAATCAAGCAATACAAGGAGATGATTGAAAAAAAAAAAAATCAAAATCAATAGAAAGGAAAAGCTTACCCAACCAAAACTCCTAGCCAAGTCATTGCCTGTACCAAGTGGAATGATTGCTACAGGAGGAACTGGCTCCCTGCCCTGTCTGTGAAGTTCTTTAAGACTTCCCAGTACCCAACCAACCGTACCATCACCTCCAGCAACCTGCACAAGCATCCAGGATTTACAACTTCACACTTGAAAGTTTTGGAGTATGTACAGAAGACTTGAAAATCCAAAATGAGCTATGAAATCCCCATTGTGATCATTCACACGTAGGTAGAAATGCAATTGAGCGAACAACATAGTGATAATATGCTTCCTGCATCATGCCAGAATGGACATACCACAATTCTCATCTTTTGACGAGTCTCTTTTGCACAAAAGTCACCAAGCTCAGCCAATTTCTCCAGGCAACCCAATCCAAACTGGATAAATTCATGTGGCTTTACATCTGATAGGTCAAAAACCTGCATTATAAATTATTTCAAATTCAAGACACCAACATTCTTAACAACACTGGACCAAGAAATTCAACAGAGAAAACATAGTGACAGTTAAACCAAAACAAAATAGAGACAAAATGTTACTGTCACTCTTCATTCAAATTGCAAAATCTCAATATTTAAACCTGCCTGCATTTTAATGATTTTGGAATTTCTAACAAATAAAGGCATCTTCATTGGCATGAAACTGAGGCGCCCAAGTTAACTTAAAACTTGAATTTCAAGACAATAAAGTTAAAACAAGTAGTTTAGGCATTCCGGTTATTTAAAGTTTGGCTTCAGAAAAATAGGAGAATGAGTAATCTAGCAGTCCCCATGGTCACCGCACTAACAAGAAAAATCCTAGGCAAGTTCACTAATAAAGCAACATAAAAAAAAATGCTACTTTTGTGCACTGAACTACAATTCCACATCCTCCCTACACCATCAAATATCCAGGAAAACAATTTTTGTTCATTTTAAAAATGAAGAAGAAGAAAAGAAGCAACCAAAATCATCAAATTCAAAATAAAAATAATCCCTCTTCCTTTGCTCATGCTTTATAAAACTCATAATTTCATCCATAAATTACACCAAAACCTATTTGAAAAGCAATTCAGTAAACAAATAATATACTGTAGATAAAGTCCTAAACAACATATATATTAGTATTCAATTAAAATAATACATATTAAATAAAGAAGTAACCTGATATTGTCCCATCAACTGCCGCAGCCTCTCCTTCAACTCCGGACCATGCCGTCCGCCGCTACGCGAATTAATAAAAACAATCATCGGTGCCTCAGGCGGCTCAACGCCATTACCGTCGACGATTAAATCGCTCTCGCAGTTTTCAGCAGGCTCAACATTCTTCCTTTTCATAGCGTCACGAATCGCTGCTTGTAAATAATCAGGTATAGAAAGCCTCCTCTTCAACTCCTCCTTGTCAATTCGCATCCCGGACAACCCGCACGCGCGAATCGAGTCTATCATAGACGATCTCGCCGCAATCCGGGTCGTCGACGACGGCGAGTCCATGACGGAGGAATTAAAAAAGAGAAACTCTTTTCTCACAGCCCGGAGTAAATGAACGCTACTCTTTAGAGAAAGGAACGACAGAGAAGAAGAAGACGACAAATTGATTACAGCGTTGAATTGGTAATCATTATCCAATAATAAATAAATAAATAAATATTAATATTATTAAAAATAATTTTAAAAGAGTGGGGACAAAGGAGGGAAGAGTGAAAGGGTTTAAAGAGAGTCTTGAAATTACTCAAACTACCCTTCTGTTAGCGGTTAAATTACTCAAACTGCCACACGGGAATTTAGACTAATTTTAGATTTTTTTTTTTAAAGTTATTTTTTTTATATTTTTTAAGGATTAATTTATTATTTAAATTAATATTAAACCAATTATTTAACTTAATACGGACGTAATTAGTTCAAATCCCTAACCAATGACAAAACAACACGTCACACGGGCGTGTCCCCACGTTCTTAAACTGGGTGGTTGTAACACTGCCACGTGAACATATGTCTTAAAAACTGACAAGGGATTACTTGGATTGCTTCGTATTCTGTCAGATATTCTCTTGCACGTGCTCCCCGGGTGTCATTTTATCCCGTCTGTCGTAACCAATGGTTCATTGGTAAATAAATCAAACAAGCAGGGGCATTTATCTGGTATCAACCGAACATTCCATTGGGCGTAAGTGGAGTCCAGTCGAATCCAGACGGGCGACGGTTGACAGGAATATCAATTTCAATTGCAAAATTGGACCCACCATTATAAAACTCAAAAAGTTGGCACTTGTATGTAATTTTGTCATTGTCTTATTTCTTTCAAAAATTTTGGCTTTCTATGTAACAAAAAAATTGTGAACTTTGACAAAAATTCTCATGAGGGATGGCAAAAAGACTAATCTCATTAGAGATGGCAAAAATCTTCATTAGATTAGGGTTTCCAAGAGCTCATCTTGTTTAATATAGGGATTAGAAATTATTTTCATTTTTAGATGTGAAACCAAAAAAAAAAATCGAAAATGTATCTTTATTTTTATTTTTAAAGAGGGATAAATATAAGAATAATCTTCAATTTTTGTTTTTTTTTTTATATTTATATTATTAACATATTTAAAATTAAAAATTAAGTAAATATGTAATAATTAATTAATATTAAATTAAATAATTAATTATAAATTATTTAATTTAATTTTAATATTATAATTTATTATTTTTATTTAATTTTATTAATATTTTATATAATTTTTTATTATATTATATTAATCAATAGTGACCAGAATGAGGATGAAAATTCTCGCTTTAAAACAAGAACAAGATAGTGATAAAAAAAAAAAAATTTTGAAATAGGTACAAGGAGAATGGAGATGCCACTCCCAAAACTTTTAAGTGAAATTTATTTTTTTTATATAATATAAAATAATTTAAATCAAAAAATTATTGAAAACTTTCAAGTGAATGAGTGTATAATAATTACAATTTGAGATATATACTCTCTTGAAGACCCAAAATTGAGGGAGAAGGGTGGATCCACTCAAAATTAGTTCATTTGCCTAAAGTTCTAAGCTTGCGGCTGACTTTTACCAAGTGAACCCAAATGCACCCCTCCCATTACTAACTGCATTCAGAAGGAGAATGTCTTCAGAAGATGAGTAAGGTGGCTTTAGCATCAGCTCCTTTTATAAACCCATCAAGTGGAATTGAACCATCTCATGAATCAGATTTTGTGAATCTTCTTAGTAGCAATTAAAAAAATGAGATTGATAGAGACTTCACTGGATTTAAAATGACTCCTGGTTCTAACAGTTTGGTACTGATATGAAGCAATTTCATCACTAATGAAGCTCAATTATGGGGGTCAAAAATTGCATTTGTAGACACACTAGGCACACACCATCTCTTTAGTTATGCAAGGCAACCCCATCAAAAGGTGCGTGTACAAGCCTTCCACATGTTTCTTAAGCTTTTGCCCAAATATTTACACAGACAAGTGCACAAAAGGTGTGTATGGTTAAGGATAAGTATGAGTGTGCATTAATCACATACATATAATAATTTCCTCTTCTAACATTATCAGTGACATCAATCTTCAAGTTTAGACTGTCAGCCAAATGTGTTGAAATGCTTCACTCGAACAACCTTTTCACACTGTCTCAAACAGTAACTAATCAACAATTTCCCACCTACAATGAGTTATTCCTTATAAGGCTGTTTTCCTTCCATAATCATTTGCAAAATTTCCAATCTAAGTATCTTCTAAGATATGACACATTGCAAGTTTTATCTATCAACCCAGGTCAACGAAACAAAAGCTTTGTTGCTAGCTTTCGAAAAATGAAGGAACGATTTCATCCTAGCTTTGAGATTCCATATTTCCATTTCTATCTAACTCACCACAGGATTGAAGTTGCTTTAAATAAAACACTTTATTTTACCTCTCAATATCAAATTCCGCAAGAGTCTCCTGATGTTTTGAAACATTACATCCAGTGATATATATGAAAAATGAAAATCATGAAATATATGATTGATTGTGGTGTCAAATTAGCTGGTAGAGAAGCAAGATTGGACTATACCAATAGGAGTCATGGTATAAGAAGTCATCTCTAAATTTTCAGACTGGGGTTGCGCTAGAGCTCTCCTGAAAGTCTGCAATAGTACAAAGCATAACAAAATACAAATACCCATTTAATAAACAGTGACAGTATTTCCAATTTCTTACCGTAAAACCACGGATAATTTGCTAGAAAAGTTGAATTGAAAGAAAGAACTCTACTGAAAATCCACCTGCTGAGTCCTAATACGGCCTTGCCTCTCAGCAGCACATTTTTGATAGGCTGAGTTCAAAGATTTCTCAAGCCCTTTAACCTTTCACCATATATAAACTGAAAGATCATAAGAAGAAGAGCTCAATGCAGTATTAGATAAACATGTATATAAAAGAAGTGTAATGCGCAGACCAAAAAAAAAAAAAAGAAGTACGAGATATGCCAGTGGAAGCAGAAATGGCGGCAACTGCAACCAATGTTAAGCTTTTGGAATAGCCGTTGTAAGACATTATCTCAGTTGTATCGTACTGAGTACTGACCAGCTTTCCCTTTCTAAAACCTTCCTCTGAAACAACTCGGTGCATAAACCCTTCTTCATTCTTTTACTAATTTGATAGTACAAACAAAATACATCTCATATTTTTATTTTCTATATCATCCAGCTACCAATTTTTTACCTTAATATCATCCGACTTCAGTAAATTACAAAATAACTCTGTGAATATCCATGCATACATGAGAACGATGCAACTTTGATGTTTCAAGTAATTGGAAACGATTGAAAAAAAGAACTATCACCAAATAATAATTTACTAAAATATAACAGAAAAAAGTTAAATGTTGATTAATGTTAATTGATGACAGAGGCTTATTGATATTTTTTCATTATTTGATATTTTGAAAATCTTCAGAGGAAACAATGAAATTATCCCAAACCATTTTCTTAATAATAAAAAAATAAATTTCAGGTTTCTATTTATTTTATTAATTAATACTGTTAACTGAGTTGAACCGCCATTCACTCTTCAGACAGAACTTACATTCACGATTCTCTTTTGTTTATCTTCAAGTAAAACAAACCCATTTTTTTGTAAAACAAATCTCTCTCCCTTTCTTGAAGATATGAAAACCGTATTAGGTACGGGTTTTTTTCTTATTTGTTTCTATAATTTAATGCATTTGTTACGTTCTTTTGTATCAACTCTCTTTTTTTCTTTATGTCATATAAGTTTGTTTTGACATTGTCTGTTCAGTTCTTGCACGAAAATGTGGAAATTAGTTGCAAGAGTTGTGTTTGTTATGTTGTTGTCTTTTCTTCTGTTGCTCTTATTGCTGTTGTTTTCTGTAACCAATTTATCTGATTTACATAACCCGTTTTCTGGAATTGCCAGCCCTGCCAACTCCAATCATAATTTCTTGAATTCCGGCACAACATTGCGTTTTCATCACTTGCTTCATCATTTTCATGTACGCTTTTCCAGGTACTCTAATCTTTGTATTCATTTTATTGTTTGATGCTGCTTGTTCTGTACAAATTATGATTGATACCCTTTAAAGATTAAAGTCATTTCTAATGTTTGCCACTGTATTAATTAGGGAAAAAACTGTGGATATTTCTGGTAGTTAGGTTCCCAAATCTTGAAAATACAAAATTCAATTTTAGTTTCCATTTTACAGAACAGTTTTACAAAAACAAAAAATTTCCAAAATAATGTCCCCAGTTCCTAAGTTTTGTTATTCTTAATTCTTACTGTAATTACTGTTTTCATACAATTCAAGATTGTATAAAATGTGTGCAGAAAAGTAGTTAGAACATATCCCAATGCCAAAACTTCAATTTCAGATAGTTTAAATAAGAGGAAGGATCGTTACATACAAGGACCGGTTGTACAGGAGTTCACATTTCCAGCAAATTCTGCTCCCTTCAATAGCTGTCATGCCTCTACCATTGTCGAGGTTTACAAAATTTGATCAAATTTATTTTTTAGTTCTACCCAGCATTCCTTTCATTCTAAGAGGTCAATTGGATTGTTACTGAAATATGATTTGTGCAGGTAGATCAAGGACACTTTCTGGTTGCTTATTTTGGAGGTACAAGTGAAGGAGCACCTGATGTGAAAATTTGGTTGCAGATATTCAAGGTAATGGATTAACCAATTTCTCAGATCCACTTTGTGAACTACATAGTATTATCTTTACACGTGATGCTTTGTCACACTAGATGAAACTGCTTAAAATGTAGGGCAATCCCTAGTGTCAATTTAATGCATTTTGGTACTAATAACATGTTCAAATTTCTTGATATTTCCATCTTGCATTTTAAGATGACTATTTGTCAAGTAAAAATTTGTTGGGCAGGATGGCTGTTGGCAATCACCAGTTATCGCCGACGAACAACCTAATGTTCCATTGTGGAACCCTGTGCTGTTCAAGCTTCCTTCAAATGAGTTGTTGCTGTTTTACAAAGTAGGCCAAGAGGTTCAAAAGTAAATTTTCCAACTTAGTCTTTGGAATATTCATTGTTTGTAAATTATTTTGGTCAAGTATAATTATCTTTCTTTTTCTGTTTCGTTCTTGGAATATTCCTCGCATAAGATTACCATCTCATTCATGACTTGCTTGCAATTTAATGTTTTCAAATAAAATTATCAGTGATTATTGCAAGGATTACATTTAAATAATACGGGGGATTTTGCAAGTGGATGTTTTAGGTTAGCCTGCCATAAATATTCAATATTCTTGCTTACAATAGATGAAAACATGTGGATTTTTGACAACCACTCTTTGTGAGTATGTGGCCTTGAAATTTGGAAGAAGCCACCAACTTATTGTTTTTGAAATCAATTATTTTTCTGGCGGTGGACTTAGATTCGCCTGCAACGAATATGCAAACATTCCTGCTTACAATGCAATAATATACTTGTGTTTATGATATTTTATTCCTTTCCTTTGGCAAGAATTGTTTTTTGAACTTGTGTTTTCCTCCCAATGATTGAAGATGGAATTCAAATTACGAACAATGTTAAACTTTTGGGCTTTTATTTTAACTCTTGTTCATATTGTTATGTTGTTAGTACTTTCCTCCATGTTTCACCATGTGGAAATGTGAAACCTTACTAAACTTAGCTGACATGTCTTCCTGGCCCATGCTCGCTGTTGTCTTAATGAAATCTAGATGGAGCGGATGCATGAAGCGGTCATATGATAAAGGCCTGACTTGGTCAGAAAGAGAACAACTTCCTCCGGGTATATTAGGGCCATCAAAAAATAAGGTATAATTGATATTCAGTATCATATAGGTTCTGTTATGTCATGGTGTAAAATTTTATTGTTATCACTAACCTGCTGACAACACTTCTGCAGCCTATCTTGCTGGAGAATGGACTCTTGCTCTGTGGATCCTCAGTTGAAAGTTGGAATTCTTGGGGCTCATGGATGGAGGTTGTAGTGACAACTCAATTGCATGAGCTTTTGAAATCAAATGAAATTTTAAAAGTGGGAGTGACATGGATTTATGATTTTGATGCTTCAGGTCACAGCAGATTCTGGTAGGTCCTGGAGAAAGTTCGGTCCTATTTACATCCAAAATAAATCTCTCAGTGTGATTCAACCGGTTCCTTTAAAAACTGCAAAGGGCACCCTCCGTGCTTTAATGCGATCTTTTAATGGCATTGATAGAGTTTGCATGTCAGAATCCTGTGATGGTGGTCAAACCTGGAGTTTTGCCAAACCTACTGAATTGATGAATCCTAATTCAGGTTGATGGCTAAATTATGTTTTCATATACATATATATACATTTTCATTTGCTTCTGGCCAATAATATGATTGTTATCTACATCTTACTAGGCATTGATGGAGTTAAGCTAAGAGATGGACGTGTCTTACTTGCCTACAATACAGTCTCCAGGGGTGTGCTTAAAGTTGCCTTGTCAGCAGATGATGGTGATTCGTGGGTTGATGCTTTGACATTGGAAGAGAATTTGGGAATGGAGTTCTCATATCCAGCTGTTATCCAGGCTAGTGATGGGTCTGTTCACATCACTTATACGTATAATAGGACACAGATTAAGGTAAAAACTTATGATGTCGAAAAATGTATTGTAAAATTGATACCCATTTTACGTTCATTTTTCTTCATTCTTTTCAAAATTATATTCCTTAAAACAGTCAACTATAATAGTATTTTTCCCCCTTTTTTTTCCTTTTGAATGGTGTCTATCATGTAAATAATTGAGATTGTTCATGGCAGAAGATATAAATAATTTCTTCTCAATTTTGTTTTTACAGCATGTTGTTCTTCAGCCAAATTGATGCATTGACACATTAACTAGTTGAAGGTACGTTTCTTTCTGTCAGAGTTAACATGGTGCAGATAAAGATTTAATAGCTATTCAAATATGGTAAAATTTAATAACACATCAATTTTGTCTTGCTCAAGTTCATTAGAGATTTCTTACTACATCCTCAAAAAACAATTTGTCTCCAACATTTATCTGAAGCTTGATGGGTCCAACTACAATGCTTGGTCAATTTTGATGAAAATACATTGCATGGTTGTTATGTGGTAGGTCAAACTATTTCTAGCTTCTATATGTAATTGACATGATTGTCACTGGTGGTAGTCCTCTGCTCATATACAATCTACTATGAAGAATATTGACAAGTCAGTTTGAGGTGAAAGTTCTTGGATTTTTAATTTTTAAAGTCCTGAGGTTGCTTGCTTCTTTATCATACTTTCTCTCCACAGAAATATGCCACTGCCTTATTACAGAAGCTTGTTTAATGAATACTGGTATTACTTCTATCCCTATAGAGTTCCACTTGAAGCTTTGAGCAGATGATTGAGCCACTTCCTTCTCGTAATTTACCAGCAATTTTGTCAGTACGATTATCAACCTCACCGTCTCTTGGCCTGGCAGTTTTACATAGCCCATGATGGCTATGGTAATGCCCTTTGTAACGGACACTATGCCTCCTTTCTTTCACATTAGTTGTCAGAATTTTACATAGCCCATGGTGGCTATGGTAAGTAACACTCACTATGCCTCCTTTCTTTCACATTATTTGTTAGAAGTCAATGCTAGTTTCTCATCCACTTTTCAGATTTGGCTTTGAACCTACTTGTGACAAGTGACGTTAAGGTGTTTTAATTTTATACTACTGGACCTTCCCTCCGGCTTCTTCTTTAGGAAATCTTATACAATTCAGGTGTTTTAATTTTTTGCTTCCCATTCTAGGTTTTTGATTCACCATCTGTTTGAGGGGAGGTATTAGAGATATGATTCATTTGTTGCATTGTTGCATGAAGTCTGAACTGCATACACATATTTTATTCTTGCTTATGGCTATGGTTCTATTTCATTTTATTCTTCTTATGTTTTTCACCCATGAGAAATTTAGTCAGTGACTAATGTTGTATCCAATGCATCTTTTAAACATTGCCAATCATATGAATTTCAGTCTTGTGATTTAAGTTATGAAATAGAGTTCTCTATGTGCGAAGGGGAACTTTGTATACTCTATCATACATGGTCTTTTGGCTCATTGCCACTTCTACGATTTTGAGTTAGTAGTCACTTGTTTTGAATATTTGATTATTTGCACCCAAGTCATATGAATTGTATGGTCAAATATATTTTTCCGGGTGTCATTGTTGCTGTAAGTGTCAATGTCTGTTTTCTTATGATGAGAAAATTTTCATGTTCTCTATTTGCAATTTTTTAGGTAATATCATTATATGAAGACCATGTAGAGCAGAAATAACTTGTTTGCTTAACAAGTTGCTGGAACCTGGAAGGATGTTCAAAACAGGTTTAAAGGAAAGACTTCCTTTGTGGTGACAACGAAATTGGTTTAAGCAACAGATATATATCGGTGTTAAAAGGGAGTGGAAAGAAAGAATCAAGAAAATTGACTTACTGATCAAGACTCAGTTGTCACAGTAAGTAACATTCAAATCAATTAGTTTTCAAAGAATTGAAGATAGCAAGAATAACATCTCTGTTTGTGCTACTCAGAAGCTTGATGTAAACTTGTAACCTTGTAATTTTGATTTATCTTTGTGATGCTTGTAAGCTGTTATAGCAGTGTTTAATTGGCTTTAATTAACTTCAGCATCTGCAATGTTTTGTTAGGTATCATGCATATATATAATTGAGAGGATTACTTCTGTTTGTGCTACTATATGCTACAAATATTCTGCCTTATCAACTCATCTGCTACAAATATTCTGCCTTATCAACTCGTCTGCTACAAACATAAAACAAAAGTATATATATATGCTACAAATATTCTGCCTTATCAACTTATCTGCTTCAAACATAAAACAGAAGTAATCCTCTCCACCGTACGTTCGATATTGAAGTACTACAATTAGCCGTAGCTGCCTAGTAAAAATGGGGACTTGTCAACCCCTTGTATTTGAAAAATTAAGTAGAAATGTATCAGTCACAAACATATTCACAACATCATTTAGCTTAAATTTTCAATAGCCCAGGCAATCCTTATGAAAGTGATCTTGCCCTAGTCAATACAACAGTGTAATGACTCAACAGTCAGCTTACTTTTGATCAAGAATTGAAAATACAGAAATACAATAAGGTGGGTCATGAGACAATTTATTGCCAAGTTTTCATTTAAATTTCTTCAACTGCTTGCTTTGCTTGCTGTGTAATTGAGACTGCTGTTAAGTGACTCTTGCTGTGAATGAATGGATGACTGCACCCAAAGGCCGAAGGGTAGACTTTCCATTCCTAAACAAGACGCCCATTGGCATGATAGCTTCTCCTCAAAATCAGTAGATTTTGCTATGTTCTTGTTATTCTCCTAAGATGCATACAAGAAAGCCGAAAAAATTATAAATAAATAAAAAAAACAATATTACATATTAGCCAATTACAGTTATTTGTCAATTGCTAATAATTTTCTTTTCATAGTGTAAATTTGGTAATTTTATGGCCAAAACCAAAGTCTTTGATATTAAATAATTTTGTTTTTTATTTTATTTTTCATAGCAAAAATTTAGATGGTGTCCCAAAATCATAAATTTTGAATTAGAGCAAAAAATGTGAAGTCATTTTCAAGTGAGGAGATTGCTTGGGCAATTCCATTGGCATGCTTTATGACTATTATTGGTCCCTTTCGATCAAATCTTGAGAATTCCATCGATATATTAATTGTTATCGACAAATAATAAATTATTCAACCTGCTTCCATGTGAATTCAACACTTGTAAATCAACAAGAAAGACAAAATCACACACATCCAAGTCTCTATGTCATGTCTAACTCAAAGCTTACAACCAGATATACACTAGTTGGTTGTATTTATGGATGGATAATGCTTGATCTTATAAATTGATTTGATCTTGTAGACCTGAGATTGCGTGTCAATTTTTTTTAAAAACAAAATTTGGACACAAAAATTGAAATTATTTTCTCTCTTTGACATTTATGTCTGTTCTTAAATGTGAATATCATGAATTTATTCTGTCAAAATGATATGAAAATAACAACTATGTTACAGCAAATCAACCCAAAATCTAGAGAAATTTAATCTCCATTAGATGATTGAGAAACCCTGAAAATGACAATACAAACAAATGCATGGTTCATGTAAAAACTTGGGTTGATTTATATGAATAAATCAACATCACTACCATTGTCTATTTCTTGCTTTAATTTTGTGTTGACTCACACATTAGAGCAATTAAGAACTTTTATTGCTTCCCTAACCATGAAGTAAATTTTGAAATTGTAGCAATGGCAGCCATTTATATAGCTGTCCATTTATTTAAAAAAAATAAATAAAATATATATAAAAAAATTAATGTAAACTTGATTTGGCGATTTTCATTTATTTCTAATTTTTTTTTTTTTACAAACAATTTAATATTACAATAATGTTGTCAAAAATATAGAACTAAATGCAATCTATAAAACCTCACATATCACATGAAAAAATAGTGCTTGCCTAAGATAATTGACATAAATAATTGATTGGCTCTTAAAATTTAGTTTAAAATTTTTTAAAAAAATTATATATTATTATTTATTTTTTAATTTAATATTAAATTTAATATAAATTATATTTGAAGAACTTGCCTAAGACACCCATGACAAAACTAGCCGTGAACTATTCCTCTTCTCCTTTTATTTAATATATATATATATATATCTCTTTTAAAACAATTACCTATAAAAATTTAATTTTACGTATCAATTACTATATATATTTGTATCACCATACCTCGGCCTCAAATACATGCCAAAAGTGCTTAGAATACTGGAGGCTGGGTGTCGACAAAACAAGCATGTAAAAACCAAGGCACCGAAAAAGGAGACATAAAATCCAATCTTTGAACATCAGGCTGAAATGATATGAACAAACCCAGGATTCATATAAACCAGAAGATATATGTGAACACTGTTTATTGATAGATAGTGGCTGGAAAACCTTGTACTGTAACACGTCCATGTTTTCCTAATGTAATAGAGAAGTCCAGAGTTGCCCTTGCCCATGCAATATGATGTACAATTAAAGCCCAACTAATAAAATTCGGCGCCATTTGCGGGAGTTGCATGTTATTGGAGAAAACAATAACCCACCTCGCTCACTTTTTGCATTAAATGGGACGCTCTCTCTCTGTCTTTTTCTTGTATCTTCTGCAAATTTTACAGACATTGTTATGTGAAAAAGGTGAAAGGGAAAAACTAGAATTCTGGGCGGTAAGGAGAAAGGGAGGAAGGATACCGTAATGGTTATTATCAAATTTGTCCCTATACTTTATTAAAGTAACAAATTACTCTATAGTTTATTACTTTATCAAATTAACCCATTGGTGGGTTCCATCTTTGTCTTTTAGCCAAAATTGAATCAAGGGCAAAATTCTCAATTGATCATTTCGCTCACTTAAAATATTATATTCTATTAGGTCATGATACACTTGAAAATTAGATTAACTTATCGAGTTTAACTAAAATATATATTTTTATATTTTATATTTAATTTTTTTAACTCTTAATTAATTATTTTATATTTTATATTTATATTTCAAGTCTTTTTATGTTATATATTTTTAATTTTTTTATTAATTATTTTAACTTTTAAATTTTATATTTTAAAATTTATATGTTATTTATTTTAAATTTTACATTTTATATTTTAAATTTTATGTTAAGAATGTGAGATATATGAAATATATATTAGCCAAGTCTTTAATTTATTCATTCTATACTATATTTTGGTACATTAAATTGGTTGTATAATAATAGAAGTCATAAATATTTTAATTTCAACTAAAGAATTTATAAAAGGACTAATTTAATAATGTGACAAATTTATGGACTAATTTTTTACTTTTATAAGTTGCAAAGACTGGTTTGATAATAACCATTTTCCCATAACCCAAAAATAGGTTCTTTCATGGCAAAAGGTAAAATTTTCCCAGTCTTTCGTTCTTCTTTCTGCACTGTGTTTTCTGTTTTCCTCTCTATAAAAGTAGTTAAAAAGATGTCGTTCTTGGCTAATGTGCCTGCATGCTTTCGGATTCTCATTCAACAAATATCTTTAATCTTTTTCCTGACGTGAAAGGAAACTATTCGTTGCTTTCTCGGCCACCCTGCAGTGTTGTAGGCGCATGTTTGAACCACCTTTTTTTTTTTTTTCACTTTTTTGTTTCTCACCTTTTCCATCCGAAAACAAACAGAAAATCTTTAAAGCACTGGATTCTTGGTCACTTTGCCTTCTTACATGTCAATTTTCAAAGTACTGGATTCTTGGTCACTTTGCCTTCTTACATGTCAATTTTCAAAGCACTGGATTCTTGGTCACTTTGCCTTCTTACATGTCAATTTTTCTGGTCTGTTAATGTAAGAATATGGTTTGGTGTTCTTCTGTGTGTGTGTGAGAGAGTGTTTTCTGGTTACAGTATGTGGTCAGCCTTTTTTGCTGTAGCCTTGTAGGCAAACGGCATGCACAACATACATGGTATTCAATTTATTATGTCATCTGATATTTGTCTTGTTCTTACTTTTAGAACTCTGGGAATCTGTCATATTCCCATTTCCTATCCCAAAAGTTAAAAAAAAAAAAAATTCAAAGTTAAAATTTCTTGAAGAATGAGTTGAATAATCTCAACCTCAAGGCAGTTGACCTGAAACTATTGAAACAAAATCATTTAAGTCTTGATTCGAGTAATGTTTAAACAAGAGTTTCCTTATTGTTATTGACACTAAGAAGATCATATATGTTGTTAGAATTATCATCGAGACTTCAAATATTATCAAGAGAATCTAAATTATTTGAGGGGTTTGCTATATCATCACATGTATGGAAATAAAGAAATCAATCTATATCTCTTTATCTCCAATTACCGTTATTGTTATTGAAGGTATCGAAAGAGATCAAGATTCTTACTGTTTCTAAGATTTATGGGATCCGATTCAATAATTCTGAGAGATCATTCGTTCATACATACGTGCGTATATGCAAACATCTTCCACCAAGATATGGTAGATTAATATGAATCTTTAATGACGATCTATATTCTCTTCAGGACCACCCAATGAAGTTGACAGTCCAACCAAGCAAACCCTAAAAATTCTAAACCTTTCTCTTTTTTTATTCAGATCCTTCACAGCAAAGCTAGGTTTGTCTCCTATGCATATACAGTTTTGTTGCTTCCATTCACATGTTATAATACAGTGCAGAAGATATTCATTGCTTTGCTTAATCTAATTAATTAACATATAATAATGGAACTTGATTTGAGCCCTTAATCTAGGGACTATTAGGTTTGAAAATGTGGGATACATGCTTATGTATGCATTAATTATTGGGGTTGTCTTGTCTGTCTTGTTCTCCATTGACAAACAGCACAAGCAGAATCTTGCCAACATGGCTTAAAAAAAGCCATTTTTACAGTGCAACAATATTATGAGTCTCCATTAATAGCTGTAAAAATTCAGAATCAACCAAAATAATTGCAAAATTTGTACAGTAAGTTTAATACATTCTTATCTTTTTCGAGGTACCCTGGGCATTGAATCCGCCACCTACAAGTTTGATTTATTGAACAATCAAAAAAGAGAGGGTGGCCCAGTTTGCATTTATGGTTGTAGTTAAGAGTGGGTTGTTCTCAAATTTAAAATTAATGCAATTGGAACCAAAGTTGGGAATAAGCATGCTTGTATTTTACTTCTTAAACTCATCTTCTGCATAAAGTTTGTAGCTCCCTTTGTTTAGAGATAAAGTCTTCTTAAAGATTAAAGTAGTTTTTAAGTGGTAAATATTACAATGGGAAGTTTTAAGGCTATTGACTTTTTTTAGTACTGCAATCTTATAGGGGGACAGGTGTCAAATGAAATAAAATATTAAATTATTTGTAAAAAAAATGAAAATAAAAAATATAGATTAATTTATTATTTTGTTTCAAACTACAGTCAAAATCTTTTACAATATTTGACATTGTATCATTTAAATATGCTCTAATAATTATTTATATCGACAAAATAATATTATTACGTTATGTTAAATAATCCCTCTCTAACATGACAATTTCTCTAATTTAAACTTATAAATCTTAAATTAAATAGATATTAATTAGAAATTAATTTTAACTTAACTATATTTAATTAGTGATAAAAGAGGATATTTAAACAAGTAATTAAGTGAATTTTAGAGTTAGATATGATTATAAAATAGTTAAGCAAACGCCATTATGTAATTAATATGCTTAATTGCTTGTTTAAATATCTTATTATTATCACTAAAAAAATATATAATTAAGTTTAATGTAGTAGGTAGGTCCCCTTTGGAAGTTGGATATCTCAAAAGATTTGTCTCAACTTTTAAAAACAGATTTTAAAATCTAACTTTATGGTTTAATTGTATCCCATCATAAACATGATACATTAATGTAAAGTTTAAGTGACTCATGTGGGCATAAATAAATTGTATGTATGTATATATATATATATATATATGCTATCACATAAGTATCCAAAAGGGTGGGTCGTTCTTAGAATCATTTATTTTTCTCTTTTTCTTTCTTAGGTTCTTCCAATAAAGTAGTTTTAAATTCTTGTGTGTAAAGCATAGGGCATAAGTGCTTTTGACAAAGCCAAATTTCCACACCATTAGTTGGAGAAAAGTAGCTTTTTTTTTATTTCTAGCGTAAGTGGTATTTTCAATTGTTAGTAATTCCCAAGGATTCTCAAAACTCCTCCACAAAAGTTGAAGGAAGAAGATGCCATGTTCTTTAAAATGAAGCTTTTTATGTGGGAAATCAATGGAAATTATACATATGTGAAAACTTTTTTTGTGGGGCGGAGTCTCCTATCATAATTAGTGAACCTTCTCTGTACTAATTAATTGGCCTAGTTAGCCAATATTACATAATTTCTTTTTGCTCACACAAAATTATAAAAATCATTTACTTAGGTGAAATAAAGGAAAATTTTTATGGAAGTAAATTATCATTGGATATTTTATTTATTTTCTTTATTCTTATAAGATTAATATAAGATTAAGAGTATACTTAAAAGTTAAAATGTTGTTATAATTGCCATAAGATAAAATTATTAGATGTTCAATATAAATAATAAAACAAATGGTATAAATTTATGTTTATTAAATATAGTAATTATAATATATTTAACATTAAAAGAATATTGTTAGTCCACGTATGCTTTAAATTTTATAAGAGAACTTAAAATAATTGAGCGATTTAGAGTATTTTGAAATAATATTTTTTCAGTGGTGCTGTGGAAAAAAAATGTGTTGCCATGATAGAATTTTTCCAAGCTTCTTTGGATATAACATTTAACAATTTTTGTCTTTTTTTAATGGGGATAGAAGAATTCTTCTATTGTAAAAAGGAGAAGCCAGTGGTCATCTTTTGCTTGATTGGTGCTTCTCCCCCAAATTCATCTCATCATAAAGCAAGACCACTTTCTTTTATTCTAAAACTCAAAAAGGGAGGGAGGGAAAAAGATAGAGAAAAGTATAATTGCTTTGGGTGCAAGAAGCTACCAAAACTTTTTAGAAGAGGCAAGTAGTGGCTGTGGTTCTCAATTCTCCCCCAGCTGTGAGTGATTTGTTCTTTTGTGTTTGCTTAAAGTTTGACCTTGATGACATGATTATAGCAAATTTTACATATATTTGTTCATTTTCATATTTAAAATTGCAAATGTGTAGAAAGAGATTGGTGGGGTTTGGCTTGCACTAGTGAAAAGAGTTATGGGCCCTTTTGTCTCATGATATTCCATCAATTAGTCTTTTGAGAGAAGGCTTTTTCTCCTTTTTCTATCAATGATCATAAATTGATCAATTGTGATTTGAAATTGAGAGAAAAAGCAACCTCCTTTTTGAGGTTGTAATCGGTCAAAAATAATGCTTACTTACTTTATCAATTACATGAAGGAAAGCAAAGGAGATTTCATTTGAAGATACTCTCAAATTGGGTTATTGATTCATCTTGCAATCCTTACTTGTATACAAAATAAATTTTAAAAAAAATAATGGGTTTTTTAAATAAAAAAATCGTGGCTCCTCTATTATTGGTGGGGCGAGGGGAATTGAAAAGGCATATGACTTGAAGGTAGTGGGGAAAACTTTTCCCTTGCGAAGGAACCAACTACAAAGCAACACCTTTTGTTAATGATACCAAAGGTAAAATAAATCTAGAGAGAGAGAGATAATTTTTATTTTTTGTTTTCAATTCAAACTTTAAAAAAAAAAAAAAGAGTTAGTAGAATGATGAAAATATATCCAAAGTGAAGTTCTAAATATGTCACCAAATTTTTCTTTTTTAAAGTGGAGGAATAATAATAGTATCATGCTTATGCCTTAGGATACACTAGAGACAAATGCAACGAGCTTCTTCAACTACACTTCCTTTTCATTGTATATTGTTCAAAAAGAAATTTAGGGAATTTTTTTCAACATTCAAAAATAGTAGAAAAATTATAATAATAATAAAATAATAATATATTTAAAAGGTAAAATTAAAAGTCTATTAATTTTAAAATGAAACCTCTACCTTTTTCATAAAATTAATTTTAAACTCAAAAACGGTTCGAAAATAATTTAATATACAATATATTTTTATCTAAAAAGTAAAAATAATTTTTAAAAAATCACTGTTAAATTAAATACGTTCATAATTTTAAAATTTTTAATCATTTTTTTAAAATTTAAGAAAAATAAAATCCCAAGTTGTTTTATTCAACAATTGATTCCCCCACCTTTTCCCTAACAACACTGCAAAGAGTACAAACTTGTCAAAGAATTAATACAATACCATTCAAGGTTTTCCCATTTATACCATTCATTTGAGGCCCCTCCACATTCATTATTTTTCCTCATTTTGTACTTACTATATGTGATTTTTCAAGACTTAATAATTGCTTTAAACATTATTGAATCCTCCTCCTCATGTAAAAAAGAGGTCTGAAACAACCATTTTATTTTCGTATAATTGCTCTTTTAGAAGAACAATAAATAAATATCCATATCTTTTATAATATTGTTATCAACTTTAAGTAAATATTACTAGTTTTACACCCTATATATATATATATATATATATATATATATATATATATATATATATA